>CM023452.1:134552988-134972988 GCA_013339765.2 Haemaphysalis longicornis
GATCAAACACTCTCTTCACTCGCTGAATTGGTAAGCGCCCGCCATGCACACTCAGCCAAGCCGTACACAAAAGCTATATATACGTCGGGAGCAGGGCGCGTTGCATTCGCTACACTAAACCCATTTGCTTACTCGGTTTGTGCTTCCACTGAGCTACACTGGGGCTACCCTAAACCCACATAGCAAACACAATTCAGTGGAAGTGGAGAGCACGGAAAAAAACGGACCGCCCGCGCCGGGCGTGGCCACCAGCCTGGCCGGGGAATTGAAAGTAGTAGTACGGTTTATCTAGTTTATGCTAGAGAGTGAGTATGGCAGCTCGCTTTCAGATGATGCTGCAAGCGGATGATAGCACACGCCGTATACGTTCTCTACGTAAGCGACCTCAGTACTGTGCGCTGATAATGACAGGCCTGGCTTCGCGCGATTGCGCCCATTTTACTCGAGGTGTATCTAATGTTTCAGTATCACTACAGTCATACACCAAGCACCTGGAAACACGGGAGCAGGCACATCTCGGAAGTCTGGAATAGCACCCCTGATCCAATCGGTGGTATGGTTCATGTTGCAACAATTGTGCACGTTTTCCGTGTGCGTCGGAAACTAATAATAGTTCACGCTTCTAAAGTTACCTACTTATTTTGAATGTATAGCACCATTGTCATGACATTTCTCACTGAGGCTTCCAAGCCATGCGTAAAGCCAATTTTTGTATTGATGATTTCCTGATGCGAAGCATTCAGTACGAACCGAAGTTATCCTTTTGCTGACATTAAAATATGGGAAGGAAAAATGGCCACAGGTCACTAAGTGAGCGCTTCCTAAAAATAGCCAAAAAGTTGAAATAATTGATTGGGTATTTGACACATATAAGAAAGCACAGATGTGCAGAATGTGCATTCGTAATGGCTCACGGGATATGGGATACGCTTCAGTATCCGCAAAAGTGCACTTTCACTTAATTTTCATTAAACCTACAAAAGTTTTAATGTTTTAAAGTTTATTTCAAACATACAACGATTCGTGATTACATGATGTCAGTATACAAGAGGAGGTCCCAAGGTAAGAAACCGCCGAACCTTAGGGTAGTATATGTTGTGCATAAAAGCGGAAATGTTAATGCCCCACTTTGCAACTCGAATATAGCAATAGTTAATAAATATGAAAGGTATTAGTAGATCATTGTCACTATTGTTTGTATATATTATATGCAAAGGCTGGCCGGAGAACATCAACCAGTGGCCGCTAAACCATGAATACATAAGACTCCGAGAAACCATATGAAATGCTGACATCACTATGGGTTCACCGGTCGAGCCAGGCGGCCTGCACAGCCTAGGCAAATTTCCTTCACAACAAAACACAAGCCCAAGAAAAAAATTCAAAGTTCATATGTAAAGCTTAAAGATGGAAAGCACACATAGGCAAAGGTAATTGTTTTAAACCTGGATTTATACTTCGTGAATTGATGACCAAAGGATGCTCTAGAGGAAAAGAAGCACTGACTATTACTATACTCCCTAATCCGATATTTGGGCTCAGCGCGAGCTGCAGTCTTTTCGGTCATAGCGCATGACTCCTGCGCGTCAGGAGGTGATCGCCCGATCGGGGAACGCAAAGCGGCCTCCGCTATTCTGTTGTAATGTCGGAGGGCGTCGCCGCAGCCGGGGAGCGTGTGGTTTGAAGTGGTGTTGGAACCTCCTGCGCAAATGTCACGTGCTTCGGATTAGCCACGCGCGGGGAGCAGCGCACATGTTGTTGCCCAATCGTTGTTGAACGTCCCGCGTAAATCTGTCGGCGTTTGGATAGGCGGCGAACGGAACAGCGTCTTTGGAAAATAGGAAAACGAAGGCGCTCCTTGGCGGCGACGCAAGAAACAAGAGTGACGGGAAGCAGGGTGAGAGATGACGCCACAGCCCCGCATGCGGCTCTGCGACTCACCTTTCCCCAGAAGCTCCTCTCCGTTTTCTATATGCCCTTGCTGCTGCGTTCGCTGACTTGGTTACGCGGGCATAAACAGACGCCGACCCACGAAACCGAGTGACGGCTGCCAAAGGGCTGCGTCCTAAAAAAAGTAAGCAAGAAGAAAATTATTTTGCATTTGAGATGGAGCCGGCGTTTGTAAGGGCCTCTGATGCTTCTTTTTTGAAGTTGGATGCGTTACCCACTGGCACCAAAAAATTTAAAATTTTAAAATCGAAATGGCTGAAAAAATGCCTCGAAAAGTTAAGCAACCCTTGAAATAAACTGCAAACACGGCGTGTTGCGCACCCACGCAGCGAACCTGGTGTTTGAAAAGTAATACTGCAATGAATGATATAAACCCTGTTTACGTCCTGTCCGTCGTTGTGCCCCTCGGCGCAGCCACAGCGAAGTTATAACCAAAAGTAGACTGCTTGAAGTAGTTCCAGTATTCGCTTGGCATAACATTTAGACGCTGCCGAGCATGGGTAACAATAATACAGCTGTTTTGAACAACTTCCAAATAATTTTAAAAATTTTAATTATTTTGAAATTTAACAATTAGTTATTTTAGTTATTGTGCGCTTGTTAAGTTCTTATAATAATAGAACGTGATTTGGTTAGTTGCGGTTTTATGTTTTAATTTTAAATTTTTGACATAAAGGTGGTTCTATTTTTATTTTTTGTCGTTGTTGTTTGTGGTGGTTTTACTACTCATCATAGAATAAATTTGCTACCGTTGAGCCAATACGAGTTACACATTCTCTGCTGGTTGGCATAAGTTCATTGATTGTGTAATTGGCGGTGGGGGAGGATATGGTACCTATGTGTAAGGCGCCGAAGCTTCATATTGTACCTGTGTGTAAGGCGCCGAAGCTTCATATTGTACAAGAAATAATAACAGAACAAACGTTTTACTCTAAGTGTGATTAGCGTGGCAGAAAGGAGAGGTATTGCTGTAGGTTGTAAAAAGTGTAGTCTTGAGCTCTTTTAGTAGCTGATTATTCGAATGGGGATAGTTGTGAAGAAGACGGCGGACGTGATTGTGGGTGGCAGCTTTGGCAGGTTTCTAGCCAAGAAGACTACGGAGATGCCACGTGCGTTTACTGCTGAGTGTTCCTTGGAGCTGGTCGCAGAAGGTAGCCCAGTTTTGTTTGTGAAGGGTGTGAGCGTAGATAGCGGCTTCTTCAGTCAGGGCAGCAATTCGACGTTTCAAGAATCTATTATATTTTTGCCTCCGCCATCAACGAACGAGGCCCCGGCGAGCCTCCCATAGATGTAGAAGATGGGAGTCAACTGAAGGATTGTCCACCGTCAGAGGAATCGTCTTGGAATGCTTCTTGACAGCCGTGATTAATTGATAGTGTATAGGACGGGTTCAGGATCTTTACGAAAGGATTCCCAGTCGGTGAGTGTGGTTTGAAGGATGCGAGGTTTGAGTGTGAGGCGGGGTATAGTGATACGGATGATGTGATGAACGCTGCCCAATGTGTCGTCAAGACACTGCCTTTCCAGGTAGGAAATATTATGTGAAAAGGTGAGGTCGTGGTTCGTATCTTGTGATACACTGTTTCCCAGCCGTGTAGGGGTGGTAAGGTCATTCCAGAGAGTGAGAACGTGCTTCTGAGTGGCGTTGAGTAAGGTTGCCCCCTTTTTTGTTCGCTTGGTGATAGCCCCATGCGGTCTGCAGAGCGTTGAAATCACCTGAAACAATGAGAGGAGCGGTGCGAGAGGTGCAAATTTCGTTGTGGATGAGGTGGTAGATGGTGGTGAGGGAGTGCGTTGGAGGGTTGTAGATGTTTAGAATGAACAGGCATGTGCTCTTCGGGTGGGAGCGCCGAATTTCCCGAAAGGTATGAGCGATGGGCGAAGCAATATCATCTAGTTGGGCGGCGAGAGTCTTGGATACGAGCGTGGCGGTGCGGTGACTCGGATCTTGAGTGTATGCTTCGTAGCCTCTGAGTTTTGGTGAAGGGGTGTCAGATTCTAGGACCAAAATGTAGGTTGGTGTTGCTGGACCAAAATGTCAGGTTGGTCACAGCGGAGGTTGCTGAGTATAATGGCCGAAATAAAGAGTTGAAAGCGTTTGCTGAGGAAAGTGGGCTTGTGCGGCGTCGCCCGGAGCGCCTTCACAACTGCAATTTCATTAAAAAAAAAGGCAATCAAACAAAAGAGAAGATAAAAAGAAAAAAAAAGAGAAAGGAAAAAAAAAGAGAGAAGACGGAAAAATGTAGGAAAGAAAAAAGGAAAGCAAACACAGCGGAGGACAAAACATACAAACTTTAGTCATCTGCATTTTCCTCATCACAAGAAGGGCTAACAATCATCACGGGCATATTTCCAATATAGAGGCGTGTTGTTGAAAGTTGCTCGTCGCTGACGAAATATGTGCCGCAAGAAACATTGGGGTCGGTAAAACGTACTTCGACGAAGACAACTTGCCTTATACGACAGATACTGGTTTTTAAAATACGCCTGTTTCCGTCCTATCTTGCCATCGTCCACGACTGTTTAACGCCACGTTTCTTTTTTCTTCAAGTTTTCTTCACCAACTCGCTAAGCAGCAAGTTTTGTTAAACTGTAGCTGACGGATGGTGCACCGGTTCACCACGAGGCGACGTTTTCATAGGCACGCTCAAAATCTTTCCAAACTCTTCAAACAACTTATTATTTCAAATAACGGTAAAATTAATAAAATAAGAGTCTCTAATGAGTTTTTACCCCAAAATATTTACATTGTTCGTAACTACCACCTTGGCCGCAGAATAGCAGCCACAACCGTCCTGGCGAAAATACGCTTATAAAACAAATGTTTTATTTTTCCACTTCTATAGTTGCGCACTATTCTTCGCGTTTTTGTGGCACTTTGTTTAAATTAGCGGTCACTAAAACGTTTCAATCCAAGCCAATGATGAAACTAAGGTGAGGGCATGTTATAATGGCGGCCCATGACGACAAAGACGGCCTTGATGTCAACCGCATAGACGGTAGCGCCAGATTCCTCTCTCGTGTATATTGTAAGCAACTCTATGGCTTACGTCACATGATGAGCTCTCGCCTTCATTATCCTCGTCGTGTAAAGACTAGCGCGCCACGGCTCGGCCGCGCCAATGACGACGAGGACGAATCTGTCAAGCTATCCTTTCACAATCCACACGCGAAGACAGCCACCGCAGCAGCTGGCAAAGAAGTCAAGGTATACCGTGGCGAGGACGCTGAGCAAGTGGATTTGCCCTTTGTGCCTGTGCTGTCGGAAGACGACAAAGAAAGAGATGACGACGATTGCTACTGAATCACAGTACATAGTTTAACAGCGTTTGCTTTACAGTGCCGACCAAAACGGCTTTGCACTGGGTACGCGGTCCGGGGATTTCCTGGGGTCTGGCCCTTCCCTCTCGTCTGGTATCCGCTGTCAGGGTGAAGAGAAGCACCCACCGCGGTTGCTCAGTGGCTAAGGCGTTGTGCTGCTGAGCACGAGGTCACGGGTTCGATTCCCGGCCCGGCCCGCTTTTCAGATGGAGGCGACGCCCGTGTGTAAAGCGTTTAAAGATCCCCAGGTGGTCAGAATTAATCTGGAGCCCTTCACTATAGCGCGCCTCATCGCCTGCGTTGCGTCAGCGCGTTAATCCCTACAATCAATCTATCTGAAGAGAAGCTAGCTCTGGTTTTTCTAGCTAGTCAATCTTTCTAGTGTTTCTCCAGCTCTGGTTTTTCTCAGTTGTTTTTTGCAGCCTTGCACGGTAATTGGAACACTAGTGGAAGCTGTCGCGCTCAAACTTCACACAATCATTTTGTGGTATATTTTTTTGACACCAGGAACAATAGATTATCTTGTTTTATTCCGTTTTCAATATTACGACTTGTCAATTTGGCTCCGTATTACGACGTGGTTGTTCCAACATCAACTGCTGTGTCATTGGTGTTTTTATTTATTTTTAGTTGTTTTTTTGCAGACCTTCGTGGCAAGTTTGAGCGCGAACAGAGCGGCGGTTGCCAGGAAAAAATTTTACTCTATAGTTTGGTGCGCTCGCAGGGCCTGATCTCTGATCTTTAGCTTAACTCTGAAAAAGCTTCTCATTAACGTGACTGTAAATTTATCATGCTGCAGCTGCAGTGATTTCGCGGAACACCAAGGTAAGACGTTCTTTCATACACTGTCGCGCAGACGTCTGGCAGTAACTTTTTATTTGACGACGTAAAAATATCGGGCAAACACTTCTGCGCGGCCTTTTTACGGCCCCTTCATGAAACAATTCTGCTTCAATCGAGAAGACCATTACTTACATCATGTTAATGCAAAACCCAAACACTTTCTTGCTTTTTAAACCATGAAGGAAAATATCAGGTGGGGTATTGATGTAATTATCAACGCTGACACATTGTGGCCATGTAGCGGGAAAGCTCCCTGCGCCCGGCAACCAGCCGGGCCGGTCTCCGGAAGAACGTATGCAAGTTCCCTCTTCTCCTTCACTGGCGTGCGGTAGTTTGTTTCGACGACTCTAAGGCCAGGTGCAAACGTCGTGTGCTTCCGACGACTTTGAACGCTTGCAATTATTGTTCTATGTTGCGACCGGCTTAAATATTCGCAGGGTGACCTTTTTAGAGCATAAACAACCTATTTATATCAACTTTATACGAAGAAATATAAAATCTGGTGTGCCTTAAACGAATCTCTTTACACGCTTATTCGCAAGGACCGACAAAATTTGCTGCAAGGATTCATGATGGCTGCTTGGGTCAGGAAAGTCCTTACGAATCTCTGCCCATTTCTCCGAACTCGCTTCCCCTGCACATTGCGGACGTGCGCTTAATAGAGCGCGATACCCGTTTATGCACCTTCCCGGGCCTCGAGAACGGCAGCTTCTTCTTCCCGGACATTGGTCGCATAAAAGAAAATTTATGTCTCTCTCTTTTTCCTTTGCGGGCTCACCGGTGCGAGTTGAACAATCTAATGAAGCATATGGAGCAACAGAGCGTACCGTGGTGTATCCGACAACCTTTCCCTATGAGGACAAAATCACTAAACTCACGAACAGAGTGCAATATTTCATCAATCGTGCAAAGGTGCCGACCGGGATGTTTAGGCTCTTTTGATTACACTGCTCTGTATAGTATGACTACTACAATATCCAGGAACCCCAACCTGCATCGAGGTGTCCTTGAACCACGGAAAGTGAGGCACTAAAACTTGAACCACTAAATTTAATCCAACCCTTGTACGCATTACTCGTTTAAATGGGGCCACCCATGTAGTGGGCTTCGGTGTCGACTACTCTGTATTCCGCTGTCGTCGCATATGGCTGTAGCAATCGATGCATCTGTCAGCAGATCAGAAGCCCAGGGTGAAGAGAAATCAAGGTCTCCTGGGATAAGTTCGTTCTTGCTCACATTGGAAAGGCTAAAAGACTTCATCATGAGCAACAACAGACCTTGCGGTGACACTGGAAATTAAAGTGCAAACGGTAAGTTTTTCGATCCCGTTAGCCGGAAATTGCCTCCAGCCAGCGTGACGAAGGGAACTTGACAGCACGGCAGAGAAGGAAACGTGAACCATTTCCGGAATCTAACTAGTTTAATACTAATCACGCCGCAACAAAATTCGGGTGCTAATTTTTCGAACCGTGCACGACCTTCATATATTTCTGCTGAAAATGTTTAAAGAACCAAGGAGAAAAAATATCCCGCGAGGGGGACGACCTACGGCGAAGTGTTTGGGGGGGGGTGGTGACCTTCATATATAGCACGCCGCTTCAGCGTAGTTTGAATGAGTCAAGAATATAAGGCAAATTCTGTGTCGGTTTTTTGGGAAGAGCACCATTATCTCGCGTTCCGAGAAAGAAGCTTCTTGGCGTAGTTTGAATGAGTCAAGGAAGGCGCGTTCGTAGCCTTTCATTCTGTGTCGGTTTTGTGGCGCAGTGGGTAGAGCAATGTACCTTGCGTTCCGCGCAGGGTCGTGGGATCGAAACCAGGCGCTGGTAACTGTTACTTTTATAGTGTAGGGGGAGGCTGGCTGCTGCGGACGCCGACACGGGTGAGGAGAAAAATGCTCTGCATTTAAAACAAAGACAAATGACGCGCCTCTTTCAACTCTTCCAACTTCATCTGTCTTGCTTCTTTTTCTCCTCGTGTCCGCGTTATATTGCGCCTTTAAACGGTTTCAGGGATAGCGCCCCAACTGGTAAAGCTGTTGCTATTTCGAGGCAAAAGTCAAATCTCAGTAGTCAAGGTTGCTTAGTGAGGTACATGCAACCACACCGAAAATTGCAGCGCGAGCAGATTACGGGAAACATCCGCGCGTGTGGACGGTTCGGAGAAAGAATAACGCGCCGTAAAACGTTTTGGACCCGCCCTTAGTTAAACACCTATGAGTGCGAGGCCCTCCCGACACTGTAAAATTGATCACGCTTGCGTATCACAAATTTTTTTCGCGCTTGTTTTAAGCTCTGTTGCTTCAACGTAAAACTTCCTGCACCAAAAGCCTTACTCGTGCTATGGGTAACGCGTGGGAAGCAACATATTTTTTGCGCGATTGTTTCAGGTGTGTTGCGTTTCATGCTAAGCGCTCATGCTTGCCATCCGTGGCTGGCGACGTTCCTAACGCACATGAAAGGTGCAAGAGAGGATTGTTACTTGCTTGATGCGGCTTACTTTTGTTCCGTAGTTTGTTCCTGGCAGCCAGAAATCACTTCGTAAGAAACACGAAAGCAGATGTTTGCTGTGCGGGTGTTACAGGCTTGGGGGCGGCTTGTATATAGGAGCCACCAAGTTTACGACTCGAAGGAGCCGGTTTAACGCTTACTACGCCGTGAAAAAATTTAGAGTGTAGTCGCGGAAGGGGAATACCGAGAATGTACGCCACGGCGGAATACGTTAGAGCAGCTCGAAATGGCGGTCGTCGTAACAGCCATTGGGAGGAAGCGCTATGTATGAAGCTGCAGCGTACGGCCCGGCAAGACCAATATGAGAAAGGGAGAAGGTACATATATAAGAGTATAAGAGACTGATAACTACATATAATGCACAATATATACAATACTATAGACTCGGCAATATATTTCCAAGACTAAACACTAAGACAAAAACACGGACACCGTTCATTTTCTTTAACTGGGGAGAAAGACGAGCGCCTGGAGGAGTCCCGAGTTGTGCAGGTAGGCACCCAGATCCTCATTAACTCTTTCCCGCTCTCTGGCACTGCACAGCGACCAAAAAATCTCTTTGAAGGGCCCAGTTCTTCCTCTAAGGGCGGTCAACAGTTCCGCCTTCCCTGCCACAAACTGGGGGCACTCCACGAACACATGCGGCAGGATCTGGATGGTCGCAAGTCCGTGCTGACACGACGGGCCGTCAACGAACTCCAGGCACTGTTTTCGCTCGGCCGTCCACACGCACCCACGCGGAGACGCAGAAGAACCGAGCGTTGCTGACGTGGCAGCCGTGAGGCCCGCACGGGTGGCGGGGCCTCTCCAGTGGAGAACCACGGATCTGGATGCTGGGCCCGCACATTACGCTCGATCAGGAGGCGGGCATCATCTACAGCTGCCTGGGCCGCGGTGGCCGATGGGGCAGCTCGTGAGTGTCGGCGGCCAGCTCGTCCACCCGCTCGTTGCCCTCCAGCCTGATAGGGCCTGGCACCCACTGCAGCTGCAGGCCAACTCCTCGTTCAGCCAGCAGTGCAACCTTGTCCCGCACGACCCGCCCAAGGAGTGAGCGCGGGTAGCCCTCCCAGATGCACAGGAAGGCTAACCGCGAATCGCAGAGCAGGACGCAGCTTTCGAGGGGTGGCTTCCGCTCCAGTAGCAGGTCCAGACCAAGCCTTAGGCCCGCCATTTCTGCCATGGCCGATGACGCGGAGCAGTGCAGCCGGGCCTGCCTGGTGGCCTTCTCCAACACTGGTACAGCCGTGGCCGAACCCCACCGCTGCCGCACCGAGCCGTCTGTGTAGGCCAGGGTGTGGCCCTCGAGGTCGTCCCACACGACGGCTCAGGCCAGCTGCAGCTGCCCGCAATGGGACGTCCGCCGCTCTTTGCGCAGGCCCGAGATATCCACGTGCGCCTCGGCCACCAGGACAGGCAGTGGCTGGTGGGGGGTGTCGCTTCCACGAGGCCACCACCAGCTCCATGCGAGTGACCATGCGCGAGTGAGGCGAGTGACGATGCGTGAGGAGCCGCTTCTGTAGGGTTCAGCCCCCTTCGGTCCGCCGCAGCCAATAAATGTTTCCCAAGGTGCGTTGCTCTGCCGCCATTTGGAGCCTCCATGCCTCCGCCTAAGCCAGCGTCTTTTTGCAATGGGAGTCTCGAGGCAGGCGCAGGCAGGTTCAGACGCCCCTGCGGAGGTCGCCCTCCAGCTGCCGCAGTTGGGCTCACGCAGGTTGACCAGCGGGGGCGCGTACATGAGCAGCCCCATAGCCGAGGCATTTAGAGCCACAGGGTCGTTCACTGCGGAGCAGTTGCGGTCCCGGGCGGCCATGTACCGCGTGGCCGGAGTTGCCATCTCTGGCCTGGCTCAGAGTTTCTTGGCGGCCGGGCGGAAGTTCACGCCGCGGTCTATCGTCAGCCCCAGGACACACACTGGTCTTCTAGCTGAGCTCCTCGCCTTCAATGTGCAGGCACATGACCCTGCAACGGGACCGAGTGTGCCCTCATTGCGCACTCGGCTCCTTCATTTCATCCGTAAACAGGCGTGTATTACTTTCGTTTAAGGCCCACCAGAAGGGCTTAAATGCTGGACGTAATAAGCTCCTACAATTTCATTTCTTTACTTTGTACCGGAAAGAAAATTTAGGGAAGAATAAACTCACGCCCATGACTAGGCTTGAACTTCGGGACACATGGTTAAGACTAGACTTGAAATGCCGGACACCAGCATTGCCGGACACATGGTTAAGTTTCAGTGTCATTGTTTATTTGCATTATTACAGTGCTAGTAATCGTCGTCATATGCATCGAAGAGGTCGTCGTCTTGTTTGCGGCGAGTGGTGGATGCAAATTCATCCTCAGCATTGTAGACTTCCACCAGCTCTTCCTCATCGACTCGTGGGTTCTGCAAGTGGTCTCGGGAAGGAGTTGCTCACTTGTGCCATGTCTCTGATTATCCATAATTGCTTCTAGAGAATGCGGCGGCCACGGTGACCTCTCCCAAGCAGGGTGACTTTAGACCCTGCCGCACACGAGGGCTCTTCTACTGTACCGAGCCCATGCGCACGTCTACACGAGGACGAACGAACGAGGGGAGTACATAATGACGCGTCTGTCTGGATCCGCGCAAGTGTCGCCACCATTACGGCTAATGCTGGAGGGGTGTTTTATGGGGCCCATATTGGCCAATAACCCTAAGTGGTACGCGCTCGTTGAGCTTTTTTCAACGCGGTAATTACGGCCAATAATGACAGCTTCGCTGTTAAAAAATTCTTAAGGCACCTAACGCTGATCTTGTGATTTGAAGCCGTTTGCCAGCGATTAATACTTCCCCTCTGCTGATGCGTGTTTTCACTCCCCAAGCACGCAACCATTCTACGCACGGGCACCTGCCGGACGATGCACCTCGACCATCGGGCCGTGAGTGGCTTGGCGCCGCGACCGCTGCCTGCACGCATCAGCAGGTACGCCCGCTGCCTGCTGCTCCGCATGCGGCTCGACTGCTGCCATGTGGCGGAGCACCTGCACCGACACAGGCGCAAAGTCTTCCCTGCATGTGCGGACTTTTCAGAACCATAGACGCTGGAGCACTTACTCTGCTTTTGCCCCCACCACGCGGGGCCGAGAGCAGAGCTCCGCCGAGCGCTCTACCGTCAAGCCCTTCCTGGCACCGGCATGCAGGGCCTTCTGTACCCGAGGGTGCCTGTAGCAACTCAACGGATGTCTTCGCACATCTTCTACGTTACATGGAGAGGACCGGCCTCACGCAAGTGCTGTAGCCCGGACTGTAAAGACTGACTGATGTGCCCGGACTGACAGCCTTATCTCTTACTCTTTATCCTCACTTTACATCTTTATCTCTCTTTTTACTTTATCCTTTCACTCCCCTTTAATCCCCTTCCCCTGCACTTGGTTGTATCCAGGTGAGCTCCGTTCAGAGCTCAAGAATGTCCCGCGTGCACTTCCTTTCATTTTCTTTTCCTACAAAACATATCCGAAAGCTGCACTTACCACTCACGGAGCACGCGTCAGCCTCATTGTTCTGCTATTGACACCTTGACACCAGTATAATTGATACACTGTAACCGTGTCATGCTAGCAGTGGTAATTGATCACTCGTGACACCGGTAGGCTAGCCCGTGGTTGATACACTCGCCTGACGCCACGTCACTAGCCCAGTGGTAATTGATACCTCGCCTACACCGTGTCAGGCTAGCCCAGTGGTAATTGATACAGTCGCCTCCCGCAGCGCATGTATATTAGAAATACCTGTTGACTCCTGTTTCGCATAGGAACGCAAGAATGCAAAAGTGTTCTGAATAAACTATAGCCTCCGTTTTAGTAAGCAACGGAAGTTCGGTATATTTTTGGTTGTTTCAGGTACGTTGGACATCCTATCACCGCATTTAAGTGATGCTTTGCACCGTGTCGGAAGTGCCGGCTGCGTATTGTAGGGGAAATTGGAATGTCGCAACCTCGGTATACTGGGGAATGTAGTTTAGTTTTGAATCTATAGGTCACCGGAAACATTCGCACTGCTGCACCAAACATTTGAAAAGTGCTGTGCAGTGCTAAAGCGATGTCATGCCTAAAACAGCGTATGCAACATGATATTGCCTTTTTGCAGATAGGGCATGGGGAATCTTATGAAGTTTATCATCATGACCATGGTTATGATCATCACCTCAAAAACTGCGCGCACTGAGAGGCGGCTCCCGCATTCAGAAGAAGAAGCCAAGTTTCCGCAGCTCAGCACAGCAATCACGATGAACTTCACCAGCACAGGTAATCGCATGCACTGCGCAATTCGATCGCTTCCTCCTATCTCCTTGTGGCAAAATCAAGATATCCTAATCTACACCAAGGCTGTATTCACTGTGACTCGCATTGCTTAGTCGTGCGCATGGCAGCTACGACAGAAGGCCCTCGCGCAACCTACTTGCTACCACGTTCAGTCTCTCTGCCTTTACAACAGGCGTTCACCTGTGTGGCCAACATAGCCAGGCAGGCTTGCAGAAGTCTTTCTTCCCTACTTATATTCGGGTACAGGATACAAACGACAGCAGCACATGTTGCATATTCCTCCGCCGAGGCAACGAGGGTCAACGTTTGACAGGACGTCTACATGCTCTACGTTTGACAGGATATTGAATTAATGCGCGCCATCGTCCACAGTTCTAACCATGTTTGACATAAATATTTGAACTCGCAAGAACATTACGTTTGCTCGTTTTTACTGCGCCCACTTGTATTTTGTGCTTCCCAAAATACTCATTGTACCGAACTCTTTGCGCTGCGCATAGGAACAGCCGGTTCCTGTGACATTAAGCCGCGGGGCAATTTTCTTTGTTATAATTAAATTGACTGACTGTGCCGAAGCTACAACTGGGCTATGAGGCGCGCTGTAAGGAGAAGGCTCGAATTATTTTCTTCATCTAAGGATCCGCAATGTACGCCGAAATATCGACACACAGCCGTTTTCGTGCTGTTCTAAACTTGTACCGGCTATGGTTGAGGGTTTTGTAACAGCGACTATAGTGGCTCGTCGGCAATCACGACGTCAACATTTTCCCTATCCTGCAGGTCTGCATAGCCACATTGTATGCAGCTTCACTCTATCATTTACCTGAGTGTCCCTTATTAAACTGGCGGTCCACTTTCGTTAATACAGTGCTAGTACAATCGCCGAAATTAATGCGCACCGAATTCTTTCTGGTCAAGTCAACTGTTCGCTGTGGGAAAGGCCTCGAATTTAGGGAGAAATGTTGCTGAAATCGGGAAGAAAGCGGAGCAACAACGCATTTCACACCTGTCCGCCTTTATTATACTCACTGCATACACTCGCTAAGAGGCTATTGTGTTGCAGATGCATGGCCGTCTCATGTCACAGGGGCTCCTGGTTCGAATGCCATCCAGACCTTGTTTTCAGCTCGATTGCCCTGTTTTAGATGCAAAGCATCTCTTAGTCTACCCTCCGTCTTCCATCGGCGTCCGGCGTCCGCACCTCTCCTTCTCTCCACACCACCTGTGATAACACCACTCTCTCCCCTCCTCCTCTCCACACCAGCTGTCCAATCACCCGCATGCGCGCTGCTCTTCCTCTCCACTCCCTCTGCTCTGCAAATAAACCCGGTCCGCGCTCCGCTCAGTTGCTTCTTCGGTACTGCGCCATCCGATGACTGCAAATGGACGTCAACGATTCCGTCAGCGAACTGGCTGCCACACCTTTAATTAGCTCCAGCCAGCACACTATCAGAACCGCGAGCACCTCCGCAGACAAGGCTGCACAGAGGAGCTCGCGACGCCGAACGTAAACGGCAGCGTCGAGCAGCGAATTCTTCGCTTCGAGAACGAGAAGCCATTTTGAAACGCCAGCGTGAGTAGCTGATGAGGGTGGCGTTCGCCAACGTGACAACGCTTCGAACGCCAGCGTCGAACAGCGAATTCCTCGATTCGAGAACAAGAAGCCGCAAAACGTTCCCCACTACTCGATAAATAAAGAACACATTTAATACGCTACTACACGTGTCTTTACTCTAACAACCAATTAACACGCTACTGCTTCACGGCTTTGCATCCCCTCAGGGTTCCCACGTGGGATGGTGGTGTATTTTTTTTTAAAGCGAAGATTTCTATGCCAGTTTGAGAGCATTCAATGTCTCGCCTAGACGCACTGCTGGAAAGCCAACCTTGCACAATGGGTATCAAGAAGCGATAATGATTACAAGCGAAGGCACATCAAGCGCCTCACGAAAGAAACGCTTCCTGTGGTCGGGACCGAAGCTGACATCCATCCGATAGCGCAATTCCGACACGGTCGAAGCAATTTCGATTTTACGCTGACTTTGGCTCACGTTGCTGGAATGAAGCTTCCAGTTCCAACCATCCTTCCCGCAAGAGAGGGGCTTTGACTTTATTTGAACTGTCGTACATTTTTTATGCAGTCTTCGTGTTATCGATGCCGGATTTTCGGCCTAGCGAGTGTGTTATACTCCATTTTATTCATGGCCTGCAATGCTGCCAACTCTAACGATCGTTATAGCATGCTTCCGGCGACGCGAAAAGTGGGACGCAAAGCTGCTCAAAGCAACAAAATTGCAAATATTGTGTACATAATCATGACGACTAGGATGCCGTTAGTGTCATTTCAACAGACTATGCTTCCGCACATTAAGTGCTGCAATGTCATTTGACAACCTTTCGGTTTCAGTATGTGTTACAAGAGAAACGCAGAGATCGCGGCGCGTGCCCAATCGCAGTAGGGATATGAGCGAGTAGGAGCTTCGGGCAGACAACATGTACGACTTCGTCACTTCACTTGTGTTCTCTTACGTCAGTTAATTAGGCAGCAATATTATAGAACGATTAAATGGAAAGGCGAGATTATGTTTATTTAATCTTGCAAAAGAGGGAGGATAGATGAACTCATATATACATGGCGGTATATGTTCTTACTCTCTTCGTGACTATCAGTGTTTTACAAAAATTCTGGTGCTACGCTGTATTTCGCTCTATGCTACGCTCTATGCTACACTCTACGCTCGAAAATGCTCGAAAATAAAACGCTCTTTTTTGAGTCTGGGTTCTTCAAACACGTTCTATTTACAGGCGCGCGGCCGGTATACCACTGAGGCACGACGCGAGGCGGAGTGGTATAATTTGTTTTGCCGCGGACTACTTCCTAGCTTACACGGCGTTGCACGCAATGTATGAAACGAAGCACAAAGCTTTTGCATTAAATGAGTAGAGCAGGGGCTTTTTATTAAGCCCTCCAGCTACGAGCTCACCAGCGGGCTGTTTTTGAGGGCCAAGAAATCCCGCTCCGTAGCACTGTTCCCGTATAGTATATGCAAGTCTTGTACAAAAAAAAAACACCGTTATTACAAAATCCACAAATCGATTTCATTGTAAGCAGTATGTTTCGTTAAAAAACTTCGAATAAAGGAATACTACGAGTAAGGCTACCTCGTTATAGCGCGAGTGTACTGTATTCTTCCCCTTACAGGAGAAGAGGGCGAGTATACGACGGCGCCCCCGCTGTCGGTCGCCGCGGTTGATCAAGGCTTTACTTTCAACTTCAACAACTACCTCGGCACGACTAACGGAATCTTCAACCTGATGGAGGTGGTACGTTCTCTCCACGGTCATTACCACCAACGCCAATGGCCAGCACCGCAGCGCGGCTTCCAAGCTGCTCTTGAAGCTCCTCGAATCCGCAGGCTCTTTAGGCACATAATTGGGCCGTAGAAACAAAGTCGAACCTTACTTTTAGGCAGATACCTAGGCTGTGGTAACTCATGTAACCCCATTTGTGCTACAAAAGAATTATTGCTTAACCGAAACAACAACACTACAAATATTGAGAAACGCAAATGTTGCGCTACACGGCGTCAGGATTGACGCAAAAGAGCGGCAGTAAATAGAAATAATGGGGCTGAACGTGCCGCAGCCGGAGGGCTCCGGATGAATTTTGGAAACCTGAGGATTTTTAACTGTCGCCTAACTTTCAACAAACGGGAGCTTTCGTTTTTTTTCTGCCATGACAAAACTGATCACCCCAGCCGGGATGGCACCCGCGTTATTGGGCTCAACAGCCCGACATCTTAGCCAATGAGCTACCTCTACATGTAAAGCAGAACACGCACTAAGAACCTGCTCCTCATTGTGTTAACGGCAGGTTTTCAATGAAAGGACGAATAAAACTGAGCGAGAGGCCCCGTTAGTACATCGCACAATCGATTCTCTCGGCGGTAGCTGTGGTCGGCCGACGCCAACCGCACAAACCAGGTACCGCGAAGTGATAAAAACACGGCAAGCTGATGAGTCGCCGCAGCCTCACCTGTTTTCTTTATTATGTAGATCATTTGTTTACGTTTGGCATAAAAGTAGTATGTTTTAAGACACAGCAGTCTTCTTAATGAGCAAAACTTCTGTTCATCACTTTCCGATATTTCTATGAGGTCACATAAAGTAATCTTCTCTGCCCGTTTGGCAGCCGCCTAGTTAAGCCACCACTTAAAATGTCTTGGAAATTGCTGTGGAGCTTCCATACTCGGGAAGAAGCCAAGAGCGGCAATGTGCGTTACCCCTGCGCCTCATCCCCGCAGCCGGCTGCTACTCCGCGCGGTGCAAATAGTGCTGTACTGCGAGTATTTTGAACGTGATACGCGGCGTTTTCTTCATTTCACGCACTTAATCTTCTTTGAATTTTGTAGCCACTTCACAAAATCGTGCCAATCCACCCTGTGAAAGTGGTTGGAAAGAAAAGCCGTATACGGCACCCACAACAGTTGCCCATGCGGCGTGTCTTAAATTCACTAACGTCACCCTACAAATAGTGAAACCAGACAGAAGTGAAACGCACTTAACCACACCCTTCATTACTTCAAAGAGATTTTCTTGGTAAAGTTAAATCAATGATAATGCATGAACGGTGGTTGGTTGAGTAGTATTGGTGTAGCACGTGAGTGGAAACGGTTTTTATAAAATTAACGGAAGCTCAAACCAGATGTCACTTCTCCATCTCTGCCGCCGCGGACGGAGGCGACTAGATCGGCGGACGAGATGGTGGAGGAAAAGAAAACGAAGAAGAAGAAGAAGAAGAAGGCGGAGGAGAATGAGGAATAGGGGAGGAAGTACCTATATTCAGATTTCTGAACGGCCCAGAGTGCGGCCCAGGGGAGTGGTTCCTTCTTCACTGGAGCCCATATGGAGTCCACGCTGCCTGTGCTCTCTCCACCAACTAAAGCTGGGTAGGCAGATAGAGGCTGCACAGCAGCATCTCCCATGGCACTTGTGTGGTTGACAGAGAGAGAGGACGGTGCTGAGGGTTACAGTCGCACACCCCGATTATGTGGCGGAGTGTTCCTACTTCTGAGCAATATTTACATTCAGCGTCCCATTGATTCTGGTCCATTAAGTGAAAACGCGTCTGGTCTGGGAAGGAGCGGGATTGTACATGCCGTAGTGTAGTTTGTTTTTCGCAGAAAAAGTCATGGTAAGTTGAAGGTAGGGTCTGTCTCTGAAGGCGATAATGCTGATCTATGTCCCCGACCGAGACAAGCGGGTGACTGTTCTCGTGCAGCTCCATAGCACGGAAGGTAAAAGCGCAGGCGGCTTGTTGGCGGGCGTATTTGTTGCCCTCCATTGAAGCGTGAGCGGGTGTTCAGAAGGGCTGAATGGAATAGTTTGTGGAGTGGTTTTTTAGCAGACGAAGTGCACGTCGGGACACCCAACCCGACTGGTAATTCCGGCAGGGTTGTTGGGAATCCGTTACTATATTCCCAACCCCCCGTTGAGTGAGAGCCAAGGCGATGGCTGCCTCTTCTGCTGCCATCATGTCTTGGGTATTGAGTGAGGCAGGCGCAAGGAGGTTAGTTCTGGAAATAGCCACGATGATGGCGTACAACTGCCCTCGATGATCGAAAGCGTCAAGGTAGATAACCGCATCAGGGTGCACGGTGTTGAGCGCTTGAGCCCGGGCTTGTCGGCGAACCTCGTCGTGCGAGAGGTTCATATTTCTAAGCAAAGGGGGGGATATTTTGTTCTTGTCGCCAAGATTCCGGGAGTACATCAAGCAGTGTGGCATTCTGTGCTGCCCAGCAAATCTGGTGAAGGATGCGGCGACCCGCTGCAGCACCCACAACAATTGCCCATGCGGCGTGTCTTAAATTCACTAACGTCACCCTACAAATAGTGAAACCAGAACAGAAGTGAAACGCACTTAACCACACCCTTCATTACTTCAAAGAGATTTTCTTGGTAAAGTTAAATCAATGATGATGCATGAACGGTGGTTGGTTGAGTAGTATTGGTGTAGCACATGAGTGGAAACTGCTCATTCGGAGCTTTTAGTTAGAAAGACAGCCCTATATCATCTCTTCCACCGTGTTGTGGAGCCCCGTGCTAAGCAGCCTCTCTTACTCAGGGGAAGACCAATGGCCTTCTCAACCGCCTTTATAATCATTAATAAAGCATCTTTATGTCCGCCTTGCCGAGTAGACAGGGGGTTGGCGTCAGTGATTCTCGAGAGGACAAAAGCGAAATTAATCGAAAGGTATCGGATTCCTTGAGGCGTCACTTCGCGGTGGCAACTCGCCTGATAATGTGTATGATTTGATGCTGTGTTTGAGGCACTGCAAAGATACGTCACGCTTTGTGTTGGCCTGGAGATGTAGGCCCAGGATCTTGATGCTTAGGCTTGGAATGATGGTCTAGCCATCAAGGAGTATTTGAATGGGTCCTTGATGTGTCGTTTGGCGTGAGAGCGGACGACAAGGATCTGTGATTTTTTACGTGAACACTGGAGGCCACAGGCCTTAGCACATTGGCCTACTAGAAGTCAGATTCCATGCGTTGGTGTGAGCTTCATCTAATTTTTGTAACTCCTGGCACAAGAGCAAGGCGCGCACGGGGCCGCTAGACATGCCGTGGATGGAGCACACTGGGGCGCGTAAGGTTGCATGATGTATCACGTGGCATTCAGCGAGAATGCAGGGGGTAAACCCGCAAATGTGCTTGGTGAGTCCACCACCTGTCTTCCCCGTCTCCGCGTGGGCTCATAGCTAAATCGCTAAGACAACGGGATCTCGCTTTGTTACGGTAATGGTTCCACGTTCGATTCTTGGCGGTGCCAGTAAATTCTTTTATTTGTTCGCGGGAATTTTCTGTTGACACCAATGGTCGCGAAAGAACCCTTGTGGGGTAGAGGGAAAAAGCTTTGCATTACCTCTTCGGAAGGGAACAACTTCGCTTTTTGCCCCCAAAATGGACCCGCTCACGAATTACGCCAAACGTTTAGCCCACTACCGTCTCGACCGTAGAGAATACCCGGAACCGCACCCAAGATTATCCAGAGATGAAGCCATCACTCTGAGAAGACTTCAGACAAATACATATCCCCACAGCACCCTTCTTCACGCCATTTACCCAACTCAATACCCCGCCACCTGTAATTTCTGTCCTTCTCCTGGCACCCTATATCATCAGGTATGGGAGTGTCAAAGAACCCCGCACCTCCCTCCCAACCCCACCCCATCCTATGAGCAGTGGATGGCTTGCCTGACTAGCCCGGACCTCAGGATCCAGCAAGACCTGGTGACGAGGGCCCGGACAGCCAGCCGCAGCCAGGGTATCCTGGACTAAGGATGCCCTCCTCCAGGCGGGCGCCCTAACATCTGCGCCTCAGGCTAGCAAATAAAGATTTATCAATCAATCAATCAATCAATCAATTAATCAATCAATCAATCATTCTTCTTCTTCTCCTCCTCCTCTTCCTCCACCGTCTCGGCTGCCGATCTCATCGCCTCCGTCTGCGGCGGCAGAGATGGAGAAGTGAGATCGCCTAACACCGGGTTTCAGCTGCGGTTAATTTTATAAAAACGGTTTCCACTCATATACTACACCAATACAATTCAATCAACCACCGTTCATGTATCAAATTGATTTAACCTTACCAAGAATATCTCTTTGAAGTAATAAAGGGTATGGTTAAGTGCATTTCACTGCTCTCTGGTTTCACTATTTGTAAAGCGGCGTGAGTGAATTTAAGGGACGTCGCATGGGTAATCGTTGCTGGTGCCGTATACAGCTTTGCTATGCAACCACATTCACAGGGTGGATTGGCACAATTTTTTATTCTAGAAACATGTGCGACAAAATTCTGTCCATACATGGGGCCATGAAGACTAGATACACCTGCCTTTTATACAAAAAAGTACCCTTTTGTAAATGGACGCGCAACTCCATTACGGACCCGACAGATGTTCCTTCCACCGCAAGAGCGGATCAACAAATTTTTGAATTTACCGCCTTTCGCTGTCAGTAGTCGCCTGTATACTAGTGCGCCATAGGTGGACTGATGAGTGCGGATTGGCTCCATGGTACCATGAAATGAATGAGACGTACCAATAACGCCTTTGTAAGCAATCGTCAGCCATCGGTCACACAGACTGCTCCTTACGACGTCACATTTGCGGTCTATATTCTTTTATCCGGTTTCCTTACTTTAAAGCTTAGCTTCATAGCATTAAATTGGTAGAATAGCCAATATTAGTTGCCAATTTGTTAGTCTGAACCAAGCTTGCAATATGTCTTAATGGTTCATTTAACGGCAGCCGTACGGAGTGGTACCACAAACGACGAATGTCGGGTTCCTTTTCATAAAGTTCCCCACCGCATAACAACGTCGCACTGTGCAGCATCTATCAGTTTTAATCTTTCTGCAGTCTATGAATTGGGCTGGTATAAGAAAGTGCCAATTTCTCAACCACTTATCCTCCAGTGCCGGACAGGCAGAGGCTTTCCGGCAGCCGCGGAGATGTCTAGTTCCATAAGACAAGCCATGGAGACAAATAATTGTAAAAGCCGCATCCGTGCCTTATTTCGCTTTAAAGCGGAGCTTATATGACCCGAATGACAAATTGTTTTGGGTCCACGAGCGCACAAAAAGAAACGCCATGCCGGAAAGCCAGCTTATCGCCAAAGCAAACGCATGTCACTGTTCGCATCGGATCTGCTTGTTTCGGTGAATGTATGACGCAGTCCGTGACGTGGTGTGCGCCAGATGAGGCGCCTATACGCGCGGCTTTGGAAAACAAACGTACCGGTGTCTGTGGCATCAGAACGCGGACTCCGCCAAAGTGGCACGCCGTGCAAAACCCTGGTTGGACCTGAAGTATATACGTCTCGTATCTTGCACATGCGTCTGGAGTGGAGGGGGTGTCCTTAAAAGGCTACACATTAAATATTAGTGTAGTCAAAATAAACCGTGTGCGAGCATGTAAGTGTCTTTCTTGGGGATGACAACCGTCAACGCGGTAGAGAAATAAAGTTTTCTCGTACCTTTCACCTCCCTTTTGTGTCACCTGTCCATCGTGCGCTGACCTTCGCTGGTCACCCACTTCCTCCAGGTGGCATTGGCGAGTTAATTTCTTCTAACTGGTTCCTGCGTGGGTTCAGTGAGCTGTTTCATCGCGCGCGTCGCAGGTGTGCGGCACCGTGCTGTACTTCCTGATGGCCTCAAACAACCGCTGGGAGACGAAGACGCTCCGGTTCGTGTGCAGCACGGCCTACACGTTCGCCTTCAACGGGATGCACATGCTGATCGCCGGGCTGCTTAGCGCACTGTCTGCCAGTTATCTCCCCGCCTTATTTTATGTGAGTATTAAGCAGACCCGCTCAAGCCTAAAGTAACAAACAGTGCGGAAAGCGACGCGTTTCCGCGCCAGTTTTCCCCTTCCCCTAAACCAGAGCTGTATCTTGGGGAATATGTGCGGTTCTTGGAGAGACCTAGGCAGTACTTCGGCGAAGAACACCACACTAGCTCCCGGCGTGTCAACCATGTGGGCCTCCGCACCTGCGGCAGCCCAGCGAGGTTCGCCGATACGGGAACACAGTAGACAGTAGTCCAGTAGCACAGCCGTTTATTTGGGAACTCCCAAAGCATGCGAGCACAAAGCTCGACAGTGTTCACGAATCACGCCATCCTGGCCGTCGTCGTGAACGGGAGGCAGACACTCAAGGCGCTCGAAAACGACAGTCCTCACCTTTGATACAAGGTGTTCCGCCGATGTCACCCCAACAGTATACCTCCGATCTGACTCCCTCTTCCGCACGCACGCGTTCGCGCATCAAGCGCGCCTAAGCAGCGCACGGACCGGTTGTGCCATCTCTCGGTGGCACCGATGAACCAGCGCAGCGCCGGACCTGTTTCAGCGCAACGCGTCTCTCCCCAATGCGCCACCTGTACGGGATCGTGGGTCGCGGTTCCCCACGATTCCTGCAAGCCTTAAAGCTACACTGACGTGTATTTGTCATGCTCCTGTCCTCGCTTGCACTGCGTAGACTGGCTCAAATAAACACGCTTTTCATGGTTTATCCGGTCCATCAGACGGTATTTATTTTATAAAGCCTGAAAAAAAAAAACTGGTATGCACGGACTGCGGCGGCCGCACCAACTTACAGCAGTGATGTCAGCAAAAGGTGCTACGTGAATGGACGATGTCCAAGATTAGAATTCGAACAACTTTCGGTTTCGGTTCTTTGAAACAACATGCTTGGCATCCGACGTTATCGTTGAATGGGCATTCTCAATATTTTAGTATTTGGTTTACCGTACTTCTGCCATGTTGTCATGTGTACATAACGTCGAATAAGCCTACCTTCACGCCTTGTAATCGTAATGATCACTAGCCGAGGCGTACATAGTGGAAGAACTCGCTCCGCATCACCGGAGACACTTAAATGCGATGCGCTTCTCCCCCACCTAATGGAGCTTGCCTGGCTCGTGCCTGTATCGTAAGGTGCGAGTTCGCACCAGGCCAAGGGTCTGCTGATTCTGGCCTGTGCCTGCGAGCAGTCGGTGCTTATGGCAACAGCACGCCAATGAGAACTCGAAAGGGGATCAGTGTCTCTTTGAATGTCCTAAGTTCCTGCTTCATATCTTCCTTCCGTTTCAAAAACTCAGCTTTCATGTCATCTCTTAGTTTAGCAAGATCCTTTGCCATGCTTTTTCAAGAAAAACCAAACTCGTAACCGTGACCAATACAACAAGGCAGACAAAAAACATGCAAACACGTCCGACAACTTGGCAGTAGCGACGATCCGCAATATAACTAATTGTGACCCAATAGTTACGCAGACAGAGCACTAACCTGCGGCAAAAACAGCAGTGCTTAGGCCTTCTTCCAAGCGTCGTCGCCACTGCCAAGTGAGGTGGACAGTCGAGGTATTCTTCCTTTTAGATGCGACTGCATCTCATTCACTCGCCTTGTCCCTGCATCCGGCATCGTCGTCATCGGCGTCCGCCCCTCCCCCATTCTCCTCGCCGCGCCAGCTGCGCTCTTCGCCGCTCACCCCCCCTCCTCTCCGATAGCGAACACTCTCGCGAGGGGCATTGGATTGGATTCGATTGGGTTGGCTTGGCTTGGCTTGTCTTGGCTTGGCTTGTCTTGGCTTGGCTTGGCTTGGCTTGGCTTGGATTGAATTGAATTGGATTGGATTGGATTTGGATTGGATTGGATTAAAGTGGATTGTGTTGGATTGTGTTGCGTCATAGCCGCGCCACGTTGCGTATAGCCGCAGTCGTTCTAGCGCCGGCCAAAGAAATAAAGAATACATCATACGCGTTCCTCACATGTTTCACGCAATTAGAGAATCAACCCAACGGAATCACCAAGTGAACCCCCAAGATGCGTCTCATCTCCACAGGGTTCCCCTCGCGGGAAGGTGCGGTAATTTTTTTTCTGAATACATTTGTGTAAACGCAGCGAGAGTGGACGAAACATGGCGTAGAGGCTCCAGACTACAATTTGCGCTAGTATTGCCGCAATGTTTACAAATCACTTCAGTGTACCATTAACGTGGGTTTGTGACCGCTGCCGGAGCGTTTTCCGGACTCGCATATCTTTGGTCCTTAAAGCGGTAGACACATGTACGTCCGATCAAGCCAGTTGCTGACGCGGTGCAGAAAAATCCGGCAGCCAAATCGACAGCCAAACGCGCCAAAGCGCCTGTATGTTTCCGCTGGTGTGTTCGACCTTTAACCCCCATTACCCGGCGGTGTGGTGTACACACTACGTACGTGCGTGCGTGCACCACACACACAAACACACGCACGCACATGCGCACACACGCAGAGAAACTCGAAAAATGGCAGTGAAAAGCGACCCTCGGCGGCGGCAGCGTCAACACCAATTGCACCAAAACTCGAGTGACACCAGAGCAGGGTACCGCGCAGTGGAGCACAGTGGTGCTCCTCGAGGGCTTGTGTTGGGCACCTGTCTTTCGATTGATTGATTATAGGGTTTAACGCGCCGACGTAACGCAGGTGATGAGGCGCGCCATAGTGGAGGGCTCTGAATTAATTTTGGCCACCTGAGGATCTTGAACATGCGTCGAAACCTCGTACCCACGGGCTTTTTTGCTTCTCGCCTCCTTCAAAGAAATGGCCGCCATGGCCGGGAATCTAACCCGCGACCTCGCGCCTAGCAGCACAACGCCTTAGCCACTGAGCCACCGCGGCGGGTGTACCCTTTTCCATCGTCCAGTCCGTTTGAGCGCTGTGTTTTCGTAAGAAACACCATATAATTTTTATGCGTGGCCCTGGCCACATTGGCGTATCTACCGTCTACGTTGTTCCGTGGCCACAGAGAATGTCAACATCTACTTTGTGCAAGAGCTGTGCAGGCGGCAGAGGGCCGCACCTCCCCCATCTGGTTCTGTGAAAAGATGTCTGAAGATGTGGCTTTGAAATCACATTGGCAGCTGCATTCAAATCTTGCGAGTCAATGCTTGCGCGTTTCACTGTCCTATTTTGTTTTAGAGCTTCCACTTTTCACCACGCGGCAGTCCGACAATGCCGTGTACTTGACCAGAGTTGCTCCATATTTGGGATGAAGCGGTGAAATTTCTTAACTTCTTGCCCACCGCCCAGCCCCGCAAACAAAATGTCTTACTCTGAGAAATTCCCTTGGAGAACCGTGCACTAGACGGGTGAACAGTCAAAACTCAAGTGGTGGTACTGCAGCAATACTTGGAATAGTAGTAGTAGCAGCAGCAATTGTAGGTCTTGGACTGTGAGCAGTTGCAGTGGTTGCACTTCCGCGTAGCGTTAACAGCAGTATTATTGGCAGTGATTGTATTAGCAGCTATACTGATCATCGTTGACCATTAGTAAAAGCGAGAGTAGCTGTACTGGTACAACCGTGGTAGTTGGAGGAACGGAGGTATTACTACCAATGCTTACAGGTTCAGTAGAATCGGAAGTATCAATTACCAATAGGTATACGCCATCAGCGGAGTAACGTAAGCATTTACATTACTGGTAGAAGTAGTGACGAAACCACAGCTCTGAGACATGTACGGCCAAAGTTTTAAAATAAAACCATGTTGTTTAAAAGATGCCACGTCCTTGTGAAGTTATCCGCTCGTAACAAGTTTACTTCTGAGGTGAAAAAATCTGTAAATCATGTAGCTTGAAAGTTATGAACGCAACCGTTCGGCCTGAAAACGGCAATGTTTTTCTGAAGTTGCCGGAATGTTAGAAGTTCTTTAGAATGTTAGAAGTTCTTTATCTGGCTTTTGGCGTAACTGCTTTCAACCGATACTGCCCAGCCTAGCACACAAGCCTCAGGGCTTGTGCTGGCTGGATATGCACATGTATGTTTTTATTTGGACGAATAAACTTCTTATCTTATCTTATCTTATCTTATCTTATCTTATCTTATCTTATCTTCGAAATTGCTGCTGTTGAGGCGGGGCACAGAATAAAGTTGATCAGCTATACCTCGCATGGTGGGCAACATGCTACGTACAAAACCGTGGTACGAACTGCCCATCTACGGCAAAACCTGGAAGGCTGGTTTTGCAGCCTGATTCTCTCCCACCATAACCTTGGACTTAAGCTCATCCTTACTTGCGGTGTTCATTTGGGGTCACCGTCGTTGAGAAATTGTAGCCACTTTTATCCATGATTTACACACACACCGTTGATTTAAGAGCGCTGAAGTAGTGATTGTAACCGTGGTCTCTGCGCCCCCTTCGCAGTACGTTATGTTCCAAGGAGTGGGTGCTGCCTGCTACATCATCGGCTGCATCATGCTGGTGAAAGAAACCCACGACGTGTCAGTGCAGGAGGTGAGTGCACGTCGCAACAGACCGCGATTTTTAAATAGGGCCGTGGAGACAAAGTACAACTTTGGTCAATTTGAGAGTACTAGCCTTTGGCAACTTATTCACCTTCGTCACAGCCACCGGAGACGTTTGTTTAACTGAGAAAACAGGAAGAAATATTCAAAACTTCCGAAATTTCGCGCTGCAGGGACGTTATCTGGGCCGAAGTGACGCTGTAAGTGCCAGCACTAGAACGTGGTTATGGACGTGTTGAGCGCACGTTAGCATTATAGTGATACCATCAAACGAAAATATAGAGGTGCCACCAGAGTCGCCTAGTCATGTTTTTTGGCGGTGGGTTTGATCGGCGACCGCCAATCGCACAAACAGGATTCTTTGACGTCATAAAGAAATTGTCCGAATGAGGCTGTGCCACTGCTTGACGTCTTCTTTTCCCTAATATCTCCTGCTTTTCTCTGAATTTCGCAATGTATTTCGCGTCATTGTTGTCAGGACAAGGCAGTTTTGTTAATGGACCAAACTTTTGTCTTGATGGTCCTATTAAAATGACAGACAACTGTTGTTTTGAGAGGGGTGCATGTCCTCTAGTTCATATGAAATGCAGCGTTTTGTAAAGTGGGGTAAGCACAAGAAATTTCGATATAAATTGGTTGACGTAATTTTAATCCGGCACTAAACTTTCGAGTGTCTGAAGGGCGGCGCCACGTAGTATGTCAACGTGACACAATCGTCCGTATACGAACAGCTCAGGGGCGATTGCACGAGAGAACCAACGTGCGCGTACATGCGCATTTTTGTCGTTTCTTTTCCACATTTTTTGTGAGTTATGCGCAAGCCAGAAAATAGTTTAAAACTGCAACACGATTTCCCCTAGCTTGCGTACTTCGCGAGAAAAACATTTAAAAAGGTGGCGCGAGTGACGTGGGATATCCGGCTCCTGCTGCTTTTTCTAAATTTTGTACTTTGCGCACGGCAAGGTTTCATATTTAGGAATAAATGTATTTTAAAACAAACTACACCAAAATGAAAAACAGGCCAAAATAAATTTTGCATTCTGCTAGGAACAGAAAAATTGGAAAAAATTGTGAATTCGCGCCAGTCACCAGGTTCTCTGTATCTTTGACGCCCACTATCTCCGTATCTGTAATCGTGACGAACTTGTAAGTGTAAGGCAATGTCGAAAAGATATTTGTAAATATCTCTCTAAAATATCGCTTGTCCAGAAAAAAATATAAATACACGCAAAAAAAGACTGACTCGTGTTCGTGAACTTCAGTACAAACGAAATGACGCAAAATCTTTTTAAGAAGTGTTGTTCATCCTTTTAAGAAGTCTCTTTTCCCAAATTTTGAAAGAAATCGAGACCGTTATTTTTATTTTTATTTTTAAAGTTACGCATTTTTAGAAAAAGCAAAGCAGTCAATATTTTCGCGTGTATTTATTCTTTCTAGACCAGCGATATTTTACAGATATGTTTACCGATATCTGGTCAGCATTACCTATCACTTACAAGTTTGTTGGTTTCCAAATCGAAACCATTTCGGTTCTAGGTGTTTCAAGTGATGCCCTTTCATTTGTGAATATGCGTATCGACTCCACAAGAATCTGTTGTCTCTCACTTTGAAAGATTAATGACCGCAGAGGTAGATCTAAAAAAAATTGGCTCATCCCACGGTTACGAGGACATAGACGTAAAGTGGGGCTTCCGTCTTGGCATAACTGGCTTGAAATAGAATTGTATGATGCATTTTGAGTGTGTATGCTTGGAGTAGTTGCTGCTTTCTGTGAGCGTTGCGTTGTCGACAGCGCCTCGTGCCATACGAGATGTAAATAGAGGCTTTCAACGTCTCAATCTCCCAGTCGCTATTTGGCCGGCACTGAGGCAGCGGTGAGCTCAGATCAGCTTTATCAGGGGAAAATACCCAGGGCACTTCGTGGCGACTCGCCTTCATGGCACGGCGGAGGCGGTTTCCCCACCTTATATGGGGTAAGATAGAAGCAAGCCACGCAATCGACGAGGTTGCAAGACACAAACTGGGAGCTCCCACCGAGCGGTCCACGCAGCGAAAAGGCGGTGGCAACAACAGCAGCAGCCCCCCTTAAAGCACGAGGAAGACCAACCAAAGAAAACTTTGCTTTAAAACAGACATCGCTTCATGAAGACGCAATCATGCCTTCGTGCGATTATGCACGCTAAATATCACATGGAAGCGGTTTTAAGCCCATATGTGTTCGCAGTTTTGACAGAGTGGGGAACGGTGCGGTCAGCCGCTCTGTTGTGTCAAACTACAGCATAGGAATGCCTGACATAGAAGATTCCAGCCGGTCAATCTAGGTGTTGTCTATCCCTTCACTCCCAACGTCACGCATATTAGCTGGGAACGAAACCGGAGAATGCGTGCCAGGCAAAAAAAAAATTGCCCTAATTTCTCAAAGAAAGCTGGGAGAAGAGCGAAAGCTAACAGCTAAATGGTTCGTCAAACCTTCAAAAAATAAAATTGCAAATGGAGAAGGAACCCATTGGACGACTTTTCGCACACTGAGTAAACGCATCCACGAACGACTTAATGTATACCGATACGTGGTTTATGAAAAACGGTATACAATTGTACTCATTCATGATCAATGCGTGTAGTGTCTCATCTATAACCGTTCCTTCTTGGCGATTTTCAAGTACCCCTTCAATCTAATTGAAGCCCGGTTTCAAGCACGCGCCATGTGCACGTGTCCACAAGTATTATCATAGCTTTTCGACCGACCAACCGGTCCATGGTAAATTCATTAGTGTTTTGACAGTATGCTATCAACCCCAAAAAGAAAGCTATGAAAGCTTTTATAAATAACGCAAATTAAGTGTCTTGGTATGGATTGCGACGTCTTGTGTCTCCACCCGCCCGCCCCAATTCTGGCCACTTTCCTACCGGCTGAATGCAATGTGCCTGATCCTTAATTTTTCTCTGGAGCAACCTGGCAGAGGCCCTCGTGAACAGAAGCTTTGGATGCTTTCGAAGCGAACGACAACCCATGCGACTTGATTGGACGGAAAAAGGGAGCGGAAGAAAGCTTCCAAGCGATGAATGAGGCAGATGAATAAAGGGACCCTGCCACACTTTCGATAAACGCTTTCACTCTTTCCTTGCATCTGCAAGCACTACGGAAGCTGCAGTTGTCGCGAGCACGGAATAGCACTACGTTATTTACTCATCGCACCAGATGCGCCTTTCATTTCTGCTTTGTTTTTGTGGCTTTACTTTTAAAGTTGCTATCGAAATGCGTTCATTCAGTGACGTAATTCGGGCCATCGAAGAACGTTAAGGACGGGAAAGAGAGAAAAAACGTTTGAGCGAGTTTCCACGGTACCTGATGGGTGTAGAGCTGTAATTTTTGCTGAGGTACTTTGCGACCCCCTAATCTAAGCGCTGGGTGTGTTGGGTGACTACGTTCTGCAAGCATTTAAGATTTCAAAAAAGTTGAAGTGTTGCAGAGTCCATTTAAAGCGGATGAGGAAGTGAATTGAAGGGAATCATGCAGCGTATCGAGTGGATCAAAGGGATTTAGGATGTATGACTCAGCCATTAAAATGGATCCCTCGGGGTATTATAAGATGCATGACTAAAGAGTTAAAGTGGACGACACCGTGATTCAACAGGATTACTAGCGGGAAAAGTGGGGTGGCTCAGTAAGTTAAGCCAGCAGATTAGACGATTCAATAAAGAGCTAGATAACTTGGCTAAGATTTCAAAAAATGAAATGATGGGTTTAAACTCGCCGAACGTACATGAGGCGCGCCGTGGTGAAGGGCTCCAGATTAGTTTCGACCACGTGCGGATCTTTAACATGCGCCGAAGTCTCGACAGACGGGCGTTTTCGCTTTGCGCCTCCATATGAAAAAGGGCCATGACGGCCGCGATCAAACCCCCGTCCTTGGGCACGCATCTAAGATAGCTGAGTATTAAGACGGGAATTCGTGGGGGAAAAAGCGAATTTGTGTAAGAACCCAAGGATGTCAATATAAAGATGGCCGGCAGAACAACCATGCCGGAAGAGGTCGGCCGCGGGAACAAAGATCCCGAGGCAAATGTCGGCAGTCAACGTGAAAGTAGCGCCGCGAAAATCATGTCACTTTCTTAAGTGCATCGCTACTTGGGTTTTTGCATCAGAGTTGTCTTAAGGATAACATAAGAGAACCCGAGAATTTTTCAATGTTGCGGTAACACATGTCCCAGTCTGATTCATACCCGTTGCAGTGTCCCTTCAAGTGGCTCTCTTGCATTATTCTTCATACTTTTCCTTGCAGATCATTGGTCTGACTACGGGTGGAATTCACGCCTTCCACTTCTTCTATGTTGTTTACAGGGTCTATATCAGATAAGGGAACTGCCGCATATTGCTCCAGAAAATCTATGAAAGCCTGAAACTCGGCCTGCGATTAAAAACCTCTTCTCCGCGGTAAAACTGCGCTGTTTTGTGCCATTTCGTTCGTCTTTACTTCGTCGTTTCTACGTGAAATTGTAACGATGAAAGATGGCCCCACATCACGAGATATTAACAGTGGAGCTGTTGTAGGTGGAACCCTTTCGTAAGACTTCTGAACGACGTGGGCCACACAGGGGTAGGTGGAGGTTTCCAGACCGGCCTGTGGGGCCTTGCCGAAACTGGCTCCCAGACCCACCGACCGAGGGCGCAGTGGCCTCGCAGGGCGCGTTCCTCTCCTTTCCACAAGGAAAGGGAGAGAGGAGAGAGCCTCCCGCCGCTGACGTTTACCGGCCGATTCCTTTACTCCAACTGTAGAATTTGCGCGGCGACGACGCTGCCGTTTTCGGGTGAGAGCCCGTTAACGTTCCAGCCAACACAAGCGGACCACGGCTCCGCTGCTGCACTAGATTTCGCCCTCCTAAACAGGGTTTAATTTTGTTTGAGAGGAGGAAATAGGAATGTAGCAGCATCAGGGCGGAGATTGTAGTGTGTGTGTACACTTGGGGCTTCCTGTTTCCGGAATTGCCGGTGTTTTCACTTCCGAGGCCCCGCGCTGCGCGGTCTTCTACGTCACCTGTAGTGTCCAAAATCTCTGCATTTATGGTAGTCTATGGCACTCACATACATCATTTCGAAGTACAAATTGGGCGCTTGCCCATAGAAAGGTATTAGCGACTGCCTCATCACGTATCAATCTGTTAGAAATATTCAATATTATTGGAGCCGAAATTACAAATGAAACAACTTCAGTAGCCGCAGGCTATGAAACATTTCATTCCATTTATTTTAATCAACCCATAATAGAAACGCAACCACAGATGACTAGGAAGTGTGCAGCATTCGTATGCCGTTGCATCTCAAAAATACGCTGACAGGTGCACATACCAGAGGGGATTAGCCAATGGTTCTTGAAATTTCTTGTGAAATAACTTCAAAAAAGTAACCGTCGCACCTCAGGCATGCACTGGCAGGTGCACATGCGAGAGTGGATCGGCCATGGTTTCTTAAAAGAGCTTGGGAAATGAAATTCAATAAAGCAAATAATACCAATTATTACCATCCATCAATCATCCGATCTTGACAAACGAAGTAAACAATTGCTATCTACACTTGACGCGAAAATTCACCGCGTGGCGGAGTGGTTGCCTGTCACGTATTTTCGGCGCTGCAAATGGGGCAAGTTACAAGAATTGTGTTAGCAACAATGATGCCAGAAGAAAGCACTGCATTCCGGTTCCAAATACAACATACTTATCAGAACCGCCACGTCGGAGCATAGCAAGTGTGCTAAAATTCCTCACCCGTGAAGCACTGCATTTAGATTTTTTAATGTGTCTAAGAAAGCCCTATGGCCAAAAGCGAAAACGCCAGTGTGTCCGACATTTTGGCGCACATAAAGATTCCCAGGTGGTCAAAATTAATGCGGAGTCCTCCACTACGCCGCGCGCATCGCCTGCGTAGCGTCGGCGCGTTAAGCCTCACAATCAATCAAAAAAAGACTGTGTCTAAAGTAGCGTCCAACGATACCATAAGCACTCAAGTAAAGCGACGTCGTCCCGCGTTTCGCGTAAAGAATGCCGCGTGTGGCATCATTTCACTCTCGCTAACGTGGCGTATAACGTAAACTAAGCACAGATAACGTTACAAACAGAAATCAACCATTCCAAACAGCGAAAAGTAAACTAAACCACAAAAATTGCACTGGAAAATAACGATGTAAAAAATCAGGAAAGAAAGAACGACAAAAAAATGGCTGGCGATTGCTATGCTCGCAAATGCGAAATGGGTGCGCAGCGCTAATGCGGTTTTCTCGTTCACGGTGCATAGCTGCTGCGTCTTGGGAAGTGTTCGTGTGATCAGGGAACGCAGGGTGGCGCGCGTTACTGTGCCGTTGTCGCGCAGCGCGTCGCCGTCGCCGAGCATGTTGTTGTAAATCGTGTTTGAACCTCCCGCACAAATGTCACGTGGTTGGGATGAACCACGTGACGAGGAGTGTGTCTCCCTTCCCTCCCCGTTCCACTTCCGTCACGTTTTCGTCCGCCGTTTTCTTTGTCTTCGCTCACTGGGTTACAACGCCGAGGCCATCGCCGCCAAACCACAGTGCACTAAAATTTAAGCACCCCAACGGCTAAGGAACACCGTGGTTGAATGCGGAGCTTTCCTGGGCCAAGCATGTTTAGCACCGATGAAGGTCAAGCACCGAACTTTGCCTATCCAAACCATTTACTTGTACAATTACTTGGTACTTGCCTCAAAGGTTCAATACATGTACGAGTCGTAAGTGTGGAGTACTCTGTATTTTGCTGAAACGTCGTCGGATGTGGAAGTCGCAGTCGATGCATCCACCAGGAGGCCGGAAGCCCAGAGCGAAGAGAGACGAACTTTTGCTGTGATAAGTGAGTTCTTGCTCGAGTTAAAATGTTTACCAAATTGTCCCCAGATTCCCCAAATCGGGAATGGCTCCTAATCGACTTCGTTACTTCCGGTTCATAAACGCATTGAGCCGTGTGAGCACATACAGGGGATTCCATTTTGTTCGTAAGATCAGGCTTGCGGTAGATCGAGTTTTGACTGTACATCTATGTCGCCGCGTGGCTTCAGAGCTTCGTTCCACATGCTTTGGGTGACGACACACTGGGCCAATACCTCAAGTTGGGGTAGTTGCTTTTGGAAATGCTGTAATTCACCCTCGTGCTCAATCCTTATTGCACGTTTCTGTTCTGTGGAGGTATGTTCGGGCCATTTCATCGACGGGAAGCCGACAGAAATCAACCGGACACATTCTGCAGCTCGGCTAATGGGGGCGAAACTTGAGCCGAAAGCGAATTAGCGGAGTCGCGGTGGCGGAGCACGCCCGGTCGTGTCGGGAAATATGCCTCCTGCATATGCCCAGAAGTCAGTGGGTTGGCTCAATCAGCGAATGCCTGCGATCGCGCGCGATAGTGCAAATTTCTAAGCATGGCTTGCTGCGTCGGTGCGCGAACGTGTTGTCATTTATTACGCGCTCTCATACCTCATACTCAGTTGGTTGTTAAACCAGGCCCTGAAATATTCGCTTTAGCTGTGCAGGTCGTAGACGACACATGCTCATAAAAAAAACGTTTTTTTAACAATATTTGCCGCATCATAACACTATTTCCAGCTTCCAAACAGGGGCAACGTATTGATACACCAAGATTTCACGCCGTTTGCTTGCTTAAAAAACGTTTGCGTTTCACTGGCCGGGTATTTCCTGACACGACTGGGCGTGCCCGCCACCGCGGCGCTCTTATTTCGCTTTCGGCTGAACGTTTTCGCGTACCCAAGCTGAAGCAAAGGTCCGCTTGAATTTTTTTTTTTTTTTTTGGCTTCCCTTCAATAAAATGCCCGAACATGCCTCCAGAGAACAGAAGCGTGCGATAAGGATTGATCATGAGTGTGAAAAAACAGCGCTTCCAAAAGCACCGTCATGAACGGACTTATTCTAGCGAATTTGCTAGGATCGAAGGCTCTCCGATTCAGCGCGACGACCCTTCGCGCTGGCCCACTTAAGGGACGCAGAAAATTGTGCAGCAAATAGATGCCGCACATGCACAAACTTCTCTTTTCCCGCACTTCACATGTTTCTTGCACGTGCACTTTGCGCTTACGCTTATTGTTCGTGCAGCCAACAACGGCATAATCACGCCCGGACGAGTAGCTTCTGTACGTCGCCATGTAAAGGCAACAACGGCAACCTGTCAAGAATTAAGAAAATCAACAACAGTTGGGGATGAAAATTCGGGTGTCCTGCTGGCACGGCGAAACGTAGCCTTGCAGGCAACTGCCGTCAGTACAAAGCGCGTGTGGGGTGGCCGGCTGCCTTAGCGACGCTTTAACGTTCTCCCTAAAGCGCTGTTAACTTGTCGCTGCTGACATACCGAATAAAAGACACCTACCGATTTTCGATGCAGTTTGGGTGTCTGATATCCACCAAACTGACCAATATCAAGTTGACCAATATCAAACTGACGCCGATCCCCCAAGCCCAAAAGCTGAAGGATGCCAGCAGACAGGGCCGTTGAGGAAGGCAGAGGGTTGGCTGTTAATCATTTTGACTACCTATACTCCACTTATCTCCTTGTCTTTTGAGACCTGGGACGCGTAATTGAAATGTCGTTGGCTCGGGCCCCAAGTGGGAGCAGGTTGTTGTACGTTTTCATTTATTTTTTAAGATTTTTGTTTCCACGCGGAAAAATTGGCCGAAACTAAGATAACAGTCGACTGATGGGCTGCGTTATTAAGCCGATGATATCCCTTGTGTGTTTTTGTGTGATGTCCCTATAAGAAGTTGAATACGCTGTGTTATTTATAATATTGTAGTTTTATCCTCGTTTGTTTTCGCCAATGATGTACATTTTCACTATTAGAGTGATTAAGAAACGTTTTCCAACGAGGATAGCAAAGCAGCTGTAATCGACCTAGGATGGCAACTCCAGCTGCCGGCTTGGCAGGATCCTCTGAGCAGTTAGGTGCCTCTTCATGCTATAGACTCTCAGTGCGATTTCCCGTATCCACGGGGTCTGCCAAAGCGCACTGAAGGCGTGCTACACCGGCTGCGACTTAATGTTGCATACACCCAAAGCTTCTTGTTTAAGCTGGGCTGGGTAGAGTCGCCATTGTGTACAGTGTGCTCTACTACCGCCAACATCAGGCACATTTTAAGCCACTGCCCGCGATATACCAGTCGGCGGGCAACCGCATCGAAAGCACTTGTTCGACTACGACGCGGATGTCCTCTAGAACCCTCACACTTCCTTGGACCCTGGCGAAATCGTGAGGAGGCAGTGCTGGGTACAAAAACACTGCTTACTTTTCTTGCGGAAACAGGGCTAGAAGAGGTTCTGTGAACCCTCTGAGCATGAAAATGTTGTATATGTGTGAATTTCCCCTCTAACTCCCCTTTCTTTCTTTCTTTTCTTTTCTTTTTTTTTCTCTCTATTTTCGCTTCACCTCACTGTATTCACCCCATCTGGAGTAGCAAGCCCTACCGTTAGTTCGCTGACCTCTTCAGCTTTTCATTAAATGCGTTCTCTCTCTTCTCTCTCTTGACATCACAATTATTGTTTTGTGCAGAGTTGATTTGATTGATTGTCGGGTTTAACGCGCCGACACAGCGCAGGCGATGAGGGCGCGCCGTAGTGGAGGGCTCCGACTTAATTTTGACCACCTGGGGATCTTTAACGTGCGCCGAATCTCGTAACACGGGCATTTTTGCTCTTTTCGCCTCTACCAGAAAAGCGACCGCCGCGCCCGGGAATGGAACCCGCGAACTCGTGCTCCGCAGCGCAACGCCTTAGCCACTGAGCCCCGCGGCGGGCGTTTTGTGCAGAAATGCAAGGCCAATTGCATGGTTTGTTCCGTTTTCAAACAGTTTAGTCGTATTCTCTTCGTTTCTTTAACAGACGGTGGAGGGGGGGGGAGATTTCATTTCGTCTTCGTTTCTAAAGGGTGGTGTACACTACCCATTGTTTTGATTTCGTCAGTTCTATTCTTGCATTTCTTTACTGATGTTTTTTAATTGATGGTGTTAAAACATTTCCTTCAACCAGTTGTTCTCCATTTACGCTATTAAAGCACGTTAAGTGTGAGGGACGCGTCAATGAAAGCCGTCACACAGGAGGGACGCTTGAGAGTAGTCGCCACAGCGGGCTCATTCAGTGTGGTAGGACGCGTGTTTCCAAAAGCTTCGCCTGCACAGAGCACCCCATGTGATGTCGCTGCGCGCGCTAATATTTTTAGCGCCAGATAAAAGTAGCCCACTGTTGGGCTCCATGGACTCGAAGTAGAGGACTGAGTACTGGCGCTGACAGCTTGGTTCGAGCCCAGCAGGTCTAGTCTTACTTTCTTTTTTATGCGAACTTCTTTTTTCTGAATTTAATTGTCTTTTAAACTGCAATCAATGTGTTGTCTTTTGCTAATAATAGTGATTTGTATGTTTCAGTCGCTAAGATTTGGGACGCAGCCAATGGCTACGTTTAATTGCCGTTCTGCATTCGCGCGAAAAGACCATGTCACGTGGGTTTTTCTGTGCAGCGAAGCGTTTCGAAATACACGCACAGGACTCCAGCACCGGGAATGATGATGCGGATGGGCATCAGAAACAGATGAGGTTTGACCTCATGATGGTGATGATAGGAGCAGTGAGAAGCAGACAAATGGCAAGGTGAATTGGGCACAGTACGACAAAGGCACTTTTCTATTTGTCCTCCAATTGAGCCTCGTGTAGCGCAAAAAATGTGTCATGTTCATCAATTATGCGTTTTTGTGCAAATGCAGGGCGTTCCATAGTTGGTCCGCTTTCACAATTTCGTAATTCATACATATTGCGTTTCGGTTGTTCTGGATTTTTGTGTGTTCATTTTGTGAGTGCAGTGTACGGATATATTGTTGAATTTGTTCATTTCTATTTTTATTGGATTTATTTGTTTTACAGTTGTCTACTAGTTACTATTCTACACTGCTTTAACGACTAAATATGCTGGGTACCCAATCATGCAGTCTTGTGCAAATGTCTTGCGTTACACAGTTGGCCTGCTGTCACATTTTTTAATCGTATGTGTTTCGGTTCGCTATTTTTACCTTTTTTTATCACGTTGGCCTTTTTAAACTGGTCTGGTGTGCGGAACGAGACACACGGTCCCATTAACACGTCCAGATGCTGCCTCGACAGTTTGTGACTTACCTAACGACGGACTCGCCGGAACAAAAAAATGCGTTAGCAAATGAACAGGCAAAAACGTCCTAATCCCACGCCGACACATTGAAACTGAGCAGCCACATCAAATAACTTATTTCGATTGGCAACAATAAAAGCCGCTTCAATCAATCAATCGATCGAATAATTAATCAATCAATCATGACGCAGTGATTAAACGAAGAATTAAAACAACACTAACAGCCTAACGCTGAAATTCTCAACTTCCCTATCTAGACATCCCTCAGTTCAAACGCCTGAGTGACTTTACCTGTGAAATTCTGACAACTAAGAACGGCAGCTGTGCCTTATCCCTATCTAGACATCCCTCAGTTCAAAACCTAGCCTGCCTGTGACTTTACCTGTCGCGCCAGCCAATAATGGCCAAACGGCTAGTTGCACTCTCCTGCGCTTCCCCACTAGCTAGCCTTTCCGCGTGCTGATCACCTAAGTAGTGTCCGCCGGTCAACAGCGCTTCCCGAAAATTATAAAAACCAATTTACAGGGTTTGTCCAGCATTCGCATAGGGGTGGTTGTACGCCTGCTTGGTTAGGCCCCTATGACGCCTAGTTTGGCCGCTCATCCGTGGTGTGGCGTGCGCCGGCGGCATATCTCAGCGGTTCCTGCTGCTGCCGTTGGCCGTGTTATAAAGGCTGCGTTGCGCATGCGCAGGCTAATCGCGATTTCCCGATGCGTGATAAGACCGCTTATCAAATTATTATAAACTACAACAAAACAAATGAAATCAATCACCACCATCAAACTGAACTCGGTCAACGCCAACTCCTCAATGACGGCGCATCTTGCGGTGCAAGCGTGTGCGACCCTCGAAGACCTTGGTCGCGAACCGGAGTCCCACCACGGCGACAGTGAACGGTGGGCGGCATACGGCCGCAACGGGCGGCGGTCCTGGTAACGTTCACTGTTTGCCCTGATGCGGGAAGACGGGCAAGGGCACAACAACCAACCACCAAAAAAATCGCCAGATTACCCGCCCCGGATTTTGGACACTTGAAACCAAAAATTCCAACCTCAGCTGGGCAGTCTCCACAAGCGGCATTCGCTCAACTGCATCAACGATAAGTATCGCCTTCATTCCAGCACGATTCTAGCGCAGCTTGCCTTAGGAGCGCGGAACCTATTTAGGCCTAACCGGAATCATCCGCTTAATAATCGGAAGGCGGGCAGGCTGCGAAACGACAGATCGCAACTTCCAGCCTGCGCTAAAGTCGCCCTTAACGTAGACTCTCGGTACACGTGAGAATACTGACCTTCCCTAGCAGCCTGCCTTCTGTATTCTGACCCACAAGGAGCTTCTCCAGTTTGTGGTGCACCAGCTAAAGATACTGGTTTCCGTCCTCGCCGCAAAACTTCGCTAACGATTCCGTTCCCATGCCTGAACCACAACTATATTGTTCAGTGGAACTGCCGGGGTCTCCACAAAAATTGGTGAAATGCTTGAAAAGCTATGTCTGGGAAAGCTGCATGCCTGGGCTTTCTTGCCTCAGGAGACGAACTCTCTCCCCCGCCTACCTCCATTTACAGCATACGCTGAGCCGTTTATTCCAGACCGGCGGTGCAGCTGAACTTCTACTCCTCCGGGTAAGGCGGCCATTTATTATTGAACTCAATTTCCACAAAACCCTATCCTCTAAATTCGTGGTGTACAGACTGGCAGGAAGTGGTGGCGGTAAAAGTGCAGCTTTCGCGTTGTGCGGTAATACTGGTGTCGTGCTACGTGCCTTTTTCCAGTGGTCGTGCTCACCGCCTGCGGCTCGGTTGGCTTACCCAACTGCGGCGAACTAACCCTAGGTGCCCCATTCTTGTTGCGTGGGCTTCAATGTTTCGCACTGTGACTGGGGATACCCGTCTTCAAGGGAACGTGGTCGAGCCGTCTTAGCCCACATCACCGATACCAGCTTTACACTTCTGTATGACATTACTAGACCAACATGCCGGTGTACCCACGTATGGATGCCCCCCCCCCCCCCCCCATTTACCTGACGTGCCGTTGTGGCCGGGTACGCAAATGGTCTCTTGGCAACGCGAAGCGGACTGTTGGGGCAGCAATCCCCCCCAATTCGCATCGGTCTCATTCCGGAGTCATCGGGTCGCCTTCGTCGCCCGTGAACAGTGATGATCTGGAATGCCTTCTGATCTACCCTCAACGCTTCAATCTCGGCGCTCACCCCAGACCCCACCAACCTGCTTCGGCGCGTCCTTGCGGACGCCTCTCAGCATACGTGGGCGGAGGAAACCTACCCAAGGCCCGATGTCCGGCTCCTGGAGCTCTGGGCCAAACGTAAGCAAGCTGAAGTAATTGCCACCCGGGACCCTTCGTCGATACTTGCCAGGCTGCAGTATCGGCGCCTCAACGCTGCTTCTAGACGGCACGAGAAAAGACTGTGAAGGCAGCGCTGGATTGACTGGTGCGCTTCTCTTGGTCCGTAACCTTCTACGGCGTCTGTCTGGCGCACCTTTCGCTCCATGGAATCCGGCAGTCGTCCCCCGGAAGCAGCAGCCAGCGCTTGCATTGCATCAAACGAGGATCCGGCACAAATTCGCCAACGACGTTGCCCGGTCCTTGTTTCCTGCCTTTGATGCTGTGCCAGTGGCAATGCCGATTCGGTTCTTCCTTCCGAATAGTGTCGGCGTACATACAACTCATGATGCCATCTCTGGAATTCAGTTACCGTTCACAACGGCTGAATTCTTTGCTGCGATCGATAGAGCTAAACTGCGGACTGCTCCGGATCCCGATGGCATTACTTATGAGGTATACAAAAATATTGACGACCCAGCTCTCACGATGCTTCTGGACTCCCTAAGTCAAGGTGTGGCTATCTGGTCAACTCCCTGAATTCTGGCTTCGGGCGGCTGTTGTTCCGATCCCACAGCCCAGGAAGTTACCGCACGGATTTCGCAACTTGCAGCCATTCGCTTTGACCTCTACACTGTGCAACCTGTTAGAGCAGATTCTTGCCACATACCTTCAGTGGTGGCTCGGCACTTTTCAATGGTATAACCCGGCGCAAATCGGATTCAACCCTTATCCTAGTACTGAGGATGCCTTGGAATACCTGTCATCTATGGTTTTGGTGGGAGGCCGCTCTCGCCGTGTGAGAACTGTACTAGCCATGAACATATGCAAGGCGAATGGCAACGTTAGTCACGCTGCACTCTTACAGGTCCTAAGTTGTCTTCGCCTCCCAGACAAAGTCTGTGAATTTATCCGACACTTTCTTCAACACCGGTCTTTTTCTACACGCATCAATGGTGGAAGTTTCGGCACGTTTTCACCAGTACCCGGCGTACCACAAGGCTCTGTCTTGTCTCCGCTACTTTTTAACATGGTCTTGTTGCCGCTAGCTTGGCACCTTTCCACTATCCAAGACTTGTATTTCCTCTTGTATGCGGATGACATTGCAGTATGGACAGTTCATCAGGACCTGTCCCGACAAGCAGAGTGCCTCCAGCAAGCCTTAACGCACTGCCAGAAATGGTGTAAGTACGCGGGCCTCACCCTTTCGCTCAAGAGAAGACTGCTGCGCTGCCCGTCGCGAACGCTTGGAGCCGTCGCTCCCTTGCATTATCTCCGATAGGTCTGCAGCAGAATGGGTCCGCCATTCCCATTTTGGGCACCTCCGGGTTATGGGATTGGAGATATCGGCTTCAGGATCAGCGGCTCAGTGGCTCCGATCTGCTGCGCAGAAAGCCGGACAAATGCTCCACCTTGTTCGCCGCATCCCTCAGAAGTCTAGCGGGGCCTGCTGAACGATTATCCCGTCTCCTATTGCGCTCCGCACTACAGCCAAGGCTTGTGAACCAGGCACAGTTCCAGCCCATGACGCTAGCGGACTGGAACCAGCTGGAGGCTGTTAACAGGGCCACCATGAGCACCATTACTGCCCTCCCCTGCCTAACACCAATTCCAAAGCTCCAAGCAGAAGGCCAGCTAAACACTAAACACGCTAGACGAACTCATTCATCAGCATCGTTCCGCACGCCTGCTGAAACGTTGACTGGCTCCAGAGGCAGCAGCTCTCGCCGCGTACATGGGCCAGCCGCCAGATACGATGCCAGCCTTTTCCGCCGCGAGGCCGCCCTGGCTGTACCTTCAGGTGACGAACAATAAGCCTCTGACAAGGCTACACGTTCGTACCTCGGGCCATCACTAGCCTGCAGATGCCGTCCTTCATGTCCCTGACTGGCCGCATGAGAAGCAACCGCTGGTTTCCCAGGCTTTTGTGGACGTCGGGGCGTACGACTGCTTCGTCACCACGGCCTTTACTTGTCCCTCTAACCCTGCGCTAAACCAAAGCTGCACGTACGACACACTCCGTGCACTCCCAAGTGATGGCAGAACTTACTGCCATTCGCGATGGTCTGCAGGCGCTTGCATCGACATTGACTAGTGGGGACAAGCTGGAACTTTATGTTGACTCAACCGCAGCGCTTCGGGATTAGCGTCGTGTTGCGCTTTCTACAAGCCTGGCCGCACGCATTCAAGAGATTATGGACACTTATCCATGCCCTGTCCGCGTTTTGTGGATGAGCCTGGACATTCTTCCTGCCCACACAGCCACGGATCGCGCCTGCCAGAGACCTCCCACGGCCACTACCACTTCTTCCAGTATCTACCAAAGAAGAACTGCTGGTGGAAAAGGAAACCCTCCATCGAGCCACGCGTGCTTTACTTCCCCCGCATGGAACTGGCCTCCCCAGTGGGCTCGCTCGTTGGGAGGAGGTCGTGCTGCGTAGGCTTCGGGTTGGGGTGGCGTTATCCCCAACAGTTACCCACGCTTGGCCTGCCCGTTATCACGCCCTGTTTGCGGACACTTGCCCCTTCTGTGTGCTTCCTGCGTCAGAAGCTGACGTTGAGCACTTGCTGTGCACCTGGCTTGGTCTTATAGACACCCGAACGCACACACCTCCGAGGACACGGGGCTTATCCTGGGGGACCCCCCTGATCTCAGCGCTTGGATATGGGAGCTTCAGCACTGGTCGCTTTTTTTATTTTTGCATGCTACGGGGGCAGGATTGTACATATGAAACTTTTTCTTGTGCCGTTGGACAATCGGTCGCAAAAAACGAGATGGCTCCACTAGCGTGCAAGAGCAGCCTGGCGCTCGCAAAGTACCATGGAGCAGAAGGAATGATAAACAAACAAATAAGGATAACAGGAGCTCAACGGCATAATTGCAGCGTACGTGGCGGATCTGTACTCGAGCAATCTACGTACGCGACTCGGCCTCTGTAAACCTTACTACGGCCTACCTTAGACGCGTTCGTAGAGGCCAGAGGGGAAGGTACGAGACGCTTAACTGCACAGACGGCGAGCAAGTGACCCCAAAGTTGCTGCCCGGCCCTGCACGCTCCACGCAGGTGGCTGAGCCTGATGATGGCGGAAAGAGGTAGGCACACAACCACAACATTGGAATGATCCGGGCTAGAACTCCCTGCCGCTACACTACCCGACTGAAGAACTGGCAGGAAGAAATCAGATTGTGCCAAACTTGCTCATAATCATCTGCGCCGTCTCACTTGGTTTGGCCACAAAATAACTCGCTATCGAAACTTATCTCTCCCCACACCCCACCACAATGCCCGTAAATCCTCATTCCGGGGACACTTTCACTGTTAACCTAATCGTACTGTTCGGATTTCAAGGCCCGAGCAGTGCAGAACAATGGGTCTGTTACTCTCTTTCTCTCACGATACTTACAAGACTCTTCCTCCCAGAAGACTCACGACAAGACCAAGACCCTCTAAAGACCACTTCATCTTTCCCCCTCATTTAAACCTCTTTCCCAAGAGCCCTGCAGTCCGCATTGCCTCCAATAAAGGCGCTTCTCTCTCTTCCTCTCAAAAACGCATCATTTGCTGGTCAATAGCTTCGGCTATGGGTCCGGATATGATGCCGCACTTCGGATTTTAACTAGCGATGTAATTGGGTATAACTGGTATATGAACGGGATCGAAAATCAGAGCTGTGTGAGGTTCCCAAGTGCCCTTTTTGCGTCCGTTTTAAGAACGTAAGGTTCTTCCGGGCCGTTGACCGAGGCGTTTGCCCTTTGACCTTCGACCGAGCACTGGAACCAAACCGATTCCCCGTCTTGCTTCTCCTGCGTCACACCCGGGCGTTCTGCCTTCAGCCAAGCAAAGCTGACTCGATGCGGACACCTGAGAGCGTACATGAACCGAACCGCATCGGAGAATGGCGTTCTCAAAGACCCGCGCACGCTGGGGTCACGCGTACTTTGTCAATTTTTTATCTCCCGTCCTCGCAGTATGAAAAATTCAGGGGAAGAGGCTGCTCTCTACGACTTTTCTCTGGGCGCATTGACTGCATGGGGAGTAACAAAGGGCCGTTGCTCGTGGGTTGTCTTCCGCTGACTTGCGGACACCAACGCACGCCATAGTAGTTTCCGTGCATTACACTTGCAAGGGGCAATGAAACTTGAGGCCATGACGGAGCCCGACGCCTTAGCGGGATGGGAACGTGATCCCCGAAGCGTGTTTGCTTTCTCCTTCTTCGATCACTGCAACGGGGAGAAGAGATAAACGCAGGCAAAAGGAATAGGGCAGCGTTCGACAAGCCATTGGTTTCTCTGAATGGTCCCAACTGGCCAATCAAAGGGAATCTGCAAGACTGCCTATAAGCGCTTTCACTCTTTCTTCGCGTCTGGAAGCACTGCGAGATGCACTTATCGCCAGCCCGGAGTGGCACTGCGCGCTTTGCTCGTCACAGAAAATGCGCCTTGCGTGTCTGCTTAGCTTTCGTGGCATATTTAAAGTGGCTATCGAATGCTTTTACTGAAGCAACTGAAGGAAAGCCGGCCAATAGCCATTACACCACTGTAATGACGTAATTCGAGCTCTCAAAGAACGGCAAGACCGGGGAAGAGAGAAACGTTTTTTTAGCAAGTTCCTTAGTTATCTCAGGAGTATAGACCAGTATTGTTGGCTGTGGTAATTGTGACCCCTAATTCTAAGTACTGAGCGTGTTGGTTGACTACGTTCTGAAAGCACTTAGGATATAGAAAAATGGGTCAAAATAAGGAAGCCGGGTTCCGTTAAGTCCGCATCTCTGCACGCGTTGTGCACGATGTCAATAAATTCGCGGGCGAGACGTTCAGCACCAGACTAGGCTGCAGTTATTCAAGCCAGCGAGCCTCCGCGCGACGCACACAAAAAGTTGCATGTGTAGGGCGTAACCGGTACGTCTGTGTAACCATCGCTGAGATAGTAAGTCTAGGGCGTAAATATGTCACAGTCGATGGCTAACACAACAATGTTCTGCCAGCCATTTCGTAAATAACGATTTGTCTAAAGTACTGTAGACAGTTTTCGCTGCCATTTTATCACGCCGTCTTGGCCTTCCGGCCTCTCCTCGGCTCCATCTCCATCCCCACCCAGTACCAAGAGCGACGGGCTTTGCCAAAAAAACGCACTTCGGATCATCAACGAGGATTTACTAAGCACTAGCGGGCAGTCGTCCACCGGGGGGAAGACGCAGCCAGGCCCCATGGGTTTCTGACCGCCGTCTGAAGGGACGAGGACACTTCCACTCCCAAGCAGTGACACTGTCTGAACAGAGACAGCAAGGAAGTTTTTAAGACGACAGTCTTTCTTGGGCTACTTAAACGCAGAAATATTGGTCTGTATGTCTGTTTGTCTGTCTGTCTGTCTGTCTGTCTGTCTGTCTGTGACTCGATTCAGCCACCTGGGCAACGTGAAACAGAAACTGCACAATTGTCTTATATACTCACTGGAAATTCTAAACGTGCAATTCTGTAGTTAAATATCATATTTTTCAGCATTGTTAAACAATAACAAGACAATACGCAAATATAAGGCAGGGAATCAATACAGGAGGGATATTTGCAGGGATCCTTTATTAAACAATTCACAAATGCTTGGTGTTTTGCGATAGCAAATAATATACTACATCAACTGCAGAAAACCATCGCATCCTGTTGCCCGCGCTACCTGGTGACATTTAAAAAATTAAACGGCCACAGCAACAATAGGTTCTACTTGATAGGTTCCACGTTCCGCTTGGAACTCTCGTGGAGAAGTACAACGTGGCTCTATAAACGTCGTAGTTGGATGACTCGATTCACACGCGTCTCCTCCGTACGGCAGCGCTGGCATTGAGGCACGCGACTTGGGGCAGTGGAACGCCGTAAATTGAAATTGACTTGAGCAAACCTCTAGCTTGTTATCTTAGGAGGAACGACTCTGGAGAGGAACAACATGAGAGGTGAGCGGGAAAGAATAGGCAGGCATTTACTCGCCAGGGGCGCCAGTCGACTATCGTCTTCCGTCGACATTTGCAACGACAGGAGCCCCTACACGGCCAATTTTCATCATTATCATCATCCATTTGCTTTGGGAAAGATAATGTCGACTCTCTTCCAAACAAGTTATTTTATCATTTTTATTTATATACACTAAGAGCCCACAGGGCATTTCATAATAGGGGCGGATCAACTTGGTACAACTGCGTTAACAATACATTTGGTGACGCAACAATCCTAATAACAAAACATTCAGCCACCAACAACATTGCCAACGCGCATATTACACTTCACATGAACAGAGTGGCTACAAATCATCACCGACTTCCAAAATAAGATAACAAAGCAGATTTCAAACGGGATGAACCGGTGAGGGCGACGATGTTTTGCGGGTAGAGCATTTCCTTCACTTATAAACACCAATAACGGGTGAAAATGGTGTTTCTTAGTGCACGAATATATTGGTTTGATCTTATGCACATGGTCGATACGAGCAAAAACGTGAGAAGCAGGGTGAAAATAATGTGTCACTAGGATACAAAGTGTAAGAAAGGATAGGTTAGGCAACTTTCTGCGCGTGGCAAGAGAAGGAAGGTTCAAAGTATGCTTCAGTAATGGCGCCCTTCGAGAATGACGCGCTCTAAGGCTGGTCCTTCCCCTCCTGTGAGTAAGTTCGAAACTCGTGGATGGCATCATCATCATCATCATTATTGTCGTCGTCGTCGTCGTCGTCCTCCGCATAATTAGTCATCCAGACAGTAACAACGATGCCCTACGCTCGCTTGCTCGCCTTCTTCGTGGGCCTGCTAGTCGGCTGGTACTTCCAGGACAAGTTCAGCGCCATTGCCCCTCTCCTGACCTTTCGAAGCAGAGCCCCACCCACCGGTAACGATCGCGGCATCGCGACTGCGGCGCGCCCAGCAACCTCGGTACATGGCGAAAGCGTGACGTCCACCGTGGACAATTCTACAGGGCTAGAAGACGCAACCGCGCTGCAAGGTACAAGATCGGACGACCACGCGTTGTCACCTGAAAGCGTAGGTGTCCTGCGCAAGGGAAAGAATGCTGTTGCTAACGAGACAACCTTGGAAGGCAAGAAACGCGAGGTGCAGGCCAGTACTGGAGTGCACCATGAATCGGCAGGTAAGAACGAAATCGTAGTCAATCAGCACAACAGGGGCGCAAGACGTAAACGCTCAACGCACGCAAGGCTAATGCTGTATCACGAAACTTGCGCTAAATGGACATACAGACAGACGAAGGAAGACGGACGATGCGCAACCCGACTGCGCATCGTCCGTCTTCCTTCGTCTGTCTGTATGTCCATTTAGCGCAAGTTTCGTGATACATAATGCACCAACTAGCCCAACAGCACATTATACTGAAGGCTAATGCTATACGCACGATGTCGTGTACCCTGGTAGCATTGGCTATCCGCACGACCACACGTGTGCTTTGGCATTGCCTGCGAAGCCGAAGTGTCTGCTTGGCTGTATGGCGTCGAGGCTGTGCTTTCGACTTGTGTCAACACTCCCTGGCTTTGAATCCTAACTCTTACAGATTCTCATTTTGTCGTCTTTTGTATAATGTCGAGCTTTTTGTGAAGCAGGCAACGAATTTGTTATAATTGTGAGCATTATTTCTCTTACGTGGAGCGGAGTGGTACGTTTTAAGTGCTTTCGGCTCAGGGCACCTCAACTACTGAATTCAAAAACCGTTTCAGGTGCGGAGTACCTTAGGACCGCACAATGTCCTTCCGCGTCTTTGCGCATAGCATTTACAATCGCAAACAAATTACACAGGCACTGGCAGGATTTCAGCCTGTGTCTGGTAGACCAGACAGAGTTAGCGTCAGTCGTCTTACCCATTGGGCTACGACCATGAGTTAGTATCCGAGAGTCAAACGGCTTACTCCCCCGCCTTTAACGGTGCGGAGTAACTTAGGACCTCCCAATGTGCGTCCGCGTCCATCCTTGCCCGCACCACCATCAAGCGAAAATCAAGCGAAATTTGATTTGAGCCATGAGTTGCACTTTCATTTAGGGAATAATCAAGGTGCAACTCACGGCTCAAATCTAATAATCGAACAACGGTCGAGACGCCCATCGGGTGTCACTCGGGGCGCAACTTGGATGTAATTTCGAGTCTCCGTACTCCGCAACCTCACCATCATCCACGGAGTGGAGATGCTGCCATTTTTTCAAGGAATCACGCCATTTATTACACATAAGTGCAGCATTTCTGAGATTTTCATCGCGTCCGTAAAACCAGTGTGTATATTTCGGAATGTATATTTCGGAATCTTGTAAAGAAAAGCCAGAAATCTTCAGTCTGCATGCGATACGGAGCGCTCGGGGAGCATCGGGATATTTTGTTCGAAGGCAAGAACAACAACCGGAACCCTTGCCACGTAATCTTCGCTTAAACCACATTTGCAACCGACGCTTTTTTCTCTGAACACTCTGTTATCAGCCGCCGTACGTTGCAGCGACTGACTGATTTATGACGTCCTGATAACCGTTGTTGGAACCAGTTCACGACCACTTCCCGGTGCATTAAGGCAGTGTACAACCCGGTTGGTCCTCCTGAAACGCACGTATACTGGGAGCACTACGCGATCAGTCAGTGCGGGAAATAATTACGCTCCCCTCTTTGTGTTGGGCAGGAACGTCCAAGGCAGTGAGTCTCCATACACGACTCGTGGGGGCGCTGCGTTCCGCAACTGTCCACCACTGGCTGGAGGTCCGACATGTCCACGTCCTCAGGTGGACTGGCCCGGTGTCTTGGCTCTCCTTCGCTGTGCTCCTGGTCACACTCATCGTGTTCGGCTACGTCTCCATGAGGTACGCACACCGATGGCTAAAGCGCCAAGAGAGAGAGGGAGAACAGCTTTCGTTAGGAGCATTGACCAGACTATCATGTGGAAGTGGTTGATTATTCACGGAAATCCATGCGTTGTCGTGACCGCGGCTGCGCCACGACGAGGATGAGCTAATCCCAGAGGGAGGGGCTAGACAGCAGTGTCTCCTACACACACGTGCGGAGAGCGACGTGCTTCCGCAGACGTTTTTTAAAGGTCATAGTCTTTCTTGGGCGTCTTAAATGCAGAAATTTTAGCTGTCTATCTGCCTGTTACTCGATTCAGCGACCCGGCCAAAGTGAAACAGAAACTGCGCAATAGTCTTATGTACTCACTGTCAAATCTAAACATCCAAGTCCGGAGTTAATGCTCATACTTGTCAACATTGTTGAACAAGCACAAGATATTACGCAAATATAAGGAAGGAAATCAATACATCAGTGATATTCGCAGGGTTCCTTTATTAAACAATTCACGGATGATTGGTTTTTGCCGCCGCGATAGCAAGCAAAATACTACATCAACTGCAGAAAACCGTCTTCTACTGTTGCCCGCGCTACCTGGCGGCATTTAAAAAATCAAACGGCAACAGCAACGATAGCTTCTACTTGACAGGTTCCACGTTCCGCTTGGAACACTCGTGGAGTGGGGCAACGTGGTTCTATAAACGTTGTAGTGCGCTGGCAGCGCTGGCATCGAGGCACCCTACTTGGAGCAGTGGAACGCGGTAAATTTAAATTGACTTGAGCAAACCCCTAGCGTGTTATCTTGGGAGGAACGAGACTGGAGAGGTGAGCGGGAAAGAGAAGGGAGGCATTCACTTGCCAGGGGCACCAGTCGACTATCGTCTTCCGTCAACATTTGCAATGACAGGAGCAGAGCAGATGCGGGGCCAATTTTTTTACCTTCCCAAAACCGGTCCTGCAATGTTCGTGGTCACAGCAGGACCGGTTTCCTGAGAGAAAAGACGCGTGCGTAATCTCGTCGCTGTCCGCACATGTGTTTGGCCCTTAACTTGGGAATTTACATACTGCACTTGTACCTATGCGTGGCAATAGTGACACCACTTTAATAACATTGCGGTACATTAATTCACTTTTGAAGTAATTGGCAGACCGGGTACATTTTATATGGGTAAACAAATCTACATAGAATCAACAAGGAAACCCGTCTGTCTGTCTGTCTGTCTGTGTCTGTCTGTCTGTCTGTCTGTCTGTCTGTCTGTCTGTCTGTCTGTCTGTCTGTCTGTCTGTCTGTCTGTCTGTCTGTCTGTTTGTCTGTAACGCGCACTTTCACCCTATAAGAAAATGCTAAAGGTAAAAAGCTAGGCCTTCGTACTTTGGTATCATATTTCTTATACCGCCTCTAGAAAAATGCCTCCCAGCAATGCCCATCTGCATAGACGGGAAGCCGATTCTAATGTGGCTCGCTGTACAGCGTTGCATATGGATACATGGAGCTTTATGGAGGTATTTATTCAACGTCTTATTGACTTCTTATACTGCCCCAGGAAAAGTATCTTCTCAGAAAATCGTTTGTGCATCGTAGTCACTCCGGCCTCGAAATAATTCGGTATGTAACGCCTCGTAGAGATACATGGGCCTTTCAGGGGTATTTCATAACATGTTAAAAGGCCTTAATATCCTGCATCAGAAGAGCAGTATGACGCCTGAAATATATCTTATCGGTAACGCGCTGCGTGCGTAGTTGTGAAGACGGGGCTCCGTGCATGGAAGAGCTGATCAAGCATTTTCCGACAGTATTAGCTCTTGGGTGTTTCAGTATTTACTGCCATTTTTTTCCACGGGCAGATTTTGGGCCTGGTGTTTGGTGAGGCGCCACAGGAACGCCACAGCAGCCAGGATGCCACGACGCCGTGTCGTGTTGCCTGCTGACACTGAGAGAAGCCAGCGCTCAAGCCGCACCCGAAGACGCCTTTGTGAAGAGCGGGCAACCCAATGTTGCGACTACGACAGCAGTACAAGTCGTGAGAAGCATTTTTGGTCTTGTCCTCTCCTCGTCCTTGAATAGTTATACTCCATAGTGGGTACATATTTTCCGTGCCGTCATAAAGACAGAATGATTTAGTTCAGCCGAGGTGGTCACAGACTGTTGTTAGAGCCACGTGGATTTCACAGTTAAAGTCGTTTGGCTTGTACTCGGGTTCAACTTAAGAACGGCAACGATGATGATGATTGCTAGTGGTATCCCCTTTGCAGCGGTGTCATGACATGTAATCTTACCAAAAAACTCATGTACTCATGTTTTCTACTCTTCGTTCAATACTAGCGCTGCTGTTAGGCCAGTCACAAAATGCTTATTTTTTCTGTTTTAACGCGAAAGTGTTTTATTCCGGGGAACACAAACCTGACCGACGTCATATCTGTCACGGAAATCACATCACCAGATAAAGTTCAACGAGGCGACGCTAGGATTCGATCCCACGATCATTCGGGCCGCAACGGGAGGTGTGAAACGCTCTACCAAGTGGGCCATAAATTTTTTTTGTATTTATTGCTTGTCTTTGACAATTTACAACAGATTACATCTCAACATTGTAAATATGTACACATACAAGAGGTGGAGTTGCCAGCCACTAAAGGGCTGACTTTGTCAATTTAAAATGCCCTCATATTGATTAGTTGCTCTATTTGTGGCAGCCAATCAGGTAGTTCCTGGTGGAATTTAACGACTTCAACAAATCGGCCAATGCTCCCTTTGAAATACTTCCTTGCACATCGCGCATCAACACCATTGTACAACCTTGCTGTACGAGAGCGCCATATACTATGGAGACCCAGTGCCATGACTAAATCGTAAGGCACTCCATCCTCATTGTCTATTGCAAGGAAACGTATACCGTGAGGATCTAGTGGAAAATCTTTGTGTAATGTCCTCTGTAGCACATCCCAAAAATATACTCCCTCCCAACAATGCAAAAATACATGATCTATCGTCTCGGGTGATTTACAACTAAAACAATCGGTCCCCCACGGTACAAATAACCCCCTTTATTCCATAAACGTTCGTAATAAAATTCCTGTATTCAACCTAAAGATAAAGGACTTGAACCCTGTTTGAACCCGCATTTTTTAACACTTTTCAGCACACCGCTACCGGGCCTTCACAGTACATAGCTCTGTACATGGGCACAGGGAATACAACATCGACAATATCATAGTGCATTTTTTTCTGCGTAACCGTACCTAAATACTTTTTTGAAAATGTTGCGTTTAGAAACTTTACGCTGGTCACAATTTCCTTAAAATATTAAAAATACACCCCGTCATTTACACTGTTGTAATAACAAAATCAGAGATAACCCTACTTGCCTTATCAAAAAAAGAAATCTATTTACTAGTTGCCGCACAAATAAATGCGCTAGCCCCACTTCTCCGTCTTTCACATGCCTAAAAAGTCTGTTACGACTTCACCTCTCCCAGTTCAAGACAGAGACAAAAACAGCGAAACCTCGATGCAATTTTTGCACGTTCGTGCGGGAGAAGTGCAACACGAGCATCACATACCAGAGTTTGCATACTAAAAACAAATTACCCACACTCGACCTAGAAAAACTGGGCAAATAGGCCCCCTTCCACTTGTCCGCTTTCGCACGAGTTTCTTGTGTCTGTTCTCACCAATATGGTTCGCTATCTCTATGAAACTGAAGGGGTACTCCCAGATACCTTACTGGTCTTGTTGTCCAGCCTACGTTGGCAAAAGCGCTGGGGGTGGATTGCCGTTCGCCATGCCAGAAACCCCAGACATTTCCCCCAATTTACTAGGCTTCCGGTTGTGTTACTGACCCGCTTTGTGACCTGGACTACTCTATATATAATCTCCAGGTTTTCACAGAACACAGCAATGTCTTCCGCATAAGCCAGCAGTTTCACGTCGGTATCGAGAAGGCGGAATCCACGAATATCTACGTCTTTTAGGATACGCAAACACAAAGTTTCAATGTAAATACAAAACACTAGTGGGCTGAGTAGGCAGCCCTGGCGCACCGAGCGTTGCACGTCAGTGGGCGCTCCCAATGTCTTATTCACCACTAACTGCGTAGTGCAATTTCTGTTCCCCAGAGCCTCCCCTTCTTATGATAACAGAACCTACATTGATATAATCCAGTATACAAAACAACACTTCGTGTGACACACCATCAAAAGCCTTCTCGAGATCCAGCTGAAGTACCGCGACACCTACTTGTGCGGCATCGCTAGACTCAAGCACGCACCTGGCCTTGTGAATGCTAGTACATATAGATCTACCCCGTATACAGCAGGTTTGATGTGAGCCTACGATTCTAGGGATCACTCCCTGAACAGTACTTGCTAATATTTTCATAAAAAATTTCTAATCAATATTCGTCAGTTAAATGGGCCTGTATGAAGTAAGTTGTTTAAGTTTTTCCCCGTATTCTGTTTTTGGGATCAATATCGTGTGAGCGCATCCATAAGAAGGTGGCAGGACATACAAATTAAAGACTCCATTGAAAAAGGCACTTAACACCATAGCTATTTCACTTTTTTAAGTTATTTCTAGAATGCCACACTTAAACCAACCGGCCCTGGCGACTTCCCTGGCTTAAAATTGTCAATAGCCTCTTCAACTTCTCTTACTGTAATTGGCTGCCGTAACAGCTCCTTTGTTTCACCATCCAGTCTCGCCATGTTGCCAAGAAATTCTTTCTTGAAGCTTTGCATATCAACTTCCCGGAAAGCGAAAAGCGACTTAAAGTACTCGATGAACGCACGCTCAACGGGGTTGTTATCGTTTGATGTAACGCCATTTCAATCAATCTCGCTTATGTGGTTCCGTCTAGCGGGCGCCTTCTCCAACCCCAAAGCCATCTTCGTAGGCCTTTCACCCGCTATCACCTGTTCTGCTATTGCTCGCACAAGCGCTCCTTGATAGCGTTCCTCGTTTATTATGTCTAGTTTTTGTTTTGTTAACCTTATGTCGTCTCTGTAAGCCCCGGGCTGTGTGCTTTCTTTTTCTGTTAACGTTTGCAGCAAAGCTCGTAGCGATTTTTCCTTCTTATTTTGTTCGTGCTTCATGCACCTGGCCCCTTCGATACCTTTAATTTTGACTGCTTGTTTAGTTAGTTCCCACATTTCCGCTATCATATTTTGGCCGTCCTCTTCAATTTTGCTAAGTTTGTCTAATAACTAAGACAGTGAAGAATTCGTCTTTTAAAAGCTTTGCGCTTAGCTTTCACAGGTGCCATGTGAAACTATTACTCCATTTTTTGCACTCAATCTTCCACTTGACCATACCATGATCAGAAAAGGACATCGGCAGAACGCTGTAGTTGCGGCACTTCCGAACCAGTTCTAAAGATATGTATATCCGGTCCAGGACGGGCGTGGCTTGTGCCCTGAAGTGGGTGTATTTTACGTTTCTGGCTCCCTCCATACATTAAGCAACACATCCCCCAATCCATCCCGTATTCTACAATCTGCTAACGTAACAACTCAGTGCTCACATCCTTAAAAGGCCGGCTGGTTGTCTTATCACGTGCCGTTAATACACAGTTAAATTCCCCTAATAATATTATCGTCCTATCATTAGATAGGTGCCGTCCTACATTCGCAAAAAAATCTACGTGCTCGTCGAGTAAATTAGGCGCATAAATACACACAATACGCCACTCAACGTTACAGAAAGACAGGTCGCACACCACAAACCTTCCAGACAAACAAGCCATAACAGATTGAACCACTAAACCCGGCAGCTTTCGCACAAAAAGCACACAACCCGCCGAGGTTACCGACTGCATGACTAACGCACACATAGTATCTCGCCGTGAAACGTCGCACCATGCTCTCGGTCTCTGCCTCCGCCGGAACTTTGGATTCCTGAACAGCCAACACATCAACGTCATGCTCAGTTAACAGTCTGTGCACTTGACTTTGCTTTCTTTTGCTTGCCAATCCCGTGACGTTAAGCGTAGCAATGTTCAGTGCGGGGTCCTGTGCCATTTCACTTCAATTAGAGGCCGAGAGCATGGCGCCTACCTTTCGCGTCTCGGGTCGGTGCGTTCCCTCCCGTTCCCTCCCGCTGCTATACTGTCACTCGGGCTGCGTTGCCCGGGCGGCGTTTCCGCAGGGTTCCTAGAGGCCGAGAGCATGGCGCCGGTGGGATAGTTAGTGGGCCTGGGCCTCGATACGCGTTCCCTCCCGCCCCTCCAGCCGTCGCCTTCAGACCATGGTTGTGTTGCCCGGGCGGCGCTTCCGCTTTCATGTGCGCGGTCCTTTCCGTCTTCTTTCTCTTTCCCTCTTCAATGTGCGCGTTCCTGGTCTTCTTTCTCTTTTCCCTCTTCGATACGCTTGGCTGAACCAGCCCCAGTCACAGCTTTCACGCCTCCGATGTGCGCGTCTCCTGCGTCTTCTTTCTCCTCTCCCTCTTCCTGCGCGAACGCTTCCCCGGAGGCCCCGGCGTGTCCCAGCGTCTTTCGTCGCTGAGCGAACGCTTATCCCCGGAGGCCCCGGCCCTCCTCCTCGTTTTCCTCCCCTTCGAGCGCGTTCCGCTTCCCCGGAGGCCCCGGCGTTCAAGCGTCTTTCGTCCTCCGGCGTCTTCTTCCTCCTCTGGTAAGCGGCGGCGTCCGCGGTGTCCCGGGGTCCCCAGCAGTAGTTGCTGCCACCCGTTCCTGCCACCGTGCGCTCTTGCCCTGCGGTTCGGCGACGTCCAGTATGCTTCGGCGACCCGTTCCTTGCGCTGCTTCCGTGTTCTCGAAGACTTCTCGCGGTCAGCGCCCCCCGTCGCCGAAATGTACGAGGGCACGCACTGCGCGGCGAGTTGTCGAAACCGTCGGCACTGGGTACAACGCGGCACCTTACACTCCCGGCGCGTTAAACGCGGCACCATGTCCCTGTCTGTCGTAGGGAAGACACTGCATTAGCCGGCCCGCCCACACCACCACTACGGTGAAATAGCCGCCCGCACCACCACTCCCGCGACTTTTCTCTGACGTTTCTCTGTGTGGCAGGCCGTCCAGCTTGATGTCCCCTGTCCAATTAAGCAGCACCGTCCTCGACCTCCTCCTTGACCCCTTGTCTGTAACGCCTTCGACACGCCAGCGTTCGCGGTTCACTTCAGCAACTTTGCCGTATACGGCGGGAGGTCGGCAGGAATCTCTTCGTCGGCGACGCCATGCAGCAGCCAATGCAGTTTCAGCCGTACCTGTTGGTCTTGCGGGTCAATGATAACGCACCGGCGGCGCTTAACCTGTAGCTCGGTGACTGCCAACATCCTCTTCGTCGCTTCGGCACAGTTGAATGTTATCGCACACACGTAGTTTATTTGGTAGGCTCCCAAGGCGACAACCTCGGAGAGCAAACCAGTCCGTGCAAGCGCGTCCCTTAAGCCTTCGACCTTCAAACGTCTCGCCTTCACATCACCGTGCAAAAATAACGTGTTCACGACAATGCGACCGGTGGGCAGTTGTGGCAGTGTAACCTGATAATCGTCGCGCCTTCGTACAGCCGTGCGCGCTTGACTTCATGCCCCCCTCCCCGGACGTGTGCCATTAAGTCAGGCGCGCACGGCTGTACGAAGGCGCCTTATGTTCGTCCTTCTAACTGCTCCCGTCAAATGGTGCTGCCGTCTAGGAGAGGTGACGCGAAGTTGTGCGTCATGATGCTAATGAACGCCGATAGTTGGCGCCTCGATGGGGAAGCTGCCGTGTTTTGCCGTCCGCCGAACTCTCCGAACCGAGCTAAGAACTCTGCCTCTCGCGTTCCACAAGCTGAGCTCGTCGCACCTTAAGCGTATAGCCTACACGTCACCGAGCAGGACCGTGACTCATCAAACGATTCGCTGACAACCCGTTCGGTTTCATTCGCACGGTTTGCGAGCGCCTGCGGTTTCAATCGGATTTACGCTATGCTCCAGGTGGTGAAATTCATATATCATTATCATATCACTTCAGTGTCGACTGCAGGGCAAATGCGTCTCATTATTTCTAATTAGCTCGGTCCTGTGACTGTGAAATATAAATCATCATCATCATCATAATCTATCTCATTCGCCCATCTAACTTCTGCCGCCCCCTGCAGGGCAAAGGCCTCACCCATTATTCTCTAATGCCTTGCTCTAGGGATCACTCTGTCTTAATGACCAAACGGATCTCATCTGCCTTCCATACTTCCTGCCGCCCCCCGACGTCCATTTTTCTTCTTATTTTATTCCTTCTCTAATACTCGGGTAAATAGATCTTGCCTTCGATGTCCATTTCTTCTTCTTAATTTCTACTAAATGCAAGTTCATATCGTTGCATAATAAACATTCAACTGCTCCTGTTAAAGCACATTGCATCTTCGTGTTTTACCGATTCTTATTAAAAAGGGACAACCACATATTTTTTTCTGTTTCGGAAGTCGCCTCTGCGCCTCATCACCGCTGCCTGTTCTTCCTCCGCGTTGCACAAAGAGTACACTACAGTATTTTGAGAATGAACGGGTCGTTCCCTGAATTTTTGGACCTCATTCGCTTATACACTGAAATCTCGTTATACGTTTTTAACGGTAACCGGAACATAAAACGTATTATGCGAAAATCGTATTATTCAAGGAGGTTAAAAAAAGGGGGGAAAGGTGAATACGCAGTCAGCAACTTAGTTTTATTGAGCAACATTAAAGTAGCTGGTCATTTTAGATTGCACATCGTTCTTATCGAAGTCCAGGGAAAAGTTTTCTGAAACAAAAAAAAAAGAAGTCTGCGCTATTTCTAACTTTTTCGGACACTGTATTGTACAACGATTAGTGCTGCGCCTTAAATTAGTGAGGCCAGCCACCCGACGCTTGGAGGTCTTCAGCGTCTCAGAATACCGCAATGTTGTTAACTTTTTCGCGGTGGAATAACTCGTCGACCTTCACTCCTGCTGCTCTAACTTCCTTCAAGCATATAAGCAGGACGTCTTCCATTTGGCTGACGCTTCGCACCTTGTGTTTGTTTTACACCACGGCCGAAACCTTGCAGCTTCTTTGGAAGTTCCGCTTTGACACTGGCAAACCGAGCTCGCGTGCAAAGTCCACGCTCTTCCTCTTCAGGTTCTCTTGGAATTTCGTACAATTTCTTCTTTCTCTTTCAAACTGAGTTCCGTGCGTTCCCTCGACATTCTCACAATCCTGGCGGCACCACCGCGCAGTGCAAAAAGGCAGCCAAAAGACACCAAGAAATAGCCTAAGAACCACAGCAGCAAAGCCACAGCAACAAGGCAGAAAGAGATGATGATGACGATGAATACACTTTATTCTACATCATAGCAGTAGCAGCAACTTTATTCTCGCAGAAAGAGAACAAAAGAATAGTGTGGGAAGCACGGAACATGGCGAGACATCGAGAAGGGAAGTGACTGGCAGCCGAGAGCATTGCGCACCTTCCTTGATGATGATACGTTGCACTAGATGGCGCGGCGCATCGCCTGACGAATCATCATCATTGGTCGAAGAGGCCACGCCTGGCAGCGATGCCTTCGTCGCAAAAGCGGCGCTACCACGACCGATGCGGCTCTGCAATGAACAGATCGTGCTTTATTGGAATGCGGTTTTAGCTAGTATACGAAGAGTAAATGTAACGTTTCTAGAAAATGTTTCTAGAAAAGTTTCTAGAAAAGTCGGGAAAGATCCTATTTCCCGGTCGTGTTATACAATTTCCGGTAGTAATGCGATCGTTATAAATGAAAGAGAATACATTATTTCTAACGGACGGCAGGCGAAAATGCTAAGAAAAATGTATTAGGCGAACAACATTTTATGCCGAATCGTACCAACGAGATTTCATTGCCACATTGCTGCAGCGCCGACCAACAAAACTAGGGTGAAAAAAAAGAAGACCATGTCACGCATTAAGTGCAATCCTTTTTCAAAACGCGCGCGCTCACGGTGACATCCGTCCGGGTCCGTTGCTTCGGCGGAGTGATACCACTACAAGAGCTATTGCTGTTCTTAACTGGTACCCGAGTATAGCAGTTTTCAGAAAACAAAGAGAGAGCGAGAGAGGGGTATGCCGAGGCCACCTCTGCTCTTATGTATTCGGAACTCGAAAGAAATTAACGTCAGATCCACGCTACTGAGCGCTTTTGCTCTGCGAGTTATGGTGGATGTGCTCTTTCAGATAAGGTGAGCTTGCGCGTGAGTTGATGTGACTTCTATGGCTGCGCCGAACAACCGCACTCGCCCCCAGAGCTGCACTCTCAACTTTCCACGTGGCCTTGCGCAGTCGCAGGAGTTTTAAAGACGATAGTCTTTCTTGGGCTACTTAAAACGCAGAAATTTTTGTCTGTCTGATAAACTGCCGAAAAGTCTGTCTGTATGTCTGTCTGATCTGTGACTCGATTCAGGCACCCGGCCATAGCGAAATGAAGTCTGCGCAAGTCTTATATACTCACAGTCAAATCTCAACACCCAAGTCCGGGGTTAAATTTCATACTTGTCAACATTGTTGAACAAGAACAAGACATTACGCAAATATAAGGCAGAAAATCAATACACGAGCTCTATTTGCAGGGTTCCTTTATTAAACACTTCACGAATACTTGCTTTTTGCGCTAGCGAATAAAATACTACAATCGCAAAAAACCGTCGCCTGCTGTTGCCCGCGCTACCTGGCGGAATGTGAAAATTAAGCAGCAACAGCAATGATAGGTTCCACTTGATTACGTTCCACGTTTCGCTTGGAACGCACGTGGAATGAGACAAAGTGATTCTATAAACGTTGTATTAGGGTGACTCGAATTACACGCGCCGCCTCCGTGCGGCAGCGCTGGCATCGAGGCACCCGACTAGGAGCAGTGCAACGCGGCAAATTTAAATTGACTTGAGAAAAACTCTAGCGTGTTATCTTTAGAGGAACGAGACTGGAGAGGAACAGCATGAGAGGTGAGCGAGAAAGTGAAGGGAGGCATTTACTTGCCATGGCGGCCGTCGACTATCGTCTTCCATCGCCCATTTGCAACGAAAGCAGCAAAATACGCGGACCAATTTTTCTGCGCCGGCGTTCTTTCACTTGCATTGCAAAGACAACAGGTTTTCTTAAGCTACTTTAACACAAAATTGGCTGTGGCTTAACTTAGTGATGCCTGGGTGTGCGGAGCAAGAGGTACGGTTAATGTTATTGTTTAGCGTGGTTCTCTGCACGGTTAAGTCTTTATCGTTTAGCTTCGTACGTCTGACTGCTTAGGTTCGGTTCTTACGTCTCGTTACGTTACTGTTGCGGTACGCCAAGCCCATTCTTTTATCTCCGCAGCTCGTTGCCTCCTCCTGGTTTCCTTCCGTCATTGAATCGCTGCCCCGGCACGAGATTGCGAACTAGGCGACGAACCATCCTCATCTGAATCCACTCGTGCGGCCGCTTCGTACTTACGATGCTTCTCGAGGCGTGCGGCTAGTTCTTCCTCCGTGTCCTCGGCTCGGTGTCTCCTCTTGGTTTCGTTCCGAGAGGCCGGGCTTCTTTCAGTCTCTGAGACTACATTTCCATATCTGACGACGAATCCCACTGAGCCGCCCCTTCTGCGTATACGATGCAACGCCGCCTCCTGATTGATTGAAAACACGTTTATTTCATTTTGTTGCGCTTGGGCGCTGCTATGGATAATCATAGGGTTTGTAGGGAGGTTGGTATGGAAGGGAAAAGTGGGAAAGGATAATTATGCCGCCATTTACTGCGTCAGCGGCCTGAGGAAAGAGCGGAGCTTGGGGTAGTTACCAGCTTTAATTTGTGTGCCATTAGGTCAGGCCATCCTATCGGTAGATCGGACACTAATGCCACCGAGCGCACGCCTCATCTGTCAACAAGCCCCTGAAAGAACCACCAATGAAGGAATCCAGTGGCGCTATGAAATGAGGACGGCTTAACTGAAAGTGCAAATAATTGTTCCCTCTCTCTCTCTCTCAACTAAGAGGACACCTGCGTATCGAAGCTGACGTCATCATTGGGCGCAGCCACGCCCGACGCGCGCCTCCCTACCCGAATCATCTGCACCGCAACTCGCACTCTCCAGAGCAGCTCGCGAGTTTCTTGCTTCCTCGCCACTTTCCCTCGCACTTCCTGGCCTAGCATTTTCCTCCTCTCCACTTTGCTGCGCCGAGTTGTGTGCGATGCCAGGTACAGATGGGGCACAAGCTTAAACAGCTCCGATCTTAGAAACAAAAGTCCCTTTCTTAAGAGAAAGATAGTTAATAGGCGAACCTTCTCCATGCAAACTGAGTCAAATCAAGTCCGCAAAGCCAGCTTCCTAATGCCCAAAATTGAACTTCCCAAATTTCCGAGGCCAAAGTCCACTTCAACTCAGCCAGAGGCCAACACCGGGCCGTGCTACAAACACAAGGGAAAAGATAGATGAACGCCCCAAATGCGCCGATAACGAAATCGGATAGACGCGGGTAATCGGATACGCGCCGGATAGAGAGAAGACGTCGCTGGGGCGGCAGACGACTATCGTATTTCGACATTTGAAGCGAAGCGAGAAGATATACTCGGTCAGTTTATAAAGCAAAGCTTTACTCGGGTAGTCGAGCCGAGTTTCGCATTGGTCAGCAATTTGACCTTCGTTTATTTAAATTAAGACGCGCGCCGGATATCCACCAAATATTGTATGAACACCCCAACCTATTTGCGAATCTACAATCTTCACCTCAGACAGCGTACCCCCTAAGAAATAAACATTATAGAAAGCCCAGAATTAGAACGAATTATGGCATTGAGTTGAAGCAGTATCAGGTTATAGAGTTGTTAAGTAATAACGAGGAGATCAAAGAGCTTATTAAAGAGTTTAAATCAAAACTGTTCAAAAAACATTTGCTTCAGGCATAGTTACATTGATATGTCCAGTTTACAATGCGTTAGCAGACAGTAGAATTTTCGTGGAAAGAGTGTTACGTTTGTGTTTCTTACATTAGTAATGCTTGTTGTTTATGCTTAGGTTGAGTAACTTTCTGTATTAAAATGGTCTTTCTTGCCGTGTTATCACTTTTAATTGAGCTGTTTGGCTCTACGAAACGTGTGCATGTCACGCTTTTTTCAATTTCCAATTTTTTCTGCTGATTGGTAACTTAATGCGCTGAAATTGGTAATGTATGGTATGTGTGTATATGTTTTTATTTCTTTTACGATAGTGTTTTCTTTCGTTTCGGGCTTCGAAAATTGTGCTAGCTATGTTTTTCCTTCTCTGCATGATATAAGGAAATATTGTATCGATTTTTTTTCTTTTCGTTTGATTTTCTAATGTGTGCTGCTCTCAACTTCGGTGCAAGCTACTTTGGGAGGAAGGGCCTCGTCAGGCTGTAGCCTCTTGCCCTCCTCCTGATGTGTGAATGTACTTTCGCCCTTTGAAAACAAATAACAAAAATTGACCTTGGCAACACATCGCGTGACTCGCCCGCGCACGCGCTCTCCCGCCGCTGCGTGCGCTACCTGCTGCAGCCTCCGGCTGCTTCGCCTATGCGCTCTCTGCAGCTGGGTCGCCGCCTGAACACGTGACTCACCGCGCGACTGGCTAAATGGAGCGCTGTCCACACCTATACTCGGTTACAACTCAAGAACGGCACCACCTCATGTAGCGTATCACTCCGCCAAAGCGCCGCACCCGTGACGTCAGTGCGCGCGCGTTTTGAAAGGGGTTTGCTATGAATGCGTGATATCGTCTGCCTTGTCTCACGCAGTTTGTTTGTTCGTCAACTGGAGTCGTTTTATAAGCATATTAAGTCCAAAAAATCCCGGGAACGGCTCACGCCATGTTCAAAATATTCCCAGTAACGTCCTACTTGCGCCGCGCGGAGAAACATCCGGCTACGGCGATAAGGCACGGCAGCAACTTCCGGTGCCGTTCTTAATTAAGTTGTCAGCGAGTATAGTCAGCGCGAGCTTGGCCATAGATGAGAGAAAGCCGGGCCGTCTTCTGTGAGCGTTGCGCGGGAAGCCGATAGCCTATTCAGCTGAGGCGTACGTGCCTACCCCAAGCCTAAATCACAATCATGTCTAGCCACCGACCTGGTCACAGCCGTCGTACCTGCTGAACGATGATTGTATACCTAAGTATAATAATCACACATCAATCAAAAGAAACCAGCACTTAAACAGGCTACACCAAGCTTTCTCGTTGCCTATTCACGGTTAGCTGAGCTAACCCGCAGCCATTTTTTTTCTTGCCTGAAACTCGTGCAATGAACGCCTCGCTGTCGCGTGGGAGATGTTTCTAAGCTTACGACGCCGGAGGCCAGATTTTTCGTTCAGTGGGCCATTTAATGCTTTTCCATTAGAACTTGCCCGGTCAAGTACAAGTGCCTTCCTAATTATGGAACGTTATTAATCAAGGACTAGGACATCTTGTCAGTGTGGGCATGTTTCCAGCTCGAAAGAAATGCGCACTGGGAATCGCGATCTTATTGAAGGTTTCATTAGGCCATGTGTCTTGGCCTTACATTTCTAAGAGCGTGTATGCAAATCGAGTTTTTCCCCAAAAAAAATTTCTTTTATCGTTGTCAGCACCGTTAATCCCACAGCGTGCCCACTATGCTGTAGCATATAACGGGGTCATCTGGCAATCGCTGTACCAACAGTCTCACGAAGGCGGTGCCGGCAGACGGAGCTAGAAGTAGGCGAAGACCATTAGCGTGATGTACGCACGGAATCAGAAATTGAGAGGCAAGGAATGGTCTAACCATAGCAAGGCAGGGAGGAACGCTTCGATAAACAAAAACTAGGCGTGCGTTTTATAAGGAGCACAAATGGGATGGGGATGAGGACGATCATGAAGATGATGATAATATTGTACTGGTAAAACAACTGAGAAGGGGTGAAAGCTAAATTGTAATTTCAGTTCTCTTTCCACGACGCAGCACCACGCATTCTTCGGGACTACGTCAGCGGAAGTCCTATCCCGGACTACGCAGCGCCGCTAGCACCGGGGGGTACCCGAGATGACGTTTCCTTCTCAGGTAAGGACATGTCGCAAGCCGACTCGAGCATTCGTCGTAAAACTGTCTTAAAATGCTGTGGTCGTGGCTCCACAGAGACCAGGGGGCCCTGATTCTCGCAACAGTGAAGAAACACCGTAATGAATGCGAGATTCCGTTCCCCGTCGGGTACGAGCCAGGCACTTTAAGAATAAACTGGCGCCATCTACTGGTTCGCTTTGAATAGCCCCTCTATTATTTTGAGTAGCTGCTATAACAAGCCTGCCGCTATGTCCCTGTGGACTCCAGGGTTGGGATGCTGACGGCTCAGATTCGAGCCACAGCGGTTAAACGAATTTTTTGGAATTGCTTATTCTAAAATCATTTTTAATATCAATAAAACGCGTTTTTTGCTAACAGCGGTGATTTATTACCTTTCGCGTGGTTCCAAGCGGAACGTGGAACCTATCAAGTGGAACCTATCGTTGCTGTTGCCGTTTGATTTTTAAATGCCGCCAGGTAGCGCGGGCAACAGCAGGTGACGGTTTCATGCGTCACGGGGTGCAACCTACGACCACGTTTAATTACTGCTCTGTGTGCATCGCGGGGGAAGGGCTGGCCTTGCACCAATCTAGGAACAGAGTATCGCGTGACGGATGCGGATTTTTAATACACAATGTCTCTGAGACGTATCAAAACCTCTTCTCTGATCAAATACCGGGTTACGTGTGAAGTACTGCAAGCCTAGCGTGGCCGTCGAAAGACAAGACGCTTGGTGTTCGCCAGCCATAAGAGCATGTGCCGTTGCAGTTCCGAATCTCGGCCTTTTCCCACAGGTTGTCTGGTTGAGAATTCACTTCAGGCCGACCTTCTTACTTTTAACTCATTAAAATTATTCTCTCTCTCTCAGTTCTCGGTGACCCAGATTAGCTACAAACTAGCTACAAGAATTGCTCATTCGCAGAATATTTGCTCAAACTTGACTGCGTTCAGTGAAGATCTCGCAGTGCTCGGCCGTAGGGGTATACCTTCTTCCCCCTACCATTGCAGCTTGGCATTGCAGGAAAAGAGAAATTTGATCGTCCTATTGTAGAATTGGTGTATATAGCTTCGAGAAAAAACGGTGGTTGATTCATCTGTCATAGGAATCGGTACAACACTACAGTGAAATGTGCAGAGAAATCTCCAGCTGAGCATGATGTGCGGATCGGCGGCTATCTTGGGGGTGTGCTCCCGAGCGACGTTCGGCTGGTGGGTCGATTCGGCAATGGTGTACTGGCGTCATTTCAGTGACGGATATGACGTCAATAAAATCTTGCTGTATAATATTAAACCCGACAAACGAACAACCTGAACCATAACGTACTCTTTAGTACTAAAGGTTGCTTCCCCGCTAGAAGACCCGGTGGGCAGGGGTGCACCCTTAGAGGCCGCTTGCTCCGTTGTACTGGCGTCACTTCCGTGACGTGTATGACGCAAGTCAAATCTTCGTGAATCCCGGAATAAAACACTTTCGTGTTAAACGATCGAATTTTACGTGCACAATGCATTGCTGGACCCTTGCATGTCACGTCTTCCGGGGTCAACTTAGTTCTAACTGAGTAGTACTTGGAGGCGCTGGATGACTTGAGTTCACGGTGCAGGCTTTGATTCTCCCGTACTTCGACTCCCAATCTCCGAACGACCATCTTCTCGGATCACCGCGGGGGATAAAGAGCACCAAAGAGCACTTGGCGCTCACCCAGGTACATTCCTAACGACATCGTTTCTAAGTCTTCAAGCTTGAAGCCAGACAAAGCCCTTACTGGAAGTCACCAAGCGGACGCTTTAAGACGAAAGTCTTTGTTGGGCTACTTAAACGCAGACATTCTGGTCTGTCTGTATGTCTGTGTGTGTGTCTGTCTGTCTGTGACTCAATTTATCCACCCGAAAAGGTGAAACAGAAAATACGCAATATTTTATATACTCACTGTCAAATCTAAATGTCAAAGTCCGGAGTTAATGTTCATACTTGTCAACATTCTTGAACAATAACAACACATTACGCAAATATAAAGTAGAAAATCAATAAATGAGTGATATTTTTAGAGTTCCTTTATTAAACAATTTACTGATGCTTGGTTTTTGCGATAGAAAATAAAATGCTACATAAACTGAAGAAAACCGTCGCCTGCTGTTGCCCGCACTACCTGGCGGCATTTCAAAATCAAACGGCAACAGCAATGATAGGTTCCACGTGATAGGTGCCATGTTCCACTTGGAACGCTCGTGGAGTGGGGCAACGTGGTTCTATAAACGATATAGAAGGGTACGTGACTCGATTCACGCGCGTCTCCTCCGTACCGCAGAGCCGGAATAGAGGCACCCGACTTGGAGCAGTGGAACGCGGTAAATATTAATTGACTGTAGCAAACCTCTAGCGTGTTATCTTGGGAGGAACGAGACTGGAGAGGACCAGCATGACAGGTGAGCGGGAACGAAAAGGGAGGCATTTACTTGCCAGGGGCGCCAGTCGACTATAGTCTTCCGTCGACATTTGCAACGAATGCAGCAGATACGAGGCAAAATTTTTATACACGTTTTAAACTGGGTAGGTTTTCAAAAAAGTCCCAGCCAATTCTTCTTTCAAAAAATAACTAAGAATACAGAATGTGAGAAAGATTAAAATACGCAACACGCGCAGACCGTTATACAGGATGATGGCAGTTAAGTCGAAAGGATTTTTTTTTTAATTAGGCGCTTAGACGTACGTCAAAACAACTTCTACGGTGGACCTATGCACCAGGGGGACACAGAATGAGGTGGTAACTATGGATGTTGGTGGCTTAAGTAAATAAAATTGAACAATGAAGTTCTTTAATTGAATTTTGAATGAACAATGAATTGAACAATGACTGCAGTAAGCAGGCATGTTTGTATTGCAAAATAAGGCGCAATCGTGCTTATGCGTAGTCTCATGTGGCAGAATTCTTCTAGCGCAACCGTAGTCCAAGATATAGAACTGCGAAGTGCAGTTGCCGTTCCCATGATTACACACGCAAGGCAGTGAAGACCTGCGCAAAGCTTTTCCCTTTTGTGCCGTGCCTGATTGATTGATTGATTGTGCGGTTTAACGCGCCGACGCAACGCAGGCGATGAGGCGCGCTGTAGTGGAAGGCTCCGGATTAATTTTGACCACCTGGGTATTTTTAACGTGCGCAGAAATCTCGTACACACGGGTGTTTTTGCTTTTCGCATCCACCAGAAAAGCGGCCGCCGCGACCGGGAATCGAACCCGCGACCTCGTGCTCAGCAGCGCAACGCCTTAGCCACTGAGCCACCGCGGCGGGTCTTGTGCCGTGCCTGCTGTGTACGGAATTTAGTTTGACAACGGGGTGGAAGCAAAGAAACAAGGGATAACTGGTACCCTTTCAGTCTTAGCTGGCGCTATCGCAGTCTGCAGCACCCGGAACCGCTATCGAAACACAGAACAAAAGAGAAGAGCTTTGTGCCGGTCTTGGGTGTCTAGCATGCGTAATCGTGCGAACATCAATTAAACTTCGCACTTCGATATCTTCGAGTACGGACGCACTAGAACAATTCTGCCAAATGAAACTGCGTCGAAGCACGATTGCACCTACCTTTTTAATATTATGCCTGCTTACTGCAGCCACTAAAAAGTTCATTATTGAATTTTAGTTAAGTAAGCTACTGACTTCAGTATTAACCACCTAATTCTGTGTCCCCCTGGGTGCATAACTTCACTGTAATGGTGGTCTTCAGGTATATGTAAGCGCCTAGATTTTAAAAATCTTGGCGACTTATTTTTGATACGATGAAGATTAAGCTGTGCTCATAGGCTCATTAGGGGACACACAGTCGTGTTCGCGCAAATATTACGACCACCGATTAAAATCCATCCCGTCCATCTTCAACCATGGTTTGCGTCATTTGTCTGCCACCATGTGACAATCTGTTACATTTGTTTTATTTTCAACCCGACTGAACTGGTATCTTACCAACACAGCTGAGTGAGGAGGATTCCTCTTTCTCTTCCCGTAGGTCAATCTTAATCGTTTGGGATTGGTGCGGGATGTGTAACACAAGGGCCGGAGCATTCACGCACCTCAAGCTCAGAAGCTTTTAGGGTCGTACAACCGGGATTTAAGACGAGAAATGGAGCGAATCGAGACCACACCACCATGCAAGCATACATGCAACTCATTCTCTGGCAAAACCCAAACTGAAGAGAGCACGTGGCCCACTGCCGCAAGGAGTCCCAGTATTGCGCATTTCCGCGATGTGGTCGTTAGATAATGAGTTCTAAAAAAGAAACACTCATTACATGTGGCACTGTAGATGGTACGATGAGATAAAAAGGTCGATCATACGAAATTCCTTGAACATGTTAACGTCAACAAAATTTATTTGGGCTGCCCTCGGGCAAATCTGTTCACACTTTGAAGTACATGTGGTCGAAAACAACTGCAGCATATACTAGCGACTGCAAATAACAAGAAGAGGCTCATACAGGCAATTTTGTGCTTGGAACAGAGGCCGGCTGCTGACTCGGTGACAGCCACATCAAAAGAAACAAAATATGCTTCTTTAAAGGAGCCGTGAAACAAAAGTGCAACTTTATTCATTTTGAAAGAACTATAGGCTTCCAAAACTCACTCAGATCTATTCAAGGCGAATTTTAACGAAAGAAATTCAAGAAGTATTAAGAGCATGGTTGATTTCCCTGATATAGGAATCGGCAAAACACGACAGTGAAGCAAATCAGCAGCTGAGCATGATTTGCGGGTCGGTGGCTGTCTTGTGTGTGTGCTTGACAAGTGACGTCCTGCTGGGGGGTGGCTTCTGGAAAGGTGTACTGGCGTCATTCCCGTGACGGTTATAACGTCATCTAAAACTTTGTGTATCCGAGAATAAAACACTTTCGTGTTAAAATTTTGAGTGTGAGGGTTCCGGCTAGTTGGTAAACCATTAGCAACACAGCGCAAAAAAGACCAAGGACGAGACGGAAGTCAGCGCTTGGTTGTCGTCTCCGTCTCGTCCTTGGTCTTTTTTGCACTGTGTTGCTAATAAAATTTTGAGAGTGAGCACCGCAGTGACCTAATGTGGGACATCACTAAACAAATCGTTATCAGTGTGCCTAAGCATTGAAGTGATAAAATAAAACGGAAGCAGAGGTCTCACCACAAACGTTCAATCATATTGCCGCGAACCATACATTGGGTTTGTTTATTTGGGTTTTGCTTTTACCGCCCCGCTGCGCCGGTCTGTGTTATCTCTGCGCCAAGGGAAGCGCGTGTTCCATTCTTTCTTTCTGTGCCGCATGTGTTATCTGTTGTGATAGGGAGAGCATTCCCATCTTACGTGAACAGCCCAGAATAATCTTCTTGCATCTACAATGTTCTCGATGCGAATCGACGGTTCCAGAACACGCGCGCCAAAAGATAAAAGCCTGCAGTGCGGACGCCGGGGCATTCGATTCGACGACACTCGCCTGTGCAAGTCACTTTGTTGACCCGCTGCTTCGCCCGCCTCTGTATTCTTTTGAGTTGTTAGGGGAGAGGAACAAGTTCGCTCCAATAAACGTGTTTCTCATTCAAAACAACTGCATCGTCCTTGTCCTCGTCACATCTGTTGAGGGTGCCGGGTACGCACCCTTCATGCCCACTACAACCTCGGGAAGCCGCCAAGCCAGTCAAACAAGAGCCAGCCTCCGCCTGCAAGATTTACCACCCGCGTTCGGTCTACTACCGGAGAAGACCGAAGAAGAAAGACGTCGCAACCAGCACCATGCTCAACCAAGCCAATCCTCCTGTCGTTCTGCAGCAGCTACGGGAACCGCCATCGTTCCGGGGAGCCCCCGCTGAAGTCCCCGAAGAATGGTTGGAGAAGCTGGAGCGCGTCCGCATCTTCAACAGGTGGGACGACGAAGAAACCTTCCGGCATGTCTTCTTTTACTTAGAAGATGCTGCTCGAACTTGGTTCGAGAACCATGAGAGTTCTTTGATCGACTGGACTCACTTCAAAAGGGAGTTCCTGAAGACATTCACTACCGTTGTGAGAAAAGAGCGAGCTGCACTTATGCTTGAAACTCGGACACAACACCCCAACGAAGGGGTCGTGATCTTCGTTGAGGAGATGAAGCAACTATTTCGCCGCGCGGACCCCTAAATGACGGAAGAAAAGAAGTTACGCTTCCTGATGCGCGGTGTGAAGGAGGAGCTGTTGGCTGGACTTGTCCGAAACCCGCCCAAAACCATCGCTGAATTCGTGACCGAAGCCAGCACGATTGAGAAGGCTCTCGAAATGCGTGCTAAGCAGTATGACCGGAACTTTGTTGGCGCGGCCAGTGCGAACTACGTCGACAACATGCGGATTCCGGCTGATAGCCTACGCGAGACCATCCGCGCAGTAGTGAGAGAGGAGCTGCGGAAACTTTTCCCGACGACGCCGCAACCCCAAGTTCGCTTGCCTAACTGACGTGATCCGGGAAGAAGTTCAAAACGCTTTGGGAACTTCTGTGGCATCCGAAGTACACTGCGAGCCCCAAGCTATGACGTACTCCGCGGCTGTTCACCGACCCCGCCTGCTCCAACACGTCGTCAAGAGGCACGTCGTCAAGAGGCCCCGCCCTACTGCCGCCCACTGTCACCCGCCCGACCCCCGGGTAGCACAAACCCAGACGCCGAGGAAGACTGACGTATGGCGAACACCGGATAATCGTCCTCTGTGCTACCACTGCGGAGAGGCCGACCACATCTACCGTCGCTGCCCATACAAGAGACTCGGACTACGTGGTTTCTCCGTCGACGCACCACGCCCCCGACCCGCCAGCACCCATCTGAGATTGAAGAATACCTGTCGAACACCAGCCGTGGACCAGCCCGTTTCAACCGTTCGCCGTCGCCCTACCCGTACCAGTCGCCGGCCCGCCGTAGCAGTGCTGACTTCGCACGTGGAAGGTCTCCCAGCCCACGCGGGGGAAACTAAAGGCGGCAACTTCTGGAGGTGAAGTTGCTCTACGGCGAAAAAACTGGAAACCCTCCAACGACGCAAGGACGCGCTGAAGGACAGTGATTCACGACATGCCCTCATCCCGACGACCCGACCTAACCCTGACGAGACTCCCGAACACGACGACAGCTACACGGCGCGACGCGTACCCGACCTGACCGAGACGTCCGTTAAGAATACGACGACAACGACGATGCACAGTGCCCGACGATCAACACGTACAAGCAGAGATACGACGCCCCGACGAACCCGGAACTCGAGGAAGACTGCATCTGACGTCAAGGTGTCCATCGACGGCTTTGACGTAGTCGCCCTCGTAGACACGGGAGCTGACTATTCAGTAATGAGCGGACCATTTGCGTCTAAACTGAAGAAAGTTATGACCAGATGGGACGGTCCGCACATACGCACAGCAGGAGGCCACCTCGTGACGCCAAGTGGAACGTGCACATCGCGCGTCACCATAGACGGCACAACGTACCCTGCGGCGTTCGTCGTTCTGCCTAACTGCTCCCGCGACGTAATTCTTGGAATGGACTTTTTGATGGACAACGGTGCAATAATCGATCTGCAGACTAAGTCAATAACTTTTTCCCCCCATCACTCCATGACGCCGGAACCGAACCCCGAACGACGTGCTGCTGTAAGGATTGCCGATGATCATGTCACCCTGCCACCCCGCGCAAGCTTGATGGTCGCAGTCTACTGTGAAGATGCTGCTCCTGACGTCGACGCTATCGTAGACACTGATCAAAGGGTGCTTCTCGACCGTGGTGTGTCTGTCGCAAGAGGCATTGCGCGCTTCAAGGAACACCAATCCCACATTTTGGTTACTAATTTCACCGAGGAGTACCAGCATTTAAACAAGGGCGCGGCAATTGCATTCCTCGAAGAAACGCAAGAAGCAAGTGACGTGATCGCGGTCGCCGACTTTGAACGCACACCCGTAGAAACCTTCAAGCTCCCGCAGGCATTCGACGTGAATCCGGCGCTACCGCAAGAACAACGGAAAAAATTATTGGCTTTGCTGCGTCGCTATAGCGAATGTTTTTCGTCGAGCGCAAAACTACGTCAGACCCCTCTAGCGAAGCACCGAATAATAACCGAAGATGGAGCCCGACCTACCCGACAGTCACCGTACCGCGTCTCTTCACACGAACGGGAAGCCATCCGGACTCAAGTCGACGACATGCTCAGCGACGACATTATACAGCCATCGAAAAGCCCCTGGGCTGCGCCCGTCGTACTCGTAAAGAAAAAAGACGGCACATTAAGGTTTTGCGTTGACTACCGGCGACTGAACAAAATCACGAAAAAGGACGTGTACCCCCTCCCCCGAATCGACGACGCCCTCGACCACCTCTGCCACGCGAAGTACTTCTCATCGATGGACCTGAAGACCGGCTACTGGCAAATTGAAGTGGACGAGAGAGACCGAGAGAAGACTGCATTTATAACCCCAGACGGCCTATACGAGTTCAAGGTGATGCCGTTTGGGCTGTGCACAGCACCAGCGACGTTTCAAAGAGTCATGGACACTGTGCTAGCTGGCCTTAAGTGGCACACCTGCCTCGTATACCTCGACGACGTAGTGGTATTCGCCCGGACTTTCGACGAACACCTTGAAAGGTTGGAGTCTGTACTCGAGGCCATTCGTACGTCGGGGTTGACGCTGAAGCCTGAAAAGTGCCGTTTCGCATACGGGGAACTCAAGTTTTGGGCCACGTCGTCAACGCCGCGGGAGTCCTACCTGACCCGGCAAAAACTTCAGCCATTGCGAACTTCCCAAGGCCGAAAGACAAGAAGGGCGTGCGAAGATTTCTCGGGCTGTGCGCATACTACCGGCGCTTCGTCGCAAACTTCGCACGCATTGCAGAGCCACTCACGCGCTTGACGAAAGATAGCACCCCTTTCAGCTGGGAAAACGACCAAGAAAAAGCATTCTGCGAGCTGCAAAAACGCCTGCAAAGCCCGCCCGTGCTCGCTCATTTCGACGAAAATGCCGAAACGAAAATGCACACGGACGCCAGTGATATAGGCTTGGGTGCCGTCCTTGTCCAAAAGCAAAGCGGCTGCGAAAGGGTAATCGCCTATGCCAGCCGTGGTCTGTCGAAGGAGGAGAAAAACTATTCTGCCTCTGAGAAAGAGTGCCTGGCTATTATATGGGCGATTTCAAAATTTCGCCCATACGTGTATGGAAGGCCATTCAAGGTTGTAACAGACCACCATGCGCTGTGTTGGCTCGCCAATTTGAAGGACCCCCTCTGGCCGTCTTGGGCGGTGGAGCTTGCGCCTGCAGGAGTTCGACGTTACAGTCGTTTATAAATCCGGCAGGAAACACTCCGACGCCGACTGCCTCTCCCGTGCCCCCGTCGACCCACCACCACAAGACTCTGATGAAGACAGCGCGTTCTTCGGGATCGTGACGGAGAGCGACCTAGCCGCCCAGCAGCGTGCCGACCCCGACTTACGCGTCATAATCGAGTACCTCGAGGGATGCAACGTTGCCGTTCCTAGGACCTTCAAACGCAGCTTACCAGCATTCAGCCTGAGAAACTCCGTCCTTGTGAAGAAGAATTTCAGCCCCGGAACAAGAGCGAATTACCTTCTCGTCATCCCCGCGGACCTTCGTGACGAAATTTTGGAAGCGTGCCACGACGACCCGTCTTCCGGACATCTGGGCACAGCCCGCACTATTGGAAAAATCAAGGCGAGGTACTACTGGCCCGGCCTTACCTCTGACGTCACCCACTACGTCCGGAGCTGCCGTGACTGCCAACGACGAAAAACGCCGCCGACAAGACCCGCCGGACTTCTGCAACCGATCGCCGTCCCATCGAGACCATTTCAACAGATTGGAATGGACCTTTTAGGCCCGTTCCCTACGTCACGATCACAGAACAAGTGGATTGTCGTAGCGACAGACTACATGACGCGCTACGCAGAGACCGCCGCTCTTCCGAGGGGGACTGCACAAGAAGTGGCGAAGTTCTTTATAAGCCAAGTTGTGCTGCGACATGGAGCCCGGAAGTCCTAATCACAGACCGCGGAACGGCATTTACTGCGGAGCTGATGCAAGGAGTATTACGCTACAGCAACACGGATCACCGAAGAACGACGGCGTACCACCCCCAAACGAACGGACTAACAGAACGTCTGAACAAGACAATCGCAGATATGCTGTCAATGTACGTTGACGTTGAACATAAGACTTGGGACGAAGTGCTCCCGTATGTCACGTTTGCGTACAACACGGCTATCCAGGAGACGACGCAGCTGACGCCGTTCGAGCTTGTCTACGGTAGAAGGCCGACTACGATGCTCGACGCCATGCTTCCGCACGTAGAAGACGACGACCTCAACGCCGACGTCCACGGATATCTTCAACGTGCGGAGGAGGCCCGCCAGCTCGCTCGAGTTCGTATAACGGACCAGCAGCTGGTGGATGCGGGCCGCTACAACCTCCGACGCCGAGACGCCGAGTACCGCCCAGGGGACCGTGTGTGGGTTTGGACTCCCATCCGACGACGCGGACTCAGTGAGAAGCTCCTGCGACGGTATTTCGGACCCTACAAGATTCTACGACGTGTTGGCCAACTCACCTACGAAGTGATCCCCGATGGTGACTCCGGCACATCACGACAACGCACGCGGCCTGAAGTCGTCCACGTGGTTCGCTTAAAACCTTTCTACGGACGATGACGAACTTTTATTTTCATTTGTTCGGACTGTCGCTTATGTTAGCATCGGGTCGATGCACTCTTAGAGGGGGGGGGTAATGCCGCAAACCATACATTGGGTTTGTTATTTGTGTTTTGCTTTTACCGCCCGGCTGCGCCGGTCTGTGTTATCTCTGCGCCAAGGGAAGCGCGTGTTCCATTCTTTCTTTCTGTGCCGCATGTGTTATCTGTTGTGATAGGGAGAGCATTCCCATCTTACGTGAACAGCCCAGAATAATCTTCTTGCATCTACAATGTTCTCGATGCGAATCGACGGTTCCAGAACCACGCGCGCCAAAAGATAAAAAGCCTGCAGTGCGGACGCCGGGGCATTCGATTCGACGACACTCGCCTGTGCAAGTCACTTTGTTGACCGCTGCTTCGCCGCCTCTGTATTCTTTTGAAGTTGTTAGGGGAGCACAAGTTCGCTCCAATAAACGTGTTTCTCATTCAAGACAACTGCATCGTCCTTGTCTTCGTGACAATATATATTGGTGGTGGCTTAGTTCGGCGGCCATCAATCGCACTGATAAGATTTTTTGAGATCACAGCGAAATCCCCCCAAGGCGGCTGGAGACTCGCTACTACGTGACCTGTTTTCTTTGGAATCTCAATAATTTGCTTGAAGTTTGCGACAAAATTGACAGCATGGTTATCGGCACAAATGAGTCCCTTTGATGAACGAAACTCATATTTTGTCTTCATGGCGCCTTCAACAATGACAGAGTGCGCAGACACCCGTTTTTGTACCAAAAGTAAACCTCTTGGAGGCGTACCGATGGCCAGCAGGGCAGTAGCCGCGGTATTTAAACATGTTTCACTTTAGTGAGACGAAAAACGGCGTAGCCGGCGGCATTGCTCTCTTCCCGAAACTTCTTTTTTTTTTACAAGCATGATCCTGTTGTCAAAGCGAGTAGTCAGACGAAACATGCGGGATTAAAAAAGTGCTTGTAACAGCCTCAATTGACCAGCTGGAACATCACGAGTGCTTTCTGAATGCTGATGCATCGCAGACATCCTCGAGCAGCCCCTGCCATCATTTTTATGCAAGAAACTTGTCGAGTCATCAGCCGCTCCAATTGATGATTGAGGGTGGCCAACGAAGGTTGTCAGCGAACGATGTGACAGGCTGTAGGTGAAATGTGAACTGAACGGAACCGAAAGGCATGCGAAAATTTTATTGCTTTTGGGCTTAGGGCGTTGTAGACGATTAGCCTAGTTCAACCTCTATTCTGGGGACTACAAAGGTGTAAACACGTATTCTCGACGTTTTACAGCGGAGCTGTCATACGCTAAGTGCAGAGCAAAATGGCGTGCGTCGACAGAAGTGAGGTCGACAGCTGTAGCGGCAAAGCCAGCTGTTCGGTTAGTGCTCTGCAGCTGTCAATCGAATGCATACGCATCTTGAAAAAATAATCATATTGAAATTGGCACTTAGGACGACCCTATCATTCCTGCGAGTTTTATTTGCTCTTCCTAATTACGTAGTTGAGGGAAGTTGTAAATGTTACAGAACTCCCGACTGCTGCCAATACATGAACTCATACGGTAGGGAAACGGGATGTTTCGCATGTTTTGTACCCTAGAATAAAACTGCAGCACTTCAAAGTTTCATTCGCCGTAATTGCAAATTACAGACAAAGTTGTTTTGTTTCGTGCGATACTTGGACCGCGCCCCGGCCAGCAGAGCCACATTCAGCTGTGCGGGTCATCCACATCACACAGCAGAACGGCACTGAATTTTTCGTTGAGGCCCTCATCTCTTGAGCAGTAGATGCACGTGACCACTCAATTCTGGTTTCTCCGCAGACAACAAGTATGTTCAAGACGGGGCTGGTCGCGATTCGAGTTCTTCGCTGGCGGTTCGGAAGCGAACGCCGAATATTTCACACAACTCGGGGGTCACGACGACGCTCTTGAGAACCTATAACGGTTGCGACGAACATGCTGGCGCCTTCGAACCCGCAGCCACAGGCTCCTGCTTTGTTTCGGCACCTGAGCCCTTTCCTGTCGAAGAAGCTTCATCGGAGACCAAAGCCCGATGTGGGGCCATGGATCCCTTGGTTGCCAACAGCGCTGACCTCGATGACGTCATCGATGGGGATGAAGTTCTCCTGCGTGGACAGTGCCATGCGAGGACGGGTGTCAGGCACGGTAATGAGCGAGGTGAAATAAACAGATCCGATTCAGGTGGGCGCCGCTAAGAACAGTACAGTGAAATCTCGTTGACACGTTTTCGCGGGAACCGGAAAATAAAACGTATTATGCCAAAATCGTATTATCAAAATAGGTTAAAAAAAGGAAAACATGCATGCTCCGTCAGCAACTCAGTTTTATGGAGCGAAATTGAAGTAACTGCTGAATTTGTGCTTCCCCCTCTTTTTATAAATGTCTAAGAGTAACTTCTAAAACGTTCAAAAAGAAGCGGCCGTTATTAGTTGCTTTGGAAGACACTGCCTTGTACTACAATCCGTGTCGTGCCGTAAATCGGTAAAGCCAGCCTCCGGTTGCTTGAAAGTTTTGAATTCCCGAGGACAGCGCGATGTTGTAAACTGTTTCACGTAGTACTGACCCGTCGAAGTTCACTTCTTGTCGCTCTAACTTCCTTGAACAATGTAAGCAGGATGTTTTCCTTTTACTCATGGTTCGCACCTCGTGTTTGTGTTACACCAGGTCCAAAAACTTGCAGCTTCTTTAGAAGTTACTCTGGCTGACTGACGATGGTGTTGAGCGTTACCACTGGCCAAAAGAGCTCGCTTGCCATTCCACGCACACACTCTTGGGTTCTCTTCGAATCGGCATACAATTTACACTTGCGCCTTGCATTTCTTTGACGTTGTTACAAGCCTGGTAACACTGTCCGCGCAAAGAAACACGGCAAAAAGAGAACAAATCACAGCGCGGGAAGCATGGTTCAGGGGCAAAGTTGGGACGGGAAGTTGCGCCTGCCACGAGCATTGCGCACCTTCTTCCCTTGATTATGATACGATTTGCTACATGGCGGGGTGCATCGCCTGACTTATCGTCAGCCTTGCACGGAACGGCCACGCATTGCAGTAATGTTTCTGCTCGCAGAACCCGCGCTTCCGCTCCCTCGGTCTCTCTGCAACTTCCAGGTCGTGGTTTGTTGGTATGCGGTTTGAGCAAGCATACCGAAGAGTAAACGTAAGATTACTAGAAATGTCGGTCGAGATCCACCTTCGCAATCGTATTATCCAATTTTCGGCAAAAATGTGAATCTTAATAAACGCCACGAAAATGCATTCTCTCAAGAGAACCATTGGCAGAGACCGAAAAGAAAAACGTATTAGGCTGAAAAACGTAATATCCCGAATCGTATCAACAAGATTCCACCGTAGATGTTTGCTATTGTCTGCTTTGATAAATAGCTCGGGAAGCATGGACCTTGAGCTACTTGTTTCCGCGTTCACGAAATGGACTCAGGGCGATACACGCAAAAGTTCCGAAGCGAAGCCGTATGAGGCTGCTCAGTAAGGGAAAAATTACAGGTGGGTTTGGAAAACTTATAGGACGACTAAGCACTGCAAGTGATGTAGTGAATACGAAAACATTCGTGTCACACTTGGGGGCTTTTAGCTGCAAGAGCAAATTGTTTGACAATAGGACACGCATCAGTGTAAAAGTCAGATACAAAGGAACTGCATTGAAGACGTGGGTGACTTTATGTGCAAATGCAAGTGTTCGGCATTATGACCCAGAACAACACGGTTGACCGTGGGGTCCTCTATCCCTTTTGCGAGTCCGAAAGGGGTCCTCTGCCACCTACGGTTGAGAACCAAGACGATTGAGAGTTCGCCGCCGGAAACATCGCACCTATACAGTTTATGGAGCGGGTGTGGCGTGAAAAGAAGCGCGTTCATTCCATGTGCTGTAATGACGTGGTGCCCACAGTGGCACGTCTCCGGTTTTATAAATGTGTCCCATCACTACCACGGTCATCATTTCCCGTTTGCGTCACCTTCTTCCTCTTTCTGACACCATGACTGATAGGCTCAATTGCCCTCGTTAGCCCTACACATCCGATATAAGCGGAAATGGGCGGTGCTACTCAACAAATTGCTACTTGGGTAACTGTCGTGCTCAAATTTCACTTGTAGTGCTGCCGCACGTTGTAACACACGTTCTAAGTCGAAAGCCCGCAACCCTTTCGCTCGATTCACCTTTGTTCATCTATGTGTAAGCATCGAGCTGTGGTGGTCCAGGGGCGGATTGCTGGGTCGTGTCTTTTCAAATGTTCGCTTCAGTCATGACGTAGTTGCTGTTGTGAGGCCACCAACCAATGGACGGGCTGTGTCACACCCACATTCTGCTTTCAGACTACCAGGGCTGGCTAAAGGGATACCTTGAACGGCACGCTAAATGAAAAAAAAAAACTAAAAAAGTCCGCCGTGGTCGCACTGGCCCCGCTTTCCCGATGACCCTGTCCAAAGCCCCCAAGCAGACTTCACTTCAGTTATTATTCGACCAAGTAATTTCTTGTTGATAGGAGCGTCCCTGATAAATGCGGCATCGTTTCGAGCATTTATTGACCGGCTTTTTATTCCTTGAGCAGGCGTTGAATTTTCGGACAACATAGTTCACTCATTTTTCGCATTAAAAGGAAAGAACCGCATCTGTTGGGGCACATGGCCGAGCTAATTATTTACATCGCTGATAGGGATACCCTCGCGTTGGTGACAATCGTGGGAACAGTAAGTCGCAAAACTAGGCCTTAGTTCACTGTTCTGTGGAAGATGCCGGGAAAGTACACCTTCCCAATAGTGCATTATGAGGCTCAATTGTATAGACTGTCATGCAGCCTGTGTGCGCGTGTACATTTGCTTGTGCATGCAAGCACACTTTTCCCGAAACAATATTGTACGTTCTTGCTGATTTTTTTTTTTCCCAAAGTGGAAGATAACCTTCGCTTTTATCTCATGCAGGAGCACCCGAGGCCGCGGATGCCCGCACTTCAGACGAATGTGTTTCTTTTCTCTCACCTATGCCTCCGCTTCTTGACATCCAAATTCTGGAAACTTCGGACGGGTCGCAGACGACTCCTGCGGATGTGTCCCTGCCTGCCTCCAGCGAGCAAGCGCCTGCGGCGCCCCCCTCGCCAACTTGGATGCTCACAGAGGCCGAGCTGAACAGATGGCGACCGGATCTTCGGGGATTTGCTGCTCGAGTCCAGGCACCGGAGTCCCATCACCTTCGACGAAATGTTCGACGAAATGTACGCGCTTCACTCCAATGTGGAATTATTTGCCCCTATATAAATCGTTAGCAGACAAGATTCTCCGTGTAACTTTTTGTGATGGTATGACGTGGACATGGCATGTCCAGTCTGTAGTGAAACTCTTATCGTCTGCCTCGGAGGCGCTAGCCAGATGTCATTTTTTGCCAACAAAAGCTAAACTGCTAAATTTATCATGCGCTGTTCCGTTTTGCATGTTAATTGCTGCACACTTATTTGGTGCCGACTACAGCTAAATATATAAACGCAATGCACATTTTGCAAAAGAAAGCACTGTGTAGTATTGCCAATGTCCGGTTTGCGCACACGACAAAGCAGCTGTTTCCAAGTTACAAGATTATACCCCTTGCGGGAACATACGAGTTTCGCCTGCTTTATTCTTTTTTGTTTTCAAACCGGAGCTTCAAATCATTTTTGCACTCAGTGTCTGAGTTATCTAAAAATGTTACGGATGTGCGCACTAGATGCAATGACAACTGGCTCTGTACCATGCCGACATCCCTGAACTATGCCCTGCAATCACTCGCATACACATTACCGGTTCTTCTTAATTAATACGTTTGAACAAAAAGGTGTTAACTTTGAAAGTGTTAGAGGGAAACAGTTGGTGGGATACTTTTTAGAAACCCGGTTGTGAACAAATTATTTATACACGGGTTTTTATACCTGATACAGTGTCTGTTTTTATATATAAGCATAGTATTTTATCCTACTTTTCTCTCTCGCAAATACTTTAGGTTGTAAATAGGCCATTTTCTGCGGTACTTTTTATTGTAAACACGCTGCTGTCATCCAAGGGTCATCAGGCACCCTTAAGCAGTACGCAACTGCTTTTCGCCTAATGTAACCCCAACCTTGCGTTGAAAATAAACCTTTGATTTCATTTGATTTGATTTGATTATGAACACTGAGCTCTACAGCTTCCTTACTGCTTCCAACAACGGGTGGCGGGGGGGAGGGGGGAATAAAGACCATGTAGTTCCACGAGATCTGTAACCAAGGTTCCTGCAGGGGCCTTAAATACGGTTCTAAGGTTATTTTGGGCCTTATAATCGCTATAATTCCCGTTTATGACAACATACACAAATATTGCCCCTCCGCATAATGAGGAAAGGCTGTAAAATATAGCAAAAAGGATCTTTCTTTCCTTGTTCACCTGTGAATCCTCGGAGCTATTCAAAGTAGCGTTGATGTAGCTATGTCCGTGTGAAGTAGCCTCTGTGGCGCTATAATTTTGCTCAGAGGTTCTAGCTGCGATGGTGCTGTGGTTCCCCTCTTAGACTGTAAGCAGGCCGAGACTTTATTTTAAAAAGGAACCAATTCCAAGGTACAGAAATGTGCTATCAATTGCACCCTAATACTGATTTAGAAAGCATGAACTCTGGCTGACAGGAGCAAAAATCAAGGCCTCTTTGTTAAGAGAAAGATCGACGGTTTAAACGCGAAGCTGTCTCCCACGCAGCTTGAGTGAATGCTGAAGTCCAAAATCCGAACTGTGCAGACCGTGTCGTAATGACGCAATGTCGGAGACATCTACTTCATAATGTGTGGACCCGGGTTTGATTCCGACATGTCATGCGTTTCTTTTTTCTTTCGGGGCGCTTTATGTGCCTTTTCGGAAACCCATCATAATCCTGTCCTCCTGAATTGTGTGGAGTTAACTTTCCCGCAGTGCATTTTCGCGTAAGGTCGCCATCAGGCAGGCAAAGAAAGCTTTGCCTTAAAAGTATCTGCTGTTCTTCCAAGTGATACCCGCAAAACGCCAACTGGTTGCTATCAAGTGTCTGGTCACAGTTAAACTGGCTTCTCTTAAAACTTAAAAAGAGCTTCCTGACACAAAAATTTCAAACATACCAACAATGTTAAAGAAACACAAGTTTTATTGCTTTTATCGATTTTAAAGCGAAGCTACACTAACGGTCACCTGGTCAACCTGAAACCGCACTCCGGGAATACTTCAGCGCGCGATAGTTACAAAAAATACATGACAAGTGAAGGAACGGCCTGAAAATCGTTTGTTTCAAATTCCCGCGCTTCCCGCGCTTTCAGCTATCTTCTTTTAGGAAAGGGGCTTTAACTTTTTTTAGTTTACATGCTGGCAGGTATAGTCTGGCGAGTTAAATAAAGAAAATTGTGGTTGATCCCTCTCAAATAGGAATCGGTAAGACATGAATGTGAAAGGGGCCTTCACAGGAGCAGTTGAATGTTGAAGGAACCTCCTTCATGTGCGAAGGGTTCGCGAGCCTGACCCCGCCAGACGAAGTGACGCCGACGCGCACGAAATAGAAAATTAACTGGTTCATTCCGGGGCAACAAAACCAAAAATGACATTCACAGAAACAGAAGCTTGAAACACATAACGGTCTAGGAACAACGCGACAGCAGACGGATGCCTCAATGGGAGGCTTACCGCAAAAATAAAGACGAGGACGGTGGCAGACGTGACAGGCGCTACTAAGAACGTTGTTAGTAGCGCCTACTCACGTTGTAGTAGCGGCTGTCACGTCTGCCTACCGTCGTCGTCTTCTTTTGCGCTAAGCCTCCTAATTCAGCACGTACAAACTAGCCCAACAGCACGTTCTATTTGAGGGTCGCCTCAAATCACGCGTGTCCCCGTAGACGAAGGTGAGGCGCCAACTGTCGGACCTCACTAGCGTCATCATGGGCTACTTCGCTTCGCCTCTCCTAGATGGCAGCACCATCTTAATGAGTCATCGAGAAGAATATCAAGCGCATTTGCAGAGCTGTTGAGCCTCCTCAGTTCATAGCGCTGCTGGTAGAGCGCCTCGTACTTCCCGTTGCGGCGAGAGGCGAGAGAGTTCGTGCTTGGGCTCGTATCCGGGCGCCGCCGCGTCAATGGCACTTTTTCTGGCGACGTCATTTCCGTGACGGAAATGACGTCAGTGAGATCTTGGTGTACCCGGGCATGAAACACTTTCGCGTTAATATTTGAATTCTCTACGACCGCTGACAACCAAGCATTAACTCCATTCAATTCTCTGACCAGAACGGCAGAAGCTTACGGATAATGTTTATTTTTAAGGCCAAAGGCTAAAAGTTCCTGTTGTTCGAAAAGCCGGTGTTTGAGTTGTTGTTGTCCGGTGCAGAAAGCGGCCATAGCTGTAAAGGGCAAAAAAAACAACACTTGAATTCGAATGAGAGTCGAACGCAGGGGTACCGTGTAGGAGCCCAGTGTGTTGGCATTACTCTAGGTCAGCAAGTAGCCAGCAGAGGAACAAGAGTTAATATAACTTAGCGCGTGCAGCGTGACAAGTCAACTTAATCGCGCGTGAGTAGAACAGGGGCACTTCAACTATTCCGAACTGTGGTGTGGGCAAGCTGTGACGTCGAAGTAATTCGCGCCAAAAGACGAGGAGACAAAAGCGAAGGAAGAGGCGCAAACCCGGTGTGTCTGTAAAATAAGTCCGAAAGCATCGCCAGCGCAAGCCATATATGCTTTTGCGCCTAAAGCATGTATTAGAACTCACAAAAGCCCCGATGAATTTTTTAAGCGAAGCGTTTATATGGCTATGCGAAAGGAAAATCACGCTGTCTCGTGTGCACAAAAAAACTCCCCGGGTCAACCCCGTACGCATGCGCGAAAGAAAAAAACCAAGGTTGGAGAGGCGTTAGATGTAAGGAGAGATTTGCTGGATTTATAGATGACGTAGTTACACTCTCGCATATACCAACACTGGTATACGTGGGAGCGGCGCGCTGGAGGGAGCGATAGTCTCTCTCACGCAAGAGAGAGCGCGCGCAGCGAGCTACTGCTGTGAAGCACAGCTCGAACGACAAAGGCGGGCAGGGGCGGTGCCGGTGCGGGCCGGACCCGTACGCTGAAGCTTCGCTGATTACCAACTTCTACGGGATGCATGGCCACATCTATTATTGCTTTCGGCCGGCACGGGTTGACGATTTTCGAGTGACGTTGCCCCTTGCACGTTCGCAGCGGTGCCGACGGCTGCTGCAAGCTGTGCGAAAGCCGCCACTCGGAGGTGTTCCGGGTGAGCGGCGCCCGAGGAGCGGGAGTGCTCAAGGTCATCCACTACGAGTTCCTGATCCGCCACCTCGACCTCCTGCTCAACGAAGTGCGCATCGGCAGGCACGTTGCGCTCGCTTTTTTCTTAACCTGCTTTCCTTCTGAGGGCACCAAACTGTGCTGGCTCTCAAATTTCACAGTGAGTCGCGCAATAGGTCGAACAAAGGAAAAGGAAAAGTTCTTGCCACCATTTTCCAAAGCGCCTACCGGCCACTGGATAGAGAACGGTGAAGTTTCCTCATCGGGTAGCGCAGAGACACAGAACCAAAAAAAAGAACTTTGGTTGATTCCTCTGTCCTAGGAATCGGTAAAGCACGAAAGCGAAATGTGCAGCGAAATCTGCAGCGAAAGGAGCATGATTTGCGGGATGGCGGCTGTCTTGTCGGTGTGCTTGGCGAGCGACGTCCTGCAGGCGGGTCACTTCAAAGTTCAGGAACGTGCGACCACTTCGGTTGCGACGATCTGAGATTGTGGAACGCGAGTGGTAGAATTTTTAGCTTGAACCGTGTACGCTCGAACGCGTTCCGCTTCGAGCTGGCGTTTTGTTCCCATCAAATCAGTCGGCGTTCGCGCCAGTCGCCCGTCGTCGTCGCTACGACGCAGCTAATGCCCCTGTAGGCACTGGTTAGCGTCATGATGCTCTACTTCGCTTCACCTCTCCTAGACAGCAGCACCATGCGCGTTTCTCCTGTGTTCGTTGTCCTGGCGTCATATCCGTGACGGATCTTGTGGCACCGCCAAGAAGCAATATGGCTGGGGCGTGTCGTCCGCGAAAGGCTGCCTGCTGTGGGGAGTTGCGCCTCCGGTAGCAGATCGCTCATGCCACGGCAGGGCTGCAAGTAGGCCGCCACTGCAGCGGGAGGGGAATCCGGACAGCGTTGCTGGTGTTTATATGCTTTACGTGTATTGTATAGCCAGCCTGAAGCTGCAGAAGGAATGATTATGCTGAAAGAGGTACATTTTTAACGTTGGAAACATCCGAACAAGCGTGCGACGCTCGTTCTTGTTTGCAGTGGTTCCGCAAGTGCCAGTATCGGAGGGTGACTATGTGAGGATGTGGAAGCGATGTTCTAACGTTATTTATGTTTTTTCTATCTTTTAAAAAGGAAGGGAGAGGGACATTGCCATGTGCCAGGTAGCAGCCTAAACGCACGGCACTTAATGTGGCCTTTATAAATGATTAAAATAAAATTTTACGTGGCTGCAGATTTGTTCGGTTCCGCCATTCTTTTTTTTCTCTGTTTGTTATCACAAAAGCATAAATACATGTGCACATTAATTATGTGAGAATTTTTAATGAAGCAAGCGAAGTCGGAAGTCTGAGCGCATCTAAGAAAATTGCTTTTCGTGGTGCACTTTTGTTCGTAACCGCACTTGTTCGTCCTAGTTGCACAAATATACTCTCTTCTTTAGAAGAACTGCCAGTCTGAAAAGTTGGTATTTGGTTAATTCATTTTAAACAGCGGCAATATCACGGGGCGAAAAAAATGTGGTGCACAGCAATTGCATTTCTACTGAAATCTCAAGCTCCTGCTTATTTGGGTAAATACGTTTTCCAGCAGTGGCGGGGTGTATGCAGATTACAACGAAAAAAGTGTATCACTTTCCGGAAGCACGCAAGGAAAAAAAAAAAAAATAAAAAATATCCCCATATGGATTCCAACCACCACATTCGAGCGGAGCGCTGTTAATGGCACTCTAGACCACTCGGCCACGGCGCAGCAATTGCGAACCGACTAGAATGCCGCGGACACTAAGCTGAAGCTTAGCTTATCATTTTTGACCTCTCCGAAAAAGATTGTTATAGTATTTGTGGCACAGAAACTGATCATTACTTGAATGGCGCTTGTATTCCATGTTTCTTGACACCACCCCCTAAGAAATACTAGATACCCAGAGGCTGCGATACATATTAAGCCTGGCAATACGACCGCAAATTTTAGCTTGAAAGCAGATTGCGAGTGTTCTTCGTACTTTTGTTTTGCGCTTTCCGATAGACACATTGGTTGATTTTGATTCTTCGTTTCCTAGATTAAGTTGAGTAACTATTCTTGTGGACTTAACATGCCTTACATTTTCTACAAGCGTGCCACCCGTGCAAGCATATGCAGCTTCAGTTCAGCGAAGTCAGCGAAGCGTCGCTAGCCGCGAAATACGGATTGCATACATGGTGTAAAGGTGTGGTCGCTTCGTTTGCGTTACGAAGTTTACGTATACGCTCTAGAACTTACAAAATAGAGACACATACATCGCGGCCGAATTTTGTCGGGGCCTACTGGTCGCCTTGGACAACGAGCCTGTCTTATTACGGCAACTTTCGGTCGGTCGGTGGGTTCGTATCGTCGTCGGAGTAATATGACAAGGCGATCTCTGGATTTGGTGTGCCAGCAGGTTGTGGTCGCCGGGGGTGTGAATGACTAGTGTGACTGCGGCAGGACGCAGAATGGGGCGTTTATGCATGTTGCCGTGGCGGACAGCTCCTGATTTGTTCCCTCCCGTTTCGAGATAGGCGTTGTCGACAGAAACAAACATTTCACCCTTCATGGTATGGTTCGGCCGACAGTTGCATTTGTAAAACGTACTGCATTTTTTTCTCCATGGGGGCCGAACCCAGTCGCGGGCTTTCACTACGCAAGTTTAGTTATACAAGCAGACAGCAGTGGGGTTATCGTGGAGCCGACCGGCCGGCCCCTTTTGTGTGTGTGTGTCTGTGCGTGTGTGCGTGTGCGTTTGTGTGCGTGCGCAGTTGCGTGGGGGGTGAATTCTGGAATTTTGGTTGCTTGATGCCGCGCTGGGCTAGTTTTCAATTAACCTGATTTATGTCAAATTTGTGTCGAAACATTCACTTTTGTTTAGGTATTTGTGATATACCTATAAATAATTCCACTGTACTTGGTATAGCCTGTCGTTTTATCTTTTCAGGGAATTGCGCAGCCTGGCTAAGAACCTCCAAAACAGCACCGTATGCTTCTCTGAACTACGAGCGTAAGTATGTATCCTATGACCGTCCGGTTGTTGGCTATCCCAGTAACATATATGCGGACTTTTTACCTTGAAGGTGACCACAGTGGAGGCATCCCTTTTCTAACGCAGGACCTACTGTGTTTGGGACAAGTTCCCGAACATCATGAACAACGCCTGCATCAACTACGTCAGCCGAAAGAACTTCACCCTCTTCAGTGACGGTACAAGACTTTTTTACCGTATTGCAACTACACTTGTGATAGATCGTGTCTTTAGATGGGAAGCCTTGCATGGACATTACTTGTAAGAGCACCTCAATTTCATCGTTATTATACTGCAAACCAGGTTTAATCAACAGTTTGAAGTCCACTCATGTGCTGCTAATATGGCCCCAGAACGTGTTCGGGAAGCTTGTTTAAACGGGCGCGCAGTATACACGAAAGAGTGAAATTGGTACGCGATGCTCTTCGCAGTTAGCGAATACACTTACTCGCAGAGATAGAACGCTTTCGTAGTGTCTGCTATCATCCGCAGCCCTTTTTATAGCGCAGCCTTCCGTTCGAAGACAATTTCTGGCTTCCAGGACGTCCGTACACTAAAGAGCAGCGGAGAACGACGAATATCCCCCTCCTCCCTTCCACTTTCAAAACTACTAGGAAGACACTCCACCATCCCCTCCCTCCCCACACTAATATTTCATCGTATAGGAGCTGATAGTCGCAGCTCAATCTCCATTGCCCCTGGTGGCGCCGTTGCTCCCTCCATCCCCCCCCCCCCCTCCCGCCACCCTCCCTTCTTGAGGAATGGACCGCGCAGGCAATCTGGTACATTTAAGCCACTGAAATGTCACCCATTTTCTAAGAGGAGGCTTTCGTTAATTACGTTGGTTGAAAACCTGGCGACCATGGCGAACAAAATTGGCGATGCACGGCACACAAGAGGAACGACAGCTCAAAAAAACTAGAAAAAATGTCGATGAACACTAAGAATGACGCCACATTTCACACAGAAGCTCCTCTAAAAGGAGTAGATACTTGAGCCCTCGGGTACGCGGGACTAACACAGAACGCCTGGATCACCACGGAGCGCAGGGCTGACTAATGGTGAACGTACATTGATAGCGTTGTGGCTAAAAGCGTAAATGTAGGGCTCACAAGGGCGAAAGCCCCTCAGCCACTCTAACCGAAAGGGCAAGAAAACGCCGCAGACGGAATGATAATTCTACTGAGAGAGCACATGCGCAACACTCGACACGTGCCACTGTGGGCACCCCGTCATTGCAGAGCATGGAATGAACGCGTTTCTTTTCGAGGGGGGGGGGGGCTCTTAGACCCTGGGACTCGCAAATTGCGCTCCCCCAGACCTACCGCAGACTACCTTCCCTCATAGAAACTCCCCTTAGGTCGTTTGCAATCTGCAACGGCTAGGTGTCGCAAGATCCCGATCCAGAGTTAGCCATAATGCTGCTTCTCGCACCCTGGTGGCTAAACTCCCTGATGAACGAGACATTTATACAGATGCGAGCGTGTCTGCTAACCACCTGGGACTGGCTTGGCGATGTCCAGATTTACCTACAGTTTAGACGACGCTCGCACCCGACGAACATCCACTACTTCTATAACGGACGCTGAGCTACATGCCACCCTGGCAGCTCTCGACCACTTGTCCTACGAGACGTCTGTCACATTACCACCCCGAAGTTCCTGACTGACTCCCACATTGCGCTACGTGAGCTCCGGAAACCGTTCTCCGATCACCCTGCGTTCATCAGATTCTACTAATGATCAGTCTGCTTGCTCGCAATGGCACCTCTGTACGTGTTCCGTAGATACCGGCCCACATGGCTCAGGGCTTCCGGCAACCGGGCTGCCCATGAAGCAGCGCAGGAGAGCCTGCAAGATACTCCTCCCCTGGTTGACGGCCCTGCTACCCCGCTCTCTATAAGGAAACAGCCGGATCACCCTCGACAGGCAAAGCACAACCACCCTTGCCGGTGCCACTCCTGTAGGTTTCTGCTTAAGGCCCCATCACCAACTCGCCCTGCAGAAGAGTTCACGCGAACGCTGCACTGACCTCCCCACCCCACGCAAATAGCATCACCCGACGGGCGATCCTCCGCTCTACTGCCCATATTGCAACACAGCTAAAATCTTACCCACTTTGGCACTGCTGTGCTTACCACTCCTTCGGCCCCATCCTGCTGAACGCCCAACGCAACCCCAGCGACATAACCCTTCCCGTCCCTAAACACAGTTACCACGGTTTCCTCGCTGCCTTGGGCAATTTGCTCCCGAAATGACCCCTCGCAAAGGTAGTTTAGCCCTGGACTATACAACCGGTATCTGTGCATTCAGGAAGTGATAATTCCTGCCCAGGATCTTCAAGTAAATGTCACCTGCTGACCACGTGCCTCTCCCTCCCTCTTTTTCCCATCTCACCCTTCCTGCCCATGGAATTAATAAAAGACTTTCACTCACTCACTCTTTCACGCGTTTGGCGTGTATGCGGCGTGCATTGTCAGCATCAACACCAGCCGTAAATCGGTCGAGGCACACCCAATCGGCACATTCGTTCCACAATTCCGCACTAATGATTTTGCATTCACTACATGAGAGGGTGTGCTTAAGTGTTTTAGGAATTTCTTGAATATTTTTACGTGTTTGCTCAAGTGCGGCCCTTTCTGCTCATCTTTTCTTTCTTTCTGCAGACGAGCGTGAGTTGTTCCGGCCATACGTGGTCCTCCACATGTCCTATGCTGGCCTGCCCATCCACAAAGTCCAGGTAACACGCGTAGTCACGCGTTCAAAAATGAGGCATAATTTAGGCGAAGTGTGTGGCCTCTTTTGTGGTTCGCAAAGCATCCTGCATTCATCGGGTGGTCGTTTCGGGTCGCTGGCTTCGACGCCGTTTCAAATAATCTGTTCCACCTATCAACTTGCCGCCTATTGGCTCCAATCACGCTGTGAAGGTGATTGGAAAGCAAAGCTTTAAACGACACCCACAACAATTGCCCATACGGCGTCACACGTCACTTGAATTCACACACGTGGCTCTCCAAAGAGCGAAACCACAGATTCGACCAGCCGTTCCCTAAAATTCGTGGGGGCGGAGTCCCGAACTCAGCAACGTCACCCACTGGCGGGCTAGAGCTGCGGACGCCGCGGCATCAGCCCATCCGTGGGACGGCAGAAAGAAAACGGAGAACAGCGTCTTTCGAAGGGTGACACGCAATACCTAGCCATCCTGATGATCTAGCTCGGGGCTACCCCACCGCGCGACGCACACACGCAGACACCCAAACAATTGGAATGTGAGCTTAGTGATTCCCACTTATACCGATTTAAACTAGTTCATTTAGTAAATTGGAGAACTAGGAGAAAGCCGAGGGGAGTTTTATAATCGCTCTTTATCAGAACCGGTTGCACCTTTCCCTTTTGTAATTCCTCTTTAACACAACCGAATTGGTATTCACCAATCTAGAAAACGGAGTCCATTTCGTGGCAAGCAGTGCGCAACGGGTGGCGTTTCTCTACCGCCAGATGCCTGAATACGGTCTCTACATTTTGCTTCCCCGCCCTGCACACCAATCCTTAACGTATGTTTCCGTACGACCACTTCATTCCGTCGGGTGCGGGTTACCCTGGAGATGCTGTTTAACAAGTTAATCAATTTGTCCAAAGGCAGCGTGCAAAAATTAAAGCCGTTCCACTCAACGTGAAAGCTGCCGTAAATGCAGAGCAGTGATTCGCCATAACGGCCTGTGGCACCGTTATCCTCTTACTGCTACTACCCATCACGCTCTTCGCCTTCCTGTCTCACTTCTCTCTTGATGAATTGAACGGAGGTTTGTCCAAAGCAGTTCAAATTTCCCGCCTTCGCAGTGCTGGCGCGCCCCCTGCCTGGAACGAACAGCGCGAGCGGTTCTCGCACGTGCCGGCACCTTACTGCGCAGTCCACAACGCGTTGTTTTTGGCGGTCCCATCTCCCCGCGATGGGGACTCGAGTAAATTCGTCGCATAGGGGGTGGGTGCATTGCGTTAACGTTTAGTGTTTGGGGAGTTGGTGGTAGTGAATGCGTTGTATCAGCAGCTTCTTGACGTAGTTTCAATGAGTCAAGGATATAAGGCGCGTTCGTAGCCTCCCATTCTGTGTCGGCTTTGTGGCGCAGTGGGTAGAGCACCATGTACATTGCGTTCTGCCCGCAGGGTCGAGGGATCGAAACCAGGCGCCGGATAGTATTTTTTTTATATAGTGTAGGGGGAAGGGTGCGGACAACGACGGTGCGGACTACGACGGACGTCAACGCGGGTGACATCGTGAGTTACTGAAAAGCTCTGCATTTAAAAAACGCGAAGCTGCGCCAAAACAGGCCCAAAACTACCGTCGCTAGAGCAGACGACAAAGCCGTATCGCCGATGCCGCCGCCCGCGAGCAGGTACTTCCGCGCAGGGAACGCTAGGTAAATTCGCGGCGCCATCTACTGTGTGCTCCGGGAGTGAAACCCTCCACACCCCCATCCCCCCCGCCGCCACCTCACCGGATTGCGAGTTTGTTGTCCCTGCACGCCACGAAAGAACCGTTGGCTGCTACAGCTAAAAAGCTTTGCTTTAAAACAGTTCGTACATTTTGAGCGTAATCAGCGTTTTTAGTCTTAGGAGCTGGTTTACTACTAATTTCAGAACGCCGTCCATCTGCTGACAGCTGTCGGAAAAGTCAGCATAAAACTTTGTAAACAATTTACACACACGCACGTACGCGTGCAAGCACACTTGTTATCACGACACCCCAACTGGACATAGCAGAAGACTATGAGTGCACGCGTCTTTCTATTGCATTCCCGCAGTTCGACAGCGCCTTCCAGGTCCGCTCGGTAGTGCAGCAGGTGGCGCTGACGCTGGCCGTGGCCGAAGCGGCGCTCCAGTTCGAGCACCGGGCGCTGTCCCCGGCGCACGTGCTGGTCAGGCCGTCCCACGACCAGGTCGTCTCATTCTGGCTCGACGGCCGCTCCCGGCTGGTGGACTCGTTCGGCGTCCAGGCGAGCATCGCGGACTTCTCCATGGCCCGCATCCTGCCGCCAGGTGGACAAGGTAGCATGCGGGAGGACTCCCCGGCTCACTGCCTTATTGGTAGCATGCACGTTCTTGGTAACGATGTCCGCACCAGCCCGGCACTCCTGGTGCGAAGCTAAGCGGTTATGGAAGGGGTTGATATACCACGCCCCTCCTTTTAAGGGGACCCTGTAACACTTTTTCCCACTTTTTTTTAAATCTGAAGTACTTGCCGAACGTAGTCACCCAACACAACCAGTTATTAGATTAGGAGGTCGCAAAGTCACTCAGCCAGAAATTACTGCTCTATGCCCATCAGATAACTTGAAAACTCGCTGAAAAGATTTTTCTCTCTTTCCTGGTTTTGACGTTCTTCGACCACCCGAATTACATCAATAAGGCCATGTAGCGGCTGTTGGCCGGTTTCCGTTTGGTAGCAGCCATGAACGCATTTCGATAGCAACTTTAAAAATAAAGCCACAAAATCAAAGCAGAAACGAAAGGCGTATCTGCTGCGACGAGCAAATCACTCAGTACCGCTCCGTGCTGGCGATAACTATAGCTTTACGCAGTGCTTCCAGACGCAAAGTAAAGAGGGAAAGCGTTTATCGAAAGTGTTGCACGGCCCCTTGAAACAAGTCTGAAATGTACGAAACCACTTTTATTTACGAAACGAAGGCGTAAAATTACGCTAACAGAACATTTTACAAGATCACGTGTCTAGGGAAAAAAACATTGGCATTGCCTGGTGCTAGAAACTCGGCGTATTAGTTCCAAAACCCACGATTCCACACCTTGGCCAGTAAAGCAGAACAACGCAGTTATTTGAACAGTTGCATTAAAGAATAGAAGGAGTGTTCCAAACGAAGCAGTAGATGGCGCTGGGTGGGCGCAGAAAATTTGTGCGGACCCAGATTGTGCGCAAAGAAACCTGAGATTGCGCCCCTAGATTACCGAGGCCTTACAGCGGGGGTTCAGCTTAGAAGTTGCTCAAAACAATAGCAAAAGCATTCGAAGTAAACCAGCAGATGGCGCTGTGTTCGTAGGAGAAGTGGCTGGCTTTTACCCATAGGGGAACGGAACCTCCCTTCTTGGTAGCATGCGCACTAACATGCCGGACGTCGCTCCTGTACTCCTGCTCACTTGAAGCCTTTCTCTCTGCAGACCCGCAGCCTGTTTTCAGTCGCGTGGCCGATGTTCCGCAGTACAAGCGCGACGCCCTGGGAACTACGTTCAGCAGGGTCAGCGACGCTATCAGGTCAGGATATCTGCATGCTGTGGTTTAGGAAAGATGGCACGTGTATCGCCACCGTTGCATTGCACAATTCCTGTGTAGTTAAACTCTGCGGTAACGATGTATTTTTTACAGTAAAGCTATATATGGCCATGGTTTTATGTATTTGAACAGCAGAGCTATTTAGCTTGAGCTTGGTGGCTTAGCGTTCACAAAAAAACTATCACGAAAAAAAATGCTCCGGCGCGCGCCACCGCTCTAACCCGGTGATGACGATGACTTCATCGCGCTTGCCGCCATAGCTTCACCTTCGAGAACATTCCGCCCAGCGTTCGTGGCGTTCTCTCTTGCACGCTCTTTTCCTCGCCAGTTCCCGTCCGCGCCTGAAGTAGACAGCTCAGAACAGCTCGCCATACAGACACCGAGTTTGCAGGCCGGTTGCCATTGGTTCTAGCACGTGCTAACGCCATCCACTTAAGAGAGGTGTGAGAGCCTGCGGACAAAACGATGAGCCTACCAGTCACGGAGAACTTTCAGCGGCAAGTTAGGAAATTCAGGTGAGGTGCAACAGCCGGGTCTTTGACTAAAAGAGAGGGGCCCCCAGCTCTGCTGTTTCTCCAGCCTTGCACCACTCGCGCAAGCTATTGGTGCAAGGCTGTGGACAAAGAGCACAGTACGTTCTCTCTTGGTCCGTGCTCCAATCACGTGCGTGGCCTCCTCCGGCTCACCGAGGTGGCACTATAGAGGACTACGCCGGAGTACAATCATGATGCTGAACTTGTCCTTGAAGCGCTGCAGGCGCTCCACAGCGCGCACCGCTCGTGTGTGCCCTCTTGTTTGTTTATTTGCGTGCTTGCTTGTTTTTATTTGAACTTGCACTTGTTTTAACTCGAGAGGTGTCGTCGTTCTCATGGAACTCTTGAGTGCCTATTTTCCTTCATTTGCGCTGTCCCGTGATTGGCGGGTACGCCGACGTCCGTGCGCAAGCTTAAGTACTGCTCAGAACAGATCCTGCACATGATTATGCGGGTGGCAACCAGGTTTAGAGTATTGAAGGAAAACGACACCTTTGAGGCTGGTTCAAGTATTTGTGGTGTGAATAACGTACGGCACACCTTACATCCTGATGAACAAGGGAGAAGAGAGCCAGGTGGACACAATAGTACGCAAGGCATTTAAACAAGCCATCGGAGTTCCCGTGAGTGCGTCGACGGACACGTTCCTCCAGATGGCTCTACACAACATAATGAATGAGGTGGTTGAGGGCCACCTATCCAGCCAAGAACAACGGCTGAGTCACACTAAGGCGGGTCGCCGTGTCCTGGGAAGAATCGGCTGGAGTGTGGCAGAGCTGACCGATCGAGAACAGCTTGCGGACAAATGGCTAGACGCAATCAAGACCAAGCCTCTCCCAAAGAACATGAATCCGGATCACCATGGCGGGAGGCGTGAGGCGAGGGCTCGTGCTCTCAACAGGAAACTGGAGAGCGAAGACAGTGTCCGTCTTCACGGACGCCCCCAAACAACAGGGACCACCAGAAGCAGTGGTGGTGGTGACAACCAGGAGCGAGATGCTGACGTGGAAGAAGCGGAGGAGTTGAGGATTTCCCTAGCCATCACCCTTCCGGGCATTTCCAAGGTTGTCCCCAACTCGTAGCAGGCGTACAGGAACTTGAAGTCAGGCTGTGTGTCCCGGCGGGGGCTTCGCGTACTGAGAGACAAAAGGCCTCCGGAAAACCAAGTTGAATTAGTATGGATTCCAACCAACTCCTCGGTGGAGGGCAATGAGTTTGCCCACCGAGATGCCCGCGCGCTAACATACCGGGCAACGGCTGAGGAGTAGACCAGAAGTCAACCTATGGTCACCTACAGGGGGATAGGGTAGTACTATCGAGAGGATAGGCAGAAACTTCCTACTCCCGCCCCGTGAACGCACGCGGGAGGCAGCAAGCCATGTATCGACAGATCCAATCAGGGTCATCCCCTCACCCTCGCTTACTGAATGGCATGTTTCCCAGTCAGTACCACAACACCTGTCCATTATGTAAGCAGCTATACTCTTCGCCATATGATAGGAGAGTGCGACTTTAGCCCAAAACACCCACCCCCTCCCCACTTCCTCCACTAAGAACCCCACACTTACCACTAGCGAGCGATGGGAGACCTTTCTGTCCAGCCCCGCCTTCGAGGATCAGCTACGGCTGGTTACGAGGGCCAGGTATCGAAGGCAGGCATATGAAATCCCGGGAAGAGGGAGCCAGTCTCATCCAACGCGTTTCGCGTTGACATGCTCTGGATTAAAAGTTTTCCTCTTCCTCCTCGCCGGGTGGTGGATACTTGGAAACGTCACGCGTGTCTTTAGTTTCATCCTGCTCCTCGGGACGGCGATTGTATCCAACGCGAATGTACATAACACCAGTAAGACAAGATAATAAATGCGTGTACCTTTGACAACCTATGAAGACCACAAATTCGTTCGTACCTTTGTTCGAAATTTTGTGTAACCTCACTGTCGCTTACCATCCACCTTCACAAAGTAGAATGTCTCATGATTGCTATATAACTGATTTCGCTGATTTGGAGTATTAAAAGGGGGAAGAGGGCTATAGAGGAAACTAGACATGAATGAAAAAGTTCGGGGAAGCTTGCACTCACGCGCAAGACTCCAATGGCGAAACTGTAGGTGAGAATTGATGGAAAAATAGTTAATCTCATTGTTTATTCTATAGTGCTATAGTCGTCGTCGTCGTCGTCATGTGCGTCGCAGAAGTCGTCGTCTTCACGAGTGGTGGGTGCAAAGTCACTGCGCAGACGCTGCCACGCGAAGTGCTCTTCGACGATACTGACCGCATGTGCATGACGACATGAAGACCGGCTCTCATACCAACGAGCCGACAGGCGCGCGCTTTGACGTGGCTATGGCGTGTTTCAAGCTGGCGTTATCACGTGTCTTTCCGTTGCCTAGCCGGTATCGCGACAGTTGCGCTAACAGCTGCGCGATAGCATTCCTGTCGGGTAGTATTCTTTAACACGTACTTACGGCCAGTAACAAAACCTTCACTGTCAAAAAGTAAATTTGTGCGTGGTCTATTTCTTGCCGAAAGTTTAGTAGCAAGTGGTGTCTTGTCCGTTCTGCTTCCTTCTTCGCCAGTCTGCATCTGTTTGCGTGTTTATCTTTTTTAAAAGAACTCTGCAAGGCTCTTGATACACGCTTTCACCCTTTCCTTCGTGCCTGGAGGCTCTCGGAAAGCGGCAGTTATTGCAAGCACGGAGCGGCACTGCGTGATTTGCTCGTCTAGCAGATTCACCTTCAACTTTCTGCTTTTCTTTCGTTGCGGTTTTCCTTAAGGTGGTCATCGTGTGCGTTCATTGCAACTAAAAAGGAGCCGCTCAATAATCGCTTTAATGACGTAATGACGCCAAGGCAGGTAAAGAGAGAAAAAATTTTCGAGCCAGGTTCAAAGTTATCTGATGAACATAGAGAAGTAATTTTTGGCTGCGATATTTTGTGACACCCATATTCTAAGTACTCTATGTTTTTGTTGACTCGTTGTGAAAGCATTTAAGATGTATAAAGCAGTTGAAAAAAGTGTTGCAGGGCCCCTTTAGATATGCCTAACCAACTTGCCCACATTAAGCTTTTGCTTGTCCAGGTGCGATCACGTAGAATGCGTGAAATCACGCGTGTTAAGTCGTGCATGGTCCTCCATGGCCACTTTCCCACCAGATACTAAAGTTAAAAGGAGCCATGAAGAGAAAATACAACTTCGTTTAATTTGAAAGAACTAGGAGTCAGTTATCTCACTCAGCTCCATTACAACCCAAAAGTTGTTTTTTTAACGAAAAAAAATGCAAGAATTATTCAATTTTGCGCCACAGTGACGTGTTATGAGCAAGAATGACCGTCATACGGGCCAACAATAAAACATAATTTTCAGTGCGTTAACTGCGCGTTAGCATTCAGTGATTGCGGTCAAATGGAACTAGAGGCCCCATTACAGACGTCCAGTCATGTGTCGTCGCGACAGGTCAGTTAGGCGGCCGCCAATCACACAAACAAGGTTCCGTGACGTCATAGAAAAGTTGCGGGAAATAGGGGGTCGCGACTGCTTCACACGTTTTCTTTAATATCTCCGTTATTTGTTCGAAGATTGCGATTATATGGTATCATTGTTATCGGGACTACGCCGTCTTTTTAATAAACCCAACTTGTATTTTGTCTTCACTTAAATATCGCGTACGCTCGCACGCACACCTTCGCGTGGGCGCATGCATCTGAGCGTTCACCTGCACGCCTGATCATGTCGTAATGCCGGGTCTTTTGTGAATTATCCCCTGAAACGACGTCTCTCGCATGGTTGGCGCGATTGAAGGGAGGACCCATCCCAGTTCTGGCCCTGGACGAACGTGGCGTACCTGCAAGAGCTGACGAAGGCCATGCTACATGCGTACGAGGGTCGCTTCGCCGACGTCGGAGGGGAAGGCGAGCGCCAAGCCTGGGGCGACGTGTGCTTCTGGCTCTCCGAGATGCCGCACTTCAGCAGCGCCAAGGAGTTCGCGCTCGACTTGGTCGCCCAGAGCGCACGCCCCACTTCTTCCCTCTCCACTCTCTGACGGAAAGCTTAGGCTTAGCGCCAACGCTTTCTGCGCATAGCGCATATGATACGCGCTGCCTGAGCATACATGTCGCAGCACGATTGTATATTTTAGAAAGCATCCGATGATGAAAATCCTTTAGCGTACTTTCTTGCAATACGGATCTCACGTAAATAAAATTGGTGTGTTTATTATCGGCGAACTTGATTGAGACGAGGGTTTGCGCATACATTTATATATTGATAGAAAAAGGCACGTTGCTATTTTCGTTCAAAGCGATGCGGGTGAGGCCTCTGGTGAATTTTCATCCTTTACAACGCGTGACTGAAAATACGGGCACCGTCTTGCGGACTGGTGGAAGATGCCGCTAGGGCTCACGGGCTCATGGCATCCATCTAACGAGAAGGCGGGGGCACAAATAAAGTTGTCTCTCTCTCACTCTCCCGCTTGCACGTAACAACCAACTGCGGTGGGCCATGCAGTGACCAGTGAGCGCTCGTCGTCTTCGAAGGCAAGACAGCATGACCCAAGCCGGCCATTCTCCAGCCCTATTCGAAAAGGGTGGTCTGCGAACTAACAGTTCCGGCGCTACATGAAGCCATTTTCATTTCTCTTCATCAGTGTGCGCCTCCTCCCAGCATGCATCAAGTGCGTGCGGAAAATGCGCGTTTGTATTCACTGTCATCGGGTGTGGCACACTGCCGTGTCATGCTAGGCCCAGCCATCAAGCGCCCGCGGGGTGTTTAGTACACGTCCTCGCGCGGGGAATTCGAAACCAAGCGCCAGCCATCCGTGGAGTTGGAACAGCTCAGGTTTAAGGCCAAGTTTATTTTGAAGGCAGATTTTTAATTTAACGTGTCAGAGGTATCGATTGCGCACCTGCATTCCTTCCGAACTGATGTACAATGGTTCAACGGCTATATTTTGGTGGAGAACTCCCGTTCTCCACCAAAACAGGCACCAAATTTTTATTTTCAAAAGGAGCGTGGGGCATTCTTAATGTTTAACGAGCGAAGCTCTTTAGAAAATTGTAATTTTTCGTGTCCGCCGTTAAAAATATCAAGTAATTGCCGAGCGCTCACGTGGGCGAGGGCCTCGCGGGGGCCGCTCTGCAGTTAACACATCCACGAAAAGGCCTAGCGCTCTTGTGTGCGTTGCCTCGCGGCGACCGCCCAGCGTCCCGGGGGCACGTTTGTCAAGCCAGACATACCCACTTAGAGAGATTAACCAAAAATAGACCCCCCCCCCCCCCCAAAAAAAAAAAAAAAAAATCTGCAGTGCTCGCCGTAATCCTGGAAACGTTTGCTCGGAACGAGAAAGACACGTCGTAGAATACGCCCCCTCCAAGGTGAGTGTCCAATGACTATCACTTCCAAAAAGGTGACGGAAGTTTCAGTGTAGCAACAATGATGGAGTAAAGGTCGTTGCGGTAGCGAAGAAAAGGCAAATCGGCTGTAATCGTGGACTTGAACAGTCGTAATGGCCGTGAAGGTTTCGTACAGCTCCGCTACATTCAAATCTTCCATCTTTGTGTGAGCTTCCTTCATTTTATAGATTGCAAAGCCAAAGCGCTAAAAACAACGTGTTTGAAAAAATTTGGTTGATTCTTCTTTCATAGTAATCCGTAAAACACGAAAGTAAAAGGGGCTTTCACAGGCTACATTAGGGACGGGGTCTCGTCAGGCGGCCCGATCGGGCTCGATCAATCGGGCTCGATCAAATGGGCTCCGTTTGCCTCGCAGAAGATTGGAAATTATTCTACCTTGCACGGTGTACTTGTATTCTGCCTAAATAAACAAACAAACAAACAAACAGGAGCAGTTGAACGTTGAAGGAGCCTCCTTCATGTGCGAAGGGTTTGCGAACCTGACCCCGCCAGACGAAGTGACGCTGGCGCGGACGAAATAGAAAATTAACGGTTTCTTCCGGGATTACAAAACCCAAAAAAAGACATGCGCAGTAGCAGAAGCTTGAAACACATAACGGTCATGGAAACAACGTGACACGGAGGGTGCCTCAATGGGAGGCTTAGCGCAAGAAAAGACGAGGACGGTGGCAGATGCGACAGCCGCGACTAACAACGTTGTTAGTAGCGCCTGGCACGTCTGCCACCATCCTCGTCTTTTTTGCGCTAAGCCTCCCATTCAGTATGTACCAACTAGCCCAACAGCACGTTCTTTTTGAGGGTGCCTCAAATCTTTCGTGTCCCCGGTAGACGAAAAATTTACACCGTCTTCCCGCGAGGGGAACCATGGGTTAGATGCGATGCATCGGGGGTTGCCGTTACGTTTCCGTTATGTTAGCGATGTCAGCATGTGGATTGCTATTGTTGTGTATCCTATTTACGCAGCATGTTCACCCCCGATGCGTCGCATCTACCCCATGGTTCCCCTCGCGGGAAGATGGTGTAAATTTTTAACCTAGCGCAAGCTGTGCGCTAACGCACAGCTGGCACGGCCACGGAGCGAGCGCAGCCGAGCGCAAGCTGCGCGCTGACCGCGCTGACGCACAGATGGCGCGGCGGTGAGAGCGGCGGAGCGCGCAGCTGCCGCGGCGAGGAGAATTGGTGAGGGATGCGGACTACGCCGCCACAACGACGCGGGACAGGGCGAGTTAAAGAGATGCGTTGCATCTAAAATGAGACGCAAACTGTCTTCCATCATTAGCGTTATGATGGGTTACTTCGCTTTGCCTCTCCTAGATGGCAGCACCGTCTGTATGAGTCAAAGGGAAGGATATAAAGTGCATTCGTAGAGCGGTTGACGTCCAAGTTCATTGTGCAGTTGGGAGAACAGCTCGTACCTCCCGTTGTTGCGAGAGGCGAGAGAGTTCTTGTCCTCGAGTACGGGCGCTGCCACGTCAATGGCACTCATTCTGGCGACGTCATTTCCGTGACGGATATGACGTCAGTGAGATTTTGGTGTACCCGAGCATAAAACACTTTCGTTTTAAAAATTGGGACGACCTTCACAACAATCAACGGGCTATTCATCAAAGCTGCTCAGTTATACTTCAGGGCGAAGAGTTAGCATGCGAGAGAGGGAATATTTATATGTAAATAAGGTCATTTATTTCGAGGTACTTGGAATTCGACATGCTGGGAGAGGTTCTCTGACCACTTCTTTTAATCCCCAGCTAATTGGGACGCGCTAGCTATACCAGTGAGGGTTGTCGACGGTTTATTACAACTCGCATAGCTGAACAGCTAACATAACATAGGAGAGTCTAGAATCATCATCATCAGCCTGTCTCTGCCTTCTGTAGGGCGAAGGCGTCTGCCATTGATCTGCAATTATATTGGTCCTGACCTAATTGCGACCTATTGATCCCCGCAAACTTCTTGATCTCATCTGCCCACCTAACTTTCTGCCGTCCCCTGCTATGCTTGCCTTCTCTAGGGATCCACTCTGTTACCCTTAATGCCCAACGGTTATCTTGACTTCGCAGTAGATGCTCTGGCCACGCCCATTTCTTCTTAATTTATGCTAATACATCATATAGTCTTACTTCGTGGGGAAGTTAAATTGTGATTGATAAACAATTCTGAGCCGAAGAATGGCTGCAACAACCATGTCATTCATCATGTGCGTTGTATGCCACCCCAATTATTGGCCTATGCAACGGGGGGTTGCATCTTTCAATGCCAAAATCCATAGTGTGCACAAGCATAAACCCCTTGAATGGACACGCTGACAAGCGCGTACACGGACCCATGCATTGGCCACGTCGAGAAGGGCTGTTTTGATAGGGAACTGCGTTAGGGCAACGCTGCGTGAAATCGATAAATGAGCACCAACAATGGGTGCTCATAACGCCTTCCTGAAGGCTGACATAGGCGGGGCCCCAGCGGCCACCGGGCATTGGGAGAAGTGTGGTGGATGGTGTCAGGTGGTTTTTTCCCGTTCACCGGAGGCCACTGGCAACCGCGTCCTAGCAGCGGCACCGAAGGCCGGCCCAGCGACGCCCTACGTCACTGCGCGGCCCATTCGATAGCCAGTGGTCCGCAAGCGGAGACGGAGCAGGCGACAGGGTAGCGAGCGAAGGAGGAGGACGAGGTGGCACGTGCGCGCAAAAATACACGCAAAATAGGGCGCCCTTCAAACATGGCTTTTTCGGTTTCAGTATAGGTTATGTTAGAGCTTCTCCTAAGCTTTTTCCCCCATGGCTGACACCTTTAAATGCCTACTGCACTCAAATTTTTGACAACGTAAAAATAATGTCACCTAATAGTATACATAAAAAGAATGTGAAAGGCAAAATACTACGTTTGAAAAATCAACGCGAGCGACGCAAATGGCTCCCGACATTGGCGCTTTCGGAACCGGAACTGAATAGAAAAGGAGGCCATTACCGGCGGCCAGACGTGACGCACGTGATGGAACGGCAGTGGCGCGCCATTACCGGATGCCGCTCAGAGCCGTCTTCAAATGCCGTGGTAGCGTCGCATTTCGCACAGTTATTTCCACAGAACAACTCCCACTAATGTTTGCCTAGGATAGTGGAGTTAGGCGCAATTCCGACATCGCGTTGCTATCAATCGAAATGAAGTAGACCGTACAACAGTTCTTTTCTTGCCAGAATGACTGCCATGGTTGCAATTCTTGGCGTTGCGAGTAAAAAAGCGGGCCCTGGTCTACAAAGCTAGTTGCCCGTACGATATCGAAAACCCAGCTTTCGTTAGCAGGCGCCTCGGCTGTCCCATCGCTCTCTTTGAAGGGAATAATTCGCCGGCGGGCGGACATCAATCACTATATTTATTGTACATTACGTGCCAAGAGCTTAGTGAATATCAGCCCAGTATTTTTCGCCTTCCTGCATATCGACAATCCAATTATAAAATGGATCTAAAACTATAAGCCAGCTACACAGCTCAATGAGGCACTAGAGAGAGAGAGGAATTTTATTGAAATGAAATAAACACAGAAAGATCGGCCTGACGGTAGTATATCTGGCCAGCTATTCTGTGTGTGGGAAGGGGAAGTGAAGGAAAGAGTGTGGATAGAGGACGAGAGAGATGAAGATGGCGGAGAAATAAATGAAGGGCTATGTATAGAAGATGCCTATACCGATACGGTGTATGTGTTAAAGTTCAGCCGGACGGGCCTCAACTACAATATCTCTGAGAGGCCGCTGCTGCGCAGAAATGTCAGCACAGCTTTAAATGCACTGTAGGAACGCTTCGCGTCTGGCCAAGGTCCCAGCAGCACTTCCTCCGACACCACACGACAGTCCAAACGGGCCAATGTTCTCACTAATTGTTCTCGAGGTGCGCATAGCACTAAAACACGAAAAAAAGTACCTACCTACCGCTGTTTTCTACTTTCACCAGAGACATCTGTGGTTGAAAACATTTTGCTTCCAAATAAACTAGGTCTAGCGCTCTCCAAAGTAAATACTTCATGTGGGAATAGAAAAAAAATCAAGTTTGCTGTTTATGAGAGGAGCAGTTTTGTTAGTTCTCGCACTTCGCGCAGACGACGGCTGATTTTGTTCGGGTGTATTAGTTACCACGAGTAAGGCTGATTTTGGTTCATTGAGCGACTGAGTCAAAGGTCGCACAAACGTTTATATCCGCGTATACAACAACTCTAGTTAGGTCGCAACACATAGGACAGGTTAAAGCGATGGAAATGGCGTTTGCCAAGCCCATAGATTGCATATTTTCAGTAGTATACTCAATAAAATGTATTAATCATAAAATGCTTTTACGTCATGTGTTCTTGTATTATGACAGACTGATGTTTCCGTTAAGGTTTGTGGGCCTCACCTGTGCAATGCAGCGCCGCTATGCCAAAATGGCCCACCACGTGGGTTCGAGCGAGCCCATACGACCAAACGGCCGCAGCGGCCCTCGCCATACGTGCCGAGTCACTCCGAGAAGACGAAGTACTCCTCAGAACTGGATTTAGTTACGGGTATTTCACGGTACAGCAACCAGCCCTGGTATAAACTCCTAGCCCTGGAGCAGAGAGGGGGGTACCCGCAGACCGTACACTTCAAGCCACAGAGCTTAGACGGGCAGGGCAGTGTAATCGGCAGCTGTTGGTCCAGTGGGGTGAGCCACCGAACGCTGCGGGTGATGGGCCCCAGCTAGGACCGGAACCGACCACCAGACTGACTGAGAAACCAATAACTCAAATCACCTGCGGAAGTAGGGAGCGCGAAGCCAGAGGGTGCATGCAAATCCGACTTCCGCTACGTTTCGCCGACCTCATGGAAGTGAGAAACGGCGGCCCCTCAGCCGAATGAGCGAGCAGCGTGTCGAGACACGAAGTACCTTACGGGCCAGCACCCAGCCAGTTTCACCATGGTCCGACCGAGCGCGCCGCCACCGCCGCGAGCCTTTGGGGGGGGTCTACTACGTCACGCCCCCACGTGGCCCACGGAAAGGCGTGCATTGGTCAACCGTACCCCCTTCAAGGAGGAGGGCGTGAGGGGCTATCCTCGCCTTCCGAGAGAGAGATCGCGGGCTACCATGCTCGCGTAATTGGAGGTAGTCCCAATTAATATCCCCACAGGTTTTTTTGCATATATGATGTGAAATCTGAAGCACATGCCGGATTTGGCTCGCAAAAACACGACATATATAAAAAAACTATGGAAGTGAAGCTTTGATTATAAATATTTCTGAACTTGTGACCTAGCGTAGTTCTGGCTATGGCGATGAACGAGTGTGCTTAGATTGGGGATTCCGAGAGTAGTCTGTGATTGTCCGCAACAGAAGTTTTGTCAATGTGATTTACTCACTGTTACCTCGATATCTTTCACTAATTCTTTTTTCTTTTTAAAGCTGGGAAGTTAAATTTGAAAGAATCATCGCGCTTTCATCTTTACCGGACGAGCTTTATGGGCACCGGAGGACGAATGAACGTGTTTCCAGAGCAGTCAGCCCCGGGCAAGAGTCCCTTATTCGAGGACACCTTTGGACCGTACGGCGGATGTGCCCTCCTCACCTGCCAAGGATGGTCATCAGGGTTCGAGCTGGATGGTGCCCTCCAGAGATCACAGTGGTCACGGGAAAGGAAGGACATGAGGCGTAGGGCGGTTTTGATTGCATTAATTGATTCTGTCAAGTTTTTATCTTTGTTTTATACCTTCAATGGCTTTATATTTGTGTCTCTTCAATAAAAATTTAAGTTTTGGTTCAGCGCTTGTCCAGTGTTTTCCTCCCCTTTGTCCTGTCATTTTTGTGCTGCGAAGATGAATCTGTACCAACTAGCCCGGTTTTCTACGCCACTTCAGTTGATTGTAGCAGCACATGACATGGTAGAGGGTGCCAGGAGGAATTTTTCAGGGGCAGCATTGCGAGAAGTACAGGGTGGGGGCCGGAATTAGGGCTCGAGTGGGGTGGGGAAAGGTGTTCGTTCCCCTCGAAGGTGACGCTCTTGTTCCTTAGTTCCTTAGTGTAGCGTTTGTGCTCCGGATATATATTCGTTCGAGACAGCAAAGCTGTGAAATGTTCTGGAAGTATAACGGGGGGGGGGGGGGGGGGGGGGCAGGACTGCCTCTGCTCACCGAAAGCCCTTGGCTTTCCCGGTGGGACAACTCTCGGTAAAATGCCTGTGGGTAACTTCGTTGCCAGACACGGCGAAATGTCCTTGAGCCAAAACAATCCTCGCGGGATATGGAGAAGCCCTTGTCAAATATCCACCGGGTGACGAGCAGAATAGTACCTTGTAGCTTGTGGGCAAGCAGAGGGCAGCCGCAGACAAAGGCGATAATTACCGCCACCAACGGTCACCAATTTCAGCTCCTCTCTGACGGAGTCGAACAGCCCGACTGGTCACGCCGGCCTTTCGAAGAAGCGGCTCGGCTTGGGTGGCGCGCAGTGCGCGGATGGACAAGCTTCGATCCGACGGAGACTTCTCTCCAAGCACAACCCTTCCCTGAGGGACGAGACAAAAGAAGAAATAAAGCCGTTCAACTCAACGGGAAAGCTTGAAGTGCGGAGCCGAGATTCGCCAGACGGCTCTGGCACCCTCTCTTGAGTAGTTTCAGCACCGCCGCTTGATGGAAACAGGGTCCCTGCTTCCATCGAGTGGCCGTGGTTTCAGTGTCCGCCTGGCGTTGATACCAAAAGTAGTCAAGGGAGGGCTCCTTAGTTGCTGACAAGGCCTATAAGGAGACACTGGTTTGGGTTCTCGTTAAATTCGGGGCAATGAATACGTTGATTCATACCGTTTTCCTCATTTTAGATTATTGTGTACTTATTGGCGGCCAAGCAACGGCAGCCTCCGTGGGAAGGACGCAGCGCAAAGGTCACCCCCAACACTGTGCACATGCATAACGCGAGCCTCTGCGCCGCAACAGAGCCCACATCAGCCTCGTAACGCTAGGGACGCTGGTTCGACCCGGACCAGTTCAAAACGTTATTTTTTTTTTTTTTTGAGGCCTCGCTTGTTGCGTGGCGCCGTTACTCCTGTCAGCCGGACAAGCTACGACGACAAGCCCGCGCCTAAAGTGCTCCCACTTAATAAAACCGAGAAATCAACGGACACACTGGGGAGTGCCAGCGGAGCCTCTACCCGTCATCCACATCCCCTTGAGTACTTGTCATTCATTTTCACTATTCCAAATAATGCCTTCACTTTTCGCCGCCGTAACCAGGTCGGCAACTTGGAGATCCCAGTGGTCAGATCATCGGCGCTGCTGTGGCTCGGAGGACAAGGGCCGCGGGTCAAACATCGGGGTTTACTATGGGGATGTTGTAAAAGAATGTTTCTGGCAGTTTGGGATATGCAACCGCTGTAGAATGTTCTACATGCCTGTTGGCTGTCTACGATGATTACTTCCTCTGAGGTTTCTGCAACGTCTGGGCAGGTGGCCGCTTCTTCCGCCTCTAGATTTGTTTGTAGAAATTGATGCGCACGTTAGAAGTACCTGAGTAGTATACGCCACAGTGGCCGGAGCCCTTCGCCTGGAATACGAAGTTTGGCCGTTTCGTTTGACTTTCCCTTCTCTTCCCTGCGAGACTGGTAATGTGTCGGATGCATGTCGCGGATAGTGGGGCCACATCAGTGAACTGGCGAACCTTATTCGGAAGCTGAAACGCATCGGCCGGGGGGTGTTGCAGTGGAGAGCGCAAGTGCAATTGGACAGAATGTCTGTGCAAGTGGAGCCAGAACTGAGAATTACGAGTTGGTGCAAATGGTAGCTTTCGAGTAGTTCATCCAAGTTACTGTGAACTCCCCGAGGCAAGAGATTCTGCGTCTGCGTGGTGATGGGTGGCCGCAATGCTAGTTTGTATGCCTTGCCTACCAAACCTTCCACCTTCTCCTCTTCAGTAATCGTGGCACAACTCGCCCGCTTCGTTGCTCACATTAGCGAGGAGTGGCTAATGTCCTCATTTCCCCAGCAATTCATGAGGTTGATGAGAGCAGCCGTATACAGGAAGCGTGCCTCATGAATTAGGGGACAAAATCCAGTGCACTGTATCCTTGCGCAAGCCGGGGCAAATCATGTGATGCGGAAAACCGGCAAGATCTGTGGCTCCTGGAAGAAAATGACAACCGAGGAGCGGGAAAATATTAGTCCCGATAGATAAAATATTTGAGGAAGGGATGGGATAAGGGTTTTCGGTGGCCGAGAATGGATTCGCATGACTCTTGTTAGGGTCTGTAAATAGTCTGCAGTGTTGTACACGTTCCTCTAAAACAAGAACGAAAGCTCGCGCTGCGGAAGAGTCGCGGGTTCGTTTGGCTCCGGGGCACTTTCTGATGGAGCGGGAAAGCAAACGCCCGTGTACGAGATTTCGAGCGAGATAAAGTTCGGTGGTCAAATGAATCCGGAGCCCTATAGGGCGTAAATCGCCTGCTGTTGCTCGGCGCGTTAAACCCCACAATCAATCAATCAAGAACGAAAGCTCGTTCTTTTTTCTTTCCCAATTTTGAAACGAGTTCCCGTTCCAAGTTCATTTATTGCGAAAGAAACGCGTTCCAGTTCCACACCGAACATTGGAACATGTCGTTACATTGACGTTAAATTTTATTTTTTTGTTTAGAATACGGTGTCCGATAATTGTGAGGCAAAATAAAGGGACAAATTTAAAACTCACATCGAACTACGTATATTATAAGAATATGGACAAAGCCGCCGGCAGATCATCTGGCGATAAAAAGAATCCAAAGAAACGCTCCTCGACGATTTTTTTCGGGGAGCACAGGACAAGTACCGAGAAGTCTAAATGCGATTTTGGTGCTCCTTTATATGGGTGCAACGTGGGTGCATACATGGCACTTTCTAATTCGGTCTTACAAATGTGCAGTGAGGTTACTGCGCTTCAGACCTGCAAATATAAAGTTACTCACATGCAGGATCATAATTAAACGTCTGGCATAAGAAACCGCGTTGAAAGGAACAATACATAGGCCTTCAAAAAATTCTGATTCAATATCAGTTTATTTAAATTAACTTAGAGGTACCATTGCAGAAAATTGAGTAAGCGGGTTACAAAAGTGCAGCTTTGCGGATGATACAGCAGACATTTGCCAGTACGGCCGGGTTCATACTGTTGCGCAAATGTCGAAAAATTCACATCTCGGCCAACCGAACTGCGTGAGACGCCGTTTATTTACGTCCATAGATCTTGATATGGCTTTTGCGTCCGTAGTCTGAACATAGACTAATTGTTTATTGTTTATTGTTTATTGTTTATTCTTTATTGGGTGGTGCCCACCAACAGCACTAGGCCTTCTTGGGTGGTGCACACAATGAAACAAAGCAAAACAAGCAATGACTACGAGGCTCGCAATGACAGTTTTAAGTCGAAAGACGATAACAAGAGAAAAAAAGCCAACAGCGTAGTCACATACGAAATCTATGCAGAGAAATTGCAAAGTATTCCGAACACAATCAGGGTAGTAGATGAAAGAAACAGCCAAAGATAGCCATATATGTGGGCGCGACGCACAAATCAGTTGCTGTGGTCAGAAATACGCATAAGGGAAAAGCACAGGAAATAACGCGGAGCCCAATAACGTGCGTAAAAAAATATTACTCTGTAAAAAATATAGTTCGGAACAAAGTGCGACACTAAAAAGTACGAGAGATAACAACAAATAAATGAATAAAAAGTAACAAGAGAACAAGAAAACACGTGCTGTGTTACAGAAATGACAGATTCTTTGGTTATTCAAGTAGAAAAAAGGTAAGTACATAAAAAAGTTACAGTATATAGCAGAAGAGAAAAAATGTAGAATGACAAAAAAAATGTGAAATAATTAGTGAGAAAAAATTGCCGGAATGCATAGTCGCCACTTAGTAGAGTTCCTTGTTTGAACTGAGGAAATGTTGCATCTCGATGTTGGAGTCAGACGAACCCGATCTTTCGTCAACACTTTGTTGGTAATGTTAAGTGTTAACGAGCCGTTCAACAGAGGTGCTTGAGGGTAATGACGTGTTGTACTTGAGCCAGTGACCCTTGGAACGACCTCACAGTGACTGCAACTCCCCCGACAAGAGCGCACCCGCGCCTCGCGCGCACTAATGTTGTAATTACCCGTGACAATATATAGATACGGTGGATTCTCAAAGAGCCTTTTCCCGGCAGGGAACAATTCTATCCCCCAGACGCGCATCCTGGCCCTCCCCAGACAAACGATAAAAGGTGAAAAGCATTCTAGCGGCTGCGATATTCACCCGTCGAATGCCGCGGAAGCTAAACCATCATAAAAGCAAGCACAAAGTGCGGCCCGGTGCGTGGTTATTCTTCTGCCTTTGAAGTTCGAGGAAGCGCGTTCCGCTGAAGGCCGGGGAAAGTGGCCAGCGTATGCGAAGAGAAACAGTTTGGAGACTTGTGGATTTTTGCGCCCGAGATTAGCATCAAAAAGAGCCACATCCTAGCGATGTAACGTTTACAGAAGGAACGCCATTCCTGCCGTTCCTTCATAATCCTAACGAGTTAGCGTTACAGTTCCAGCAACCCTTTAGGGTGGCGTTCCTACGTTCCTCGAAAACGGAACCGCGTTCCGCACAACACTGGTAGTCTGTGGTCATTATAATCATCAACAACCAGCTATTTAAGTCCACTGGAGGACGAGGGCCTTGCCCACCGACCTCCAACCGATCCTCTTCTGCTCTGCCCTGGTCCACTCCTACCATACGAAGTTTTTTGTGATAATAACAACAGCAACTCCTTTGTGCTCGAACATTTCGCCCACAGAACGAGTTATTGACCTCCTCTTTCTTCGCCACTAGCCTGACGTCATGCACTTTGTTACCCTCATGGTCCAGGTGTTGTTATTTTGTATCCGTACACAGTCAGCCCAAGTCTTTTTAGATGCGGCGCTGAGAGCATTTCTTGTCGGCGGCCCTGTCCTTTCTGCGTGCGTTCCTCGTCGTCGTCGGCCCCAGCGCGCTCTCACTCCGCCGGTCGGCGGCGCTGCGCGCGTTGCTGCGCATGTGCAATACTCTCGCTCTCCGCGGTCTCCTCTCCTTCGGGCGCGCTGCGCATATAACCGGTGTGCCGCTCTCCGGCGGCCTTTCGGTCGACGGTTGCTCTTCGCTTGCGCTTGAACCCCCCCTCAGCGTCGCATCACACCAGGGTCCCCGCGAGGGTAGGTGGGTGTAGTTTTTTATTAATCTGCGCTCTGATACCTCCTACTGGTGTCGTTCCGTACTTTCACGCTGACTCCATTTCCACTTCAGTGTTTTGTTAATTTTGTGAAGCGCACGCGTAAGCACATCAATGCTACCGATTCCTGGCCAATCCCCCAAGTGGGTATGCGCCATAGAAAAAGAAACAGCAACGACTGCCAGTTTAGTTTCACCACCAGCAATGCGCATAAACAGCGTAATTTACCCGCATTTTTCTCACTTCTACTTCCGGTTATTGGTCATCCCTCACTTGCTTCAACAATGAGATCCAAGACCGACTTGGCCAATCCCCCCGGAGTAGGTACGCGCCCATGTTGCCTTGGCTCCAAGCAACGAAGCAATCTCTGTAAGTATATACGCTCAGTAAGTATTCTCAGTAAGTATACTAGAGAGGAAACTGCACCTGGCAATCCATGTCGTCATGAGGGCTGTAGGAAGGCCCCCTCTTTTGCCTTGGGCTCGGCATAACATTTGGATTCTTAAGCCGGTTTTGGGATTTGCTATCGCCATTATGCATTCGCACATATACGAGCTACGAGGACGCCGAAATTTTCCCTGTTCTGTGGTAGCCGTGTTCGGTGAAAATGCAAGCTGTGCGCGATCGTACCAGACGTTGGTCATGCCGCAGTCGAAGGACGTATGATTGAGCGGGTAATATGCCGCCCCGAAAGTTGAAGCTGACGCAGAAAAAAAAGGAACAAAACGTACTTCGACGAATACAAGATACGACAGATACCGGCGCCTGTATCTGTCCTATCTTCTCTTCTTCTGAAACTGTTTGCGCCACGTTTTCTTTTTTTTTTTTTTCAAGTATGAACCACTGGTCGGCGACTTTGGCTAGTTTCGGTTTCCGAAATTGTGGCGATCCTAGCGGCACGGTGCTGCGGCGTGGCCCTTCCCTTTCCCTCAGTGTTTCTTTCTTTTCACACCGTCAACGCTTCCGCGCCTCCTCACGCATGCGCAACAGCTCACCGGCGACAATATTTTTTTTTCTTTCTCTCGGCGCGCACGGCGGGCCAGTTCGGTACGTGCGTGAGCGAGCCGGCGCAGGCCTCTCAAGCTTGGACGTTCCCTGGTTTCCCTATAGGCGGCGTAAAAATCGACGCCCCACGTGACCAACCTACAGGGCACTTTTCGACCATCAAGTCCAGCAGACGGCGCAAGCGAAATGTTACTTTTGGTATATATACGAAACATTCATTCCGTGACTCAAAAAGCCAACACAGTTCGCTTACAATGTGTTGTTTAAAAATATTCTTAACAAGTTCCGCATCAAACATCTGTTGAGCAAAAATATACACAACTTTTTACGAACAGCCGACTGGTGCACCACCTCGTTTCTGAATTCGCAACCACAAAGCCGCCAATTCAAATTGAAACCGCTGCAACGGCCCACCGTTTCTATGTGCGCGGAGCACTGGTTTCGTGACTGTTATTGCTGTTATGTGCTTTTGCGTCCATCAGTTGTTGAGAGGACTGGCAAAACACGGGAATTGAGTGCTTGTGGAGTGACATATGTGGGAAATTCCGCATCGGAAGACAGGTGTCGAGGCCAGAGTATTTGATTCTTCTAACAGAAGGTGAGTGTTATGCACTCCGCTAGAAAGACGGTGCAAACGAAACCGTTGTCGCCGTCAATACCTCATTTGTGCCCTTCGTTCGAAATCTTAGCGCAAGTGAACGAGTTGTTATGGCAAAAAAAAATGTTGTCACGAAAGCGACGTACAATTGCAGCGATCGAAATGAAATGATGTCCTGGCCTCTGTAAACTTGCGGATGTCAATAAACGATTTGTTCTCACTTGCTGCTCACTGTGGTCGGTGCCAGTCGAGGCCATCTGGTCACCTGGCGTAACATCACTTCACTAGCGCGGCGCAAGTAAACCCGCGGCCAGCAGGCCAGCCAGGAACCAGCAGGAGCAGCCACGGCCGGACTCGACGCTCCTTTCGCGCGCGGGAGGAGGAGAGTCGAGTCCGGCCGTGGAGCAGCGAGCCGGCGGCCGCCGTGCGAGGGCAGCCATGTTATTAAGGAGCTCAAGCGGCCTGTGCAAAAAGCATCCGCCATGTTTACAAAGCCGTGTTTACAGCGCCATCAAGCGGGCATACTCGGTAGTTCACGACGCCGCCACTACACTGTAAAAAAGAACGCCGCCAAACTACGGTACATGTGTGTGCTAACCTCGTTGCCGCAAAATGTTGCCGCAAACCGTTGCCGCAAACCGTGCATCACAGAACCGTTACCATATGACAGGGAAACGTTAAGTGTTACGTATCAAATAGGCACGGAACACACTCCGTCTAAAAGGCTTCAGAACACAGCCGTGCCATGCTATTACGGAACTTGTTCAGTACTCCAAAGAAACGGTCGATGTTCCGTGTAAGAAAACAACAGAAGGCTGCCGTGTAATGGGACTACGAAACGTGACAGTTTTGCCAGGTTACGGGACATAGCCGTAAATTTATTCATGGATGACGACCGTTTAAAGGAGCCATGAAGAGAAAACACAAGTTTGGTTCATTCAAAAGATTGTCTCGTTAGAATCATACTGACACCACTTTTAACGTAAACTTCGCTCAAATAAGCTACATAATTAGGAAAAACGGGAATGGTCATGCGACCCACCAGCTCATTTCCCGCAACAGAACCTGTGATGTCACATGGGCTAAGCTCTGCGATTGGCGGAGGCTGGCAGAAGCAGACGCAAATTAGGTAGAGCTTACAAACTAGACGAACGAGCGATTTGCGCTTAAATTTAGGGCACATTCTTTACAAAGCAATAGGAATGATGGGACAAACAGTGGAAGTTACGAAAGCACATGTAAACATAGAAGTACTGATGCGTTCTGCTGTTCGTACTGCGCACAGCATGCTTTGGTTTAGCTGCACAGCACTATGGGGCTTGGGGTTGTCTCAGACGACACTGGCCGATTGACGCAAGCAACGGTGTCTTACGTGACCCCATTTGTCGAGCGAGCACTGTTTCAGGGAACGAATATTTTCTCCCAGAACAAAAACAAGCCAGGTGTAAATGCGGGCAAAAACAAACCAAACGCTTGCCACGGTATGGTGGCGCCATCTAGGTTACGGAACGTAAAGAAACGCGGGAACAAACCAACACCGCTACAGGGTGGAGACAACCTTTGAACGGTCCCGTGCCGTCGCAATTGGCCAACGGGCTCAACGCGTTATTCTTTTCGTTTCCCACGAGACCTAGCAGCGCGAAACAGACAATATGATTCAAACTTCTTCAGTAAACCGCGTTGCGGCGATAATTTTAGCGCGGTTTTGACACAATGACTTGCTTCGGCGGCGAGCGAGCAACCGAACATGGCGGCGCCAGCGTTACGTGTCTCTACCCTGTACGGCGGATGCGTGAATGAAGGTACTCTAGGCTGCAGAGCGGTCGGTTCCCGTGATGTCACTTCGGACCACGAAAACGCACGATTGAGCGGGAAAAATCAAAATTTTAACCTAAATTGTTTAATTTCTCAGTGAATAAAGCACCGTTTGTATCCGGACAAGCGCTGGGGGCACTATAGAACACGAAATCTTTCGAATAAAACCAACTTGCATTTTCTCTTCATGGCTCCTTTAAACCAACCACGGAACATGGCTGTAAAACGAAACAACGAAAGATGACCGCTTCTCCAAACTGCGGAACAGTGCCATGCCACATTACTACGAAACATAGCAGTTTTTCAAAGGTACAGAAAATTATCCGTGCCAGAAAACTACGGAATGTGGCTGTATGACTGAACTACGGGACATGAGCCCTTCTCTAAACTACAGAACATGGCTGTGCCACAGTATTACAGAACTTGACCGTTTCTCTAAGCGATGGAAAATTATCCGTGTCATAAAACTACAGAACGTGGTTGCATGACTAAACTACGGAACATGGCCGCTTCATCCACCCGCGGAACGTGGCTGTAAAATGGAACATGACCACTCCTCGAAACTACGGAACATGGCCGTGTCATGGTACTACGAATATGACTGTTTGTATCAACAACGTAAAATCTTCTGTGTCAGAAAACTACAGAACGCAGCTGTGTAACGAGACTACAGAGCATGACCATTTTGTCAGACCACCAACCTCGGGTGCACTACTCAACTACGGAACGAGGGCAGTCTGCCTGTATATGACGAGACGCAGCGGCTGCTGTCCAGAATCCGCGTGTAATAACTGAGTGCAAGTCTCTCTCTGGTGGCGCCCACGCTTTGATGAAAATGACATTAACAGCCTCACTGGGAAAACAACAAAGAACCTTTATTAGAATGTAAAGAACATGTAAAATGTAAAGAACATGTAAACATGAGCAGCAAAAGTGGTTGTGTGGTATTGTGAACTTTGTACAACACAAGCAGCTTTCAAAAGCGTCAGAAGCACTTGCAGCAGACAAAAAATAGTCACTTTATTTTCAGCAAACTAAAACTTCTCATCTACAAATACGGATTGATTAGTAATCATGGATACTCCAGTATAGTACTACAAACCGAGCCAAAGCTCAATTAAGTTCTGCCGACCAATTCATGTGAACATAAATTTGTGTTTAAAAATTACAGCTCTCCCAAAAGTACAAAAAGTGATCAAGACAGTGCATTTCTCCTCGGCATATCAGCCAAAATGTGACCAACATGAAAGAAATGAAGGGCAAAATTTTTCACTATGGAAACACTCCGGAAGTATATGGCTCACTTCACAATTGGGAACATTTCTTCCCTGAAAGACGAGTTAAAAAAACTGAGTTTTCAAAAAAAAGTAACAGACAACATCAAAAAAGGGCACCAGTGTAAATCACCAGTGTAAAACCAGTCCGTCTGCCTCATTTTCTCAAATAAATTTGGAACGTCATGTACCCCTTGTTCACAAATAAGAAAAGATTTTTCTCCAGCCATAATTCACAAAACCCAAATACTCAATTATACAGTGTTTCACATAGCCTTGACACTGCAACAAAGCAAGAACTATTCAGCATGGCACAGGCCAATTTATCAAATCTTTAGTTATAAAACTCACTACAATTAACTAAGCAGTGTCGCAGAATCTAAACGTACACCAGACGTGCCCCGATACCGAGGCTAGAGATATGTCGCACGTATACCAACCACAAAAATCTTACGGTACGTTGGACATAGCCAAGAGGCTAAAGAAATGCACAGCAAATTTATTCTGAGCCCTGCATACCAATTTTTGCTGTTGTACAATGCAACAGCCTTTATATGCATCTGCTTACTTTAACCAACTGCGCACTGCGGAGTAGCTTTGTGGTTCTCTCTGTAAATGCAAATTAGTGCCATGGAGAAAGAGCCTCTCGTGTGATCTTGCGCGGTTTACACTGGCCGAGATTATTATTAGGCAGGAATGCCTAATGTAGAACAGATTCCCCATTGGGAGATAGGTCGCATGATTGTTCATCTTGTTGGGTGACTGTTAGCAGCGTAAGTCTGCCTGGCTTTGTGGTGACGAGGTACTGCAAACCGAGCCAAAGCTCTGAACGAAGGTCCTAGGCTTGAACCCCCCTTTCACCAGTATTTTTTTTTGCCAACCCTAAAGGAGTAAGTAAGCATCCTTCAGGGATCCATAACGTTTAAAGATGTATTTTTTTTAGCTGCCAAGATTTTGAGGAATGCAAAAAGTTACCTTTTACTTTGCCCTCACTTCTTTGGACAGCAAGTATTATGCTGGCTCTACTGCACAGCATAAAAGATGTACACAAAAGCTACACATAAATTACTGGCTTGCAAAGTAACTGCAAGTTATTGGGTCATTCCATGCCAAATGTCCCAGCCGTAAAATCGACCATCACGGATTTGCTCAGTCAAAATTGTGGGTCATCTTCGCATGGCCCCCAATGCTCCCTGAAAGTTTTGCTCTCCCTCCGCTCAGCGCAAACTCTTGTACGCGCTAATCGAATTCCTCCAGGACATTGGTGTGTCCACGAAATTGTAGTTGTTCCTCCATCTCAAGAACCTTTGAACTCAATACCCTGAAGAAGGATCATATTTTATTTTTTTTCTCTACCACTATTCTCCTTTTCTTCACTACACCTACTACCTTCCCCTCTCCTCCTTTCCCCACAGAGTAGCATGCTGGCGAACTGATGCCGGCAAACCTCTCTGCATTTTCCTCTTTAATAATGAGTTTCTCTCTCTCTTTTGTCCAAACAAATTTTGTTCATTTTCTAGTGGCCCTTTCACCTCCAGGGTTTAAATCAAACTTAGGTCTGTGAAAAAATTCATGAAAAATTGCCCTCTCTTACAATGGCCACCATTTTTTGTGAACATCATGATGAGGTCCTGGGGCCGCATTTTTAAAATATTTTTCCTTTTCTTTGCTGTGATTATGCCATTCAGAAAATATACGAAGTCGAGCATTTTCAAACATTCTCTCAGCCAATGAAGCATTTGTACCTGTATCTCAGCATTGTAGAAAATTGCTAAAAACTATATTTACACTGAGAAAAGGTGAAATGAGCGAGAAAACATTTGTCAAACTTGGAAAAAATCTCCTTTCTGGCCCATATTCACCTTGAAATTGCACATTGTTGTGCTCACAGTAAAAATATCAACTACAAGCCATTCACTAGTACAAATGTATTGGGTACCTTACAAGTAAATTAAATGCTGAATACTCCAAGTAGTTGCAACTAGTGCAGCAGGTCCCTCTTCAGCATCCTTTAGAGGAGACAGCACTTGGTCGATGACAAGTTGGTCCGTACATTGCTTCGGCCTCCTGGCATCCAGCGATGGTCAGCATCCTGCGATGGTAAACATGACCTTAATGAGGAGGCACTTCCTGCACTTTGTTCCTCAGTTTTTATCATCCTAATTATGCAGCTGAATACCTGCATACCGTTTTATCTGCATGAGCAAAACAAAACAGCAATATAACACAATAAGAAGGATCACCGCTGGTTTGCAATTTTAGAAATTAAAAAACTGACCACTGGTAACCTGAGCCCAACCTTTCTGTTGAACCTATTCATAGAAGCATACTTGTATATTTTAGGCTGACTGCACAAGCAATACAACTGCACTTTTTCACCAGTGGATACTTAACACTACTGTAGACAAATTTCATATTTCTAGAAATGTGGAACTGGCAACACTAGTGACCAAATTGTGTGGGCGAAGGATGTAGGCCCTGGATTTCTCCAAAACAAACTGCGCATGCACTTCAGAAGATGTGTAAACAAAATGTACTTAAAGGGACCCTGCAACACTCTTTGAGCAATGCAAGTAAACCTGCGCGACGTTTACACTGCCAGGAATTCCCGAGCCAAATATTACACGTGCACGTGATGCAGTAAGCGTGCAAATCGCTGTGAAAGACACAGAAAAAAAAACGCGCTCTTTTCAACTCTCCTCATTATGCACCCCTGGCATGGCCTAAACGATGTCATTGAGGCCATGGCTGCCTATTGGCTGTCGCTGGCGAGCTTCACGGCTTATTTCTCACATTTCCTGTGACCGTCCACCATAGTTGGCGCTGTGTACAAACTCTTCTATGCCTGAGCCTGTACGCACAGTTTTGACGTTTCTTTCGTGTTTTGAGTACGCGTGGAGTTGAGTACACAACAACACACGTTATTTCTTCAAAAACGCCCTACCAGCCTGAGCGCACGCTTGCGAGCAGGCAGCCGTGCCGGCTTTTTTGTGGCACCACACCGGAAATAGACCCCTCCACGTTTGGGAGAAAAGGGGAAAGCTCCCCGGCCTGTCATATATCAAGGCCGCCAGAAAAAACGCCGCGAGTCGCCCCTTCCTCTGGGAGAGAGCGCACAGCTTTCGTCGCGTTGTCCGCGGTCGAGTTGAGAGGGAACAATTATACGCGATTTCTCATCGCACGTAGTTTCGGTGATAGTGAACGGATTTTCACAATTCTTGCGGGAGGAGATCGCTGGGACAAAAGACTGTACCTTAAAATACATTCCGAGCAGTCGATGGTAAGTGTTGCAGGGTCCCTTCAAAGTCTGAGAAGTGCACTGACTGAAGATGCCTGATAGCCTTCCGATGAAACTAATAGCAATGCTCAACTCTTGCATATGCAGCAAACCCCCCCCCCCCTTCCCCACCCCCCCCCCCCCAGCAAGGGGCAGAAGACCAACAAGGCAATTAATCTGTCCTGAAGCATGTGCCCCTTGGCCCATGGATGGACATTATGCCCAGCTTGCTTGCTTTCATTCATTTTCCATGCGATTTTCGAGTAGACTGTCACGGTTTTCTTGCTCATATATTTTGGTTCACATAGTATTCCTTACTACATAAATGACATCCACTTAGACTTCTTGCAATATTATCACCCTTTTGTTTTTCGCCCACAAACCAGCCATCATTGCTCACCACCATACCACATAAACATTTATGATACTTTCCCTGAAAACACTCGGAAGCCAGTGGACTGTCTTGAGCAGTTACTGCCTGTGTAATTCCAGCGAAGGGCCAAAGTTTCTTGAAGATACTTCACCTGACATTTTGGCAAAACGAACGTAGAATTTGGGCACTACGAAAGAATTTAAGCTGTCCAAGCATCACAATCACGTCACTAACTTCAGAAGTGAAACTACGCTTAAGGTTCTTATACCTCTGCTGCATGAATGTTCAAAATGACATTTAAGTCAAATTCATTTGGAAGGAGTACCATCAATATACACAACAATACTCAAATGCAGTTCAAAGCTTCCGCATTCACCCTACAGCCTTGCTACTGCTGTCCAATTTCAATCCTGTACTTGGCAAAAAGAATAATTTCAGGATTAAACTGGGCCAAAAAACACGATTTTGAGTGATACCAGTAATTATAAATATGAATATAGGAAGGTTAATTTGCATAAGAAAATGGGCAGTGTGGCTTCTGTACGACAATCTCTTTTTTTTCCCATTTTCACAGCTTTGGTGCCAAGAATACAAGGTTATCTAGGATCCAAGACAGTGACAAAAAATTAAAACACGCCAAAACATTCAAAACTGGCTCTCCAATATCCAAGTATAATAAAAAAATTATTTTTGTAATTGCTGCATGCAATAACTGCACCCGACAGTAGAAACGTTTGCGTTTCAAAGGCCTTTGAGAACCCCAATGGTTAGTGGTGGTGCTTCTTTGACTTTAATGGCAATCCTACCCAACTCAAGAAAAATGTTGTGTAACAGCTCAATGATGGCACTTGAGTCTCAGGCCATTCGACACCAAACGTCCCTGACAGTGCACTTGACCATCTCCAATCGAACTACAAAAAATCATAATCAATACCTTCACACACCTATAATTTTTGCAATGAATTTTTGGAGGAAAGTAGACCTTTCTCTCTCTCACAGTAATTTGAATATTCTGACTGTGACCAAAACATAGGTTATGAAAGAAATCTTGCAAAAATAAAATATTAGACAGAGGAGGGTAATGAAACTTCAGTGCATAGAAAAAGAACCGTGCTTCCTTGCTACAACACATTGACAGCTGCTAGTGTGCCTCAAAATATGCTCTGCGGGGAAGCAATGCAGTGTTTCTGGGCCATATTTACAACTGTTACAACTTTTCAGAGACAATGTTTGTACTGTTGATGATATGTGCAAGACAAAAATATGGGTGTCTGGAAGCACGTAGTTTCACATTAGCTTTGAAAAATTTGTAAAACTGCTTATGTTCATGCGCTTACCACGGTGTGTGGCAGTCCATGTAAAAATAGACTTGGGATCATTTGAAAGGGTGTATTTATACCAGCCGCGGTGGCTCAGTGGCTAAGGTGTTGTGCTGCTGAGCACGAGGAAGCGGGTTCGATCCCCGGCCGCTGTGGCCGCTTTTCTGGTGGGGGCGAAAAGCAAAAACGCCCGTGTGTACAGGATTTCGGCACACGTTAAAGACCCCCAGGTGGTCAAAATTAATCTGGAGCCCTCCACTTCGGCACACCCCATCGCTGGCGTTGCGTCGGCGCGTGAAACCCTACAATCAATCAAGAAAGGACATTTATTTCTGAACGTTTAATTGGAGTACTTTTTGTTTGAAGTGAGAAAACATCTGTTATTTTGAGAGTCCCCCCAAACCTCGGATGGCAGGCCATACGCAAGCTTCACTGCACCGATAGTTTCCTCATGGCAGGCCAGAGATGCAGCAACCACGCCGTTTGAGAGACCGCATGTTTAGTTTGGTTCTAACAATGTTTTCTGCTTGGTAAAAGTGATTCCACACGTATTTTTTTTAGCGAGATTTGACCACCATGGTCTCAGTCGGCGGGCTGTAATTTCGCTTCAGTGCACGAAGAGTCCCTCAGCGACAGTAAGATTTTCACGGTAGCACAAATTTGTTTTTCTTGTTCTTGTACCGTGATGATGCCTTAGCGGGAAAACAATGAATTTTTCAGACAGCAGAAAATGTGTTTCAGAACCTTTGAAGAGTAGCCATTGCTGCTGCAGTGTGGTCAAGACACCACGTAATTTTACACAATGGGGCTAGTTTCTTCTGAACAATATGATGCTACATATTCTGTCACATGTTCTGAACAATATGAGGTATTGGTGGCTTGTGCTTATTAGGGATAATCTTGCATGCAAAAACTACAATTCTCAGAACATGACATTTGGCCTGAACACATCATACCATTGCACGCCTGCGTCACCTCCTCCCTGTGCTGCACATCAACTTTTAGCAGAGGGGCCCTAAGAGAGCTGTCGCCACACTTTGCATGGAGGCATTTAAATTTTTCTACACTTACCCAAGAACATCATCATTGTAAAAAAGCTGGCTTTTCTGCTGTGCATTTTTCCGTGTCGACATAATCAGTGAGACCCTGAAAGCTTCACTTTAACTTAAGATGTGGTGACTAATTGCTAAGCCGACATGGGTGAGCGAAGTGATTTTTTTCACTACTCAAGCTACAGTGCACGAACAACACAACAGGGCAAGAGACATGCAGTGCTGCACATGTTAGTTTCTCATCTTCATGTGTTTTTTCCAGACTGTAGCTTGGGGCAACCAGCCCAGACTTCAACCTTAACGAATATATTTCCTTTTTCTAAAACTTGCTAAGATGTCTCACGATTTTGTGGCCACAAGCTTGCTTATTGAGCTTGTTAACCCCAAGAATATTATTGTGTACCAGTACTGGTGCATTGAAATATTTGGCTAAGTATTCAGCTCTTGCAACCCACTGTGCTGTCAAAAATGCGTAGAAACTTACACTGTGTCAAACCCACAGTTGATAAGGCTTCTGGATTCCTTCCGTTGAACGCTGGTACCTTGGGTGCCCGACAGTCAAGAGGTCTAAAACCAAGATGACACAAGATTAACACACTAGAAGGCAATGGAACTGGCTGTGAGCATGATGTTACAAAATGTAAAATGAAAAAAAAAAGAATACAGCATTAAAAAAAGCACCCCCTTGTTCCTTGCACTGTTCAAAGCATTTCACATTTGTAATTACTGACATTTGCCCCACTGACATTTCACAGTATTTCCACAATAAGACAATCCATACAAACACATGAAATTTCCAAGCTGACAGCATCACATGTGCACACTACCGAAGCTGGTCTTCGAATACTTTAAGCATTCACTCCTCCAAAATGTCATTTAGTCCTGCCTCAAAACTGCTGAATGCAACACGCATGAGATGGATTGTGCAGCCGAATAATCGCTACTAGCAATACCTCATTGCACAGGATGTGGTTAGGCAATAATACTTCAATCCCCAGTCGCGCTTGTGCTCCACATCAGGTTTCTTTTATATTTTCCAACGCGGCCAAATTGATTTGGCCGTGAGGGGGGGGGGGCGTGTTTGTTGCCCCCGCTCCACCCGAGACTATGTTAATTCCCTGCGAGACCATATGCGAGCATTTCATTTCAATTTCCACGTACGTAAACTTTATGCCTCTATGAACTCTACATGAACACTAAGAGGGGCGCCGTGACATGCGTGCCGCATTCGGGAAGCTCAGCAAGAAATCGAGGCATCGTGAAATTTCCGTACTCGCTCGCCGGCACGCGGCTCGAACTCTGATTGTTTCCTGCCCTCGCATATTATTTTCTCCCCCCTCCACTTCCTAAACTTGACTACTTTTCTTCCAGCACAACTCCGCCAGAACCCGGTCAACACGTACGTTATCGGGGCGCGTTGGTGAGCTACGAGTACGGCAATTTCACGACGCCTGACTTTCTTGTCGAGCTTCACGGCACGCATATCACGACGCTCGCCTTCGGGCCGCGAGGCGGACGGTATAGCTGTGAAGCGCACTACACGGAATTAAAAGTCTCGAATTGGGGAAGGGGCGGGGGAGGGAGAGAGAGAGAGAGAGAGAGAGAGAGAGAGAGAGAGAGAGAGAGAGAGAGAGAGAGAGAATGATTTCACAACGCCCACGAGGCAGCAGCCAATTTTTTACATGGTCCTGGCAGCAGTGGTGTTAACTTAGCGAGAAAGTCGCTAAATTTAGCGTCTTTTCAGTTGTGCTAGCGCCAATGTTATATCTTTGGAGTCAGCGACTTTTTGGGCGACTTTGAAAAGTTGGAGTAGTGTGTTCTAGAACAGGCATGAAATATTGGGAAACAAGGGAATGCTCGGAACGAGCTTCGAAAAGTGTGGCCAAAGCAGGATCAAGCTGATTGTGGCACTGCGATCTTTAGCGTGCAATGCGGCCGCAGGTGGCCATCAGTGGCCGTTCCGAGCGCTCCAGGCCACTTCTTCTGTTCCAGTACACTCTAGGACAACGTGTGGTATCTAAACTCACTGTCTCTCTAGCATTATTAGGCCTCCCAAGTATGAGCAGCGTTACAGAAAAAGTTGGGAATCTCTGCCCGAGTTTCAAGGCTTTAAATAGCACCTGTGTATGCAGTATGGTATGTCTGAAAGCAAATTAACGAAGGGCGCCTTAGTGAAATTTCGTATCTTCATGAAGCGTACAAAGCGTGGCGTGCATGCGGAAAGTTTACATATACCACGCGTTCCCCTGCTTCGCGAAGAGTGAGAGGAAATAATTTCCGGCAGATTGCTGGGCTAAGCTCTCACTTCGAAGCTAACGGAGTGCCACGTAACCGTATCTCCCAGCAGCTGCTGCAGCTTCCTAGGCCTGCTGGATCGCCCAGAGTCATAGAGTTTCATACTAATATATAGTATGAAACTCCAGAGTTTCTATGACCAGACCTGAGCAGCGCATGCAATGCTAGACGGTATTTTCGTATTACGACCGTTCACTGCATTCGCCACCGCAGAAAGTTGCTTAAAATAGTTTAAAAAACAATCTCTTCACGTGTTTTATCCAGTAAAAAACTAAGATACTCCAAAAAACGTAATCATCATTATCATCATCGGCGCTTAGCGACTTTTAGCTACAATTGGCGACTTTTAGGAAGCGTCCTGGCGACTTCGACCACCAAAAAAAGTTAACAGCACTGCCTGGCAGTGAGTGGCGCGCCACCGCAGCGACGACGCCTGCAAGGCGCCCACATTCACTCTCACTCGCACGCGATTCTTCCTTGTCATTCACAACATCCTAAAGTATCAGCGAAGCTCTTTCTAAAACTCATGGCACAACGGGAAAGCTTCACGCAAAAACGCGGTCGTGCGAAGTGCTCTGATAAATAACTAGCAGGTCGATCGCTGAATCAGCTGCATATCAGAACACAAAAAGCTCAAGGTGAACAACCCCGCTTTCGTAAATCAAAGCAAGCACCACAAGCTACCTAGCTACTTCGCCCGTCCCCAAAGTTCAAACAATACACGCGCACAGGCACCAGCAAGCGAATCTTAAACCTCGCTATGAGTTGAACACCGTTTTAATCGCGACGGCAGAGTAAATACAATTTCGTATCATCCGACGCCTGCGGAGTGGGAACCTGCAAGCGGGGCCAAAGTGAGATAAACTTGATAACTCCCCGGTTATCCGCACTCCGACGAGTGCAGATGATACGCGTTAAAGCGTATTTTCACTCAGAGTGCGAATCGGTCTATCCCGCTCTTCGTCACACCGCTTTAATTAAGGGGAATAACTTTTCAACTACGTTGACTAAACAGTAGGCATGGCATTACCATTTGGTAACTACAGTTTTAAACTACGTAGTAAATTACGAGAAAGGCGGCAAGAACGCGAAACAGCTTACCTGAGGAACACGACGCATGAGGCAGCCATTTATGCTCAAAAAATGGTGTGCCAAGGCATTGTTGAACACGGTTCAAGAACGATGGGCCACCTGTAGACTGCAGGAGTGGTCACATAATTCATCTCGGAGTCAAACACGACAGACATCACTCAGTAACGATTTAAACCCCCAAAAACGCTGCATTAGCTCAACCCCAGGACTTGCCACAAGCGTTTTATCATGACCATGCGCACGGCTGCATCCATGACAGTCGCCCTCCCAACAGAACAGGTTGCCCTCCACACCCTCCCTGCATTCCCCGCGGGGCCTGCCCATACCTGCCGGCCGCCGGCCGCCGCACGGCGGAAAGCGGCTGATTCGGCCGCGGCTTACACCGCGGGTTCGCCGTAGACAAAAACAAGAAAAAAGTACTAATGTTTCACTGATTTAGAAATTAATTTATAGAATGAGCTTGTAAATATAGTAAAATGTTTTTTTTGTGTGTATTAGTATATTTGGACCTGAGCAGAGCGCCAGGGCGCTCGATTTGAACCAGAAGAAACGGCAGAGAACTCGGTAAAAGCGCAATGTTGTTTCTTCGGAGCACAGAACTGGACATAGTTTTGTGATTGAAAATTTTAGGCTCATCAATTTACATCCTTTCATTGTATAGTTCTTTTGTTTGTTTTCTTTCGTATTAAAGTGCCCTCATCACAACTTCACCTGTGCATATCGTGCTAAGTGAACGCTCACAGTGCAGTGCAGACTTTATATGAACAATCTTCCCCTCCCCTTTTCCCCGTGTCCCACACCAGGGCCTATTGGCCTCCTCCTGTAATAAAGTCATCCATTCCATTCTGCTTTTGCTTTGTTTTCTTTCTCTGTTTCCTCTATCATCTAGCGTAGAAAGCCAGCGCGACGGCTCTGTTGACCTTGCTGGTCTTGATTAAAATCTCTCTCCTCTCTCTCTCTCTCTCTCTCTCTCTCTCTCTCTCTCTAGTTTTGGTGTAAAATAGTTTGAAACCAATTAGTTTTTTTTATTATTGGTTGTGACAACTTTTCTGTGCCTCGGTATTGCCGTAGTGTTCGCTGTTCGAATTTGTGCGTGAGCACGGACAGTCTATATAGAATTGCCATAATTTGGTTGCTTTATTGCGTTGAAAGCAAGGGATTTATTGTAATTGTAATGGACAGTTTTTCTATTATGACTGTGGGCTTAATAAAAAGGGTTCCCACTCTGAGCTTCTTCGTTTTCTTTTTTTTTCCCCATTTGTGCAGCGACGTTTTTCTTAGATTTGAGTGCACTTTTTATTTTGTTTCCTGCCATTTGTCAGAGCGTGTATACAGCTGATACAGCTGTTACTGATAAATAAATTAACTAAGCCTTTAAACTACGTGTCATTCAGGCGCTATTTTGAACCTGGTGCATACTCCTGTATACTAGAACCAATTTTTTCGAGACCGAGATCCTAAATACCGAGCCATGCACGATTTCATTTTGTGTAATGAACACATATGAACATCAAGGTAGGTATAACCAGAAGCAAGTAAGCTGAAACTGCTTCGCTCTGCAGTATATATGCCGCGGTAAACTTGAGTGGAAACTGGAGCGCATGTAGTCGTACACGGATCGTACAAAGTAGAAAAGGTACACGTGCATCCGTCTCGGTGGCATTCGCATCCGCCAAATTCAACCAAAATCGGGGACAAACTTAATTTTCATTTTCAATTTTCATAAATTAAATTTGTCATAAATATCTAAATTGCCAAAATATCTAATATCTAATCTCCCTGTGTCTAAATGTACGTCGGACGTACCCTGATCCAAGGACCTAAAAGTGCGTCGGGCATAACGTCGTATACGATGCAACGGGTCTTTCATTCGTCTGGTGACTTCAAAAGACCGACAAGTATACAGTGAGCACGCCTCCCGTGTGATCTCATGCGATCTACATTAAAGGAGATTATCGTAATGCAGGGGTAACTAATGTAGAATAATTTCCCACTGATCCTTAAGCAAACTACTATAGCCAAGAGCGGCCGGCGCACGATTGTGCATCTTGTTAGTATCACAATTCTGTCTTTTATACGTTTCTCTATAGTTGAATTCAACGCTTACGAATAAAAAGGTTCGTGGCGACCAGGTATACTTCAAGCTTGTGTACAGAAATCATGTAGGTTCGACTTCCCTGCTCGTGAATGGTTTTTTTTTTTCCCACACTGTTGGCTCCTTGTCAAAGAACTCAACCCATATTTAGAACCCAGTAATTTTGGAACAGTAACTTATGAAGGGATCATGTTTATTTACAGACAATAAATGAAAAATGGGGCATTACAGAACAAAGTTCAAAAAAGTTTACAGGACACAATCCAGACACTTCTGTTTGAAGTTTTGAAACTGCTTGAGGACAGTTCGCACTTTAGGGTGCATTGAAGACACCTTTCGGGATGGTTGCCTTGTTCCTTCTTCTGGGTGCATATTTACCAGCATCCTGAAAATAGGAAAAAAAAACAGACGCGATAATTATTTGTCTGGAACTACGCTGAAAATAACACATATTGCTTTTGCTTTCTATGGACGATTTGGAATACTAGAACGGCATTTAAAATGTAATAAATTAAACTGCGGCAAAAGGCGAGTCGCTATAAATGATTGTTTGACCCTGAATATAGAATATAGAGTTCGCAGGCGACAAAAACCTGTAATCTTTGTGTACAGAATGGTTCATTTTTGCTACAACGTGATGAAATAATTTATTTGCTTGCACTCGTAACAGACTAATATAATTGGACAAAAGGCACTAACAGGTATTGGGTAACTTAGTGACAGTGGGTTCCGTGGAACCCACTGTCACTAAGCTGAATTATTTCGTGGAACTTCTGCTATTTGCCGGTGCACACGTGGCCTAAATTATTCTTTGGTTCTGCCCTGCGGCGCGCTTAAGTGCAGCTTTTTCCATTCACCTTTCTCTATTAAGGTGCCCAAAACGAGGGTCTATTCAATGCTGCGGGACACTGTTGTGTTTGCGCTTGGAAAATCTTACATACATGTCAGCCGACGCCACCACAATACGCACTGCACTCCTTAAAGCCACCCCCCCCCCCCTTCCAATATAGTATCCGCGTATTTATGCAAAATTATTCTGAGCTATTTCTTACACGCGATGTTTTGGACGTTCTTTGAGAATTGCGGAATAGTAATTCAGTCATGATTGCGAAGCTCATGTACTTGCCTTTGAATAAACTCTAACGTTGCTGGCACTTCACCACTGTATTCTAAATTTAAGCAGTAGTAGGCCGCATACAGCAGCTCCATGGCTGCCAAAGAACTCAGTGCAGTCGAATATGCTTCGACCTGTAATATACCAATTGTATTTTGTAGTCAGATGTGGATCGGAAAAAGCATCATACGACATTAGGTTAGAGAGCCCTGGTGCGTCCAAATACTCATTATACGGCTCGCCTGGGCCCCTAAATTATTAGTGCTCCCATTTGCTGATTTAACTAGCCGTGATGGCTAGCTAGCTAAACGTTTGGTGGGCGAAGCTATGGTACAGTATAAACGCAATTTAAGCACCCTCTATTGTTTTTATGTGAAAATTGGTCCTAGCAAGGAAAGGTCACTTGAAGAAGTTTTTTAAAGCTATCACAATCGTCCTAAGCTGCAGGCAATCTAGAAGAAGCGTTTTTTTTTTTCAAGCTCATTCTTTCTCGTACACGCCGAATTCATTTATAGCTCTTGCATATTCTTATTTTTACATGTATAATAAAAATAGTTTCTTTGGCCTTACCAAGCGCTAGCACCAAAGGCGTAAGGGGAAGGTTGGGGATTAGTTCCGCGATGTCGACTGTTGCCTGCAATGTACAAGCCAGTGAAACCGAATGTTTGAGGGTAATGTCGGATAAACAAGAACGTCTTTTAAAATTCCGTAAAACATTGTAAAACTTGTAAATCTAGTAATCGCCATTTTCGCCCTACCTCGGTCACACGAAACAGGCAATCCATTTTCTCCTTGAAAAGAAGGCACATCAACGGGAACAGTCCCGTGAACAGTGCCACTGGGCGCCCCAGCTCCTTCTCTGCCTTTTCATCGTTGAGAAGCCACACGAGTGAGTCATCCGGCTTCACGCTGTGCCGCAGGAATGCGAACAGCATCTCGTAATCAGGCACATTTTGGCTTTCAAGCATGTGGCCGATGTCGACGGTTGTTAGCCTATAGCAAAAGTGAGAGAGAGAAAGAACGACGCAGTGATGAAACGCTTCCTACTATTACTAATAAAATAAATTTCCGGAATATAGGGGAGCTGCCAATTTTTCCGTGACAACTCTTTAAATGTTTTGACGCTACCCTCTGGAGGTTCGAAGATGTCACAGAAAAGTATGATAAATCAACGGGGCGCGATTAAGGAAGCAGTTTGCGGCTCCATTGTGCCTTTGTGTTTTTTTGGTGTAGTGTTTACGTACAATCCTATAAAATTTAACGTACGAGTTAGTTACGTGCAAGTGTTAGCGATGGTGATTTAAACAACCATTCACGGCATCAGTTTCGGTTTTTGCAGAATGAGAGCCCGGTAGCAGGTGCGAGCGACCATCGGGACAACCTGACCGAACATTTTTCCGTCCAAGAAAGACGACATCCTTGCCACTGGTTTCGAAAGTTTCCAAGGCAACCTTTCGCGACCCCGCTTCCCCCCACCCCCTTCCTGGCTCAATTAGTTCCATCGCTTTCAGCCGGTCTGAAGCTGCCCATGCTTGGGGCCTGGGGGCGAAGCAGGAAAAAACACGCCTTCAGCCGAGCACGCCGAGCAGGCGTTTGTATCGCTGAGAGGGAAGGGACAGACCACTGCGGGTTCTGCCAGCTTCTACGTCGCACACCTCTCTAAACAAGTTTTTCGTCCCTGCTTAGCCGAGCCGCGCCGCTTCCCGGCCTCTCAAAACTGCAGCAGTGCACATTTTAAATTGGCTGTAACAGTCCATAATCGCAGGACGCTCCGTAGCTCCTTTACAAACCGATATAGGTTTGCAATCAAATAAAGTGTCAGTACTCCTCTAAAAATGTAATCAGGCTCCATATAAATGAAGGTTTGCTGCAGACCATCTAGGTTGTTTTAAAGTAGCAGCTTGAGAAACTAAATTCCCAGTCCTTTTTAAACGCAATGTGTACAGTGCCATGCATTTCTTGCTTCACTAAATTCGTACCTACTACATGATTATATATTTTAGATTTGCTATATTCACAGCACAAAATATTAGCATTGTCTTCAAATCGCCGCACTAAGCTGGAAGCTTTGAACAGGGACATGCAGAAGTACAGGAATATATTCATGCCTCTTGAAATGCGACAAAAAGTGCCGCCTGGTGAAAAGTAGAGGCCACTCCTTTCTGACATCGCTGGCACGGTTGTTGTTGGTGTTGATGCACAGCCTTATTGCTGGGAACGCAGAAATCATCAGCTCTGTTTGCATATCCACATTTTGCTCAGCTTCGGACTTGATGCTTTCCTCCGCAAGAGTTTTCTTTGCCTCTTCGTAGTCACTCGCAGAGCTTGAAAGCGGCGGCTGCCAATCCGGACAACCATACGTCGTCCTTGGTGTAGCCCTTTTCAGCTTGCCATTTGCGAGCTCCTCAGCTACGCGCTTGCCGCCCCTTCCGCTGTTTTCGATGCGAATTTCTAGTTTGCGCGCCAACCCTTCAAATGTGGCGGATTGCGACGCACTTGTGAATGGATCTGCGAGGGCTACAGGGTACATTGGTCCAACATAGTTGGCCACAACTCCACATTGACTGAAAGATGGGCGTGGCGCAACTTTCTCCATAGCCGCCACTATCATGCGAACCAGCTCGCAGTATTTTGAGTGGCTGAGGGTTTTTTGGGCATTTAAAGCGGTTAATGTTGCCTCAGAGAGCGAGTTCCATGGTAGAACGAGGTCAGTTAAAAACTGGGACGAGCATACAGGTGGCGATGAATGTCTTTGTGGCCCACCTGTAAATAAGAAAATAGTTTTGCAAGGTGTTGAACAACCGTAATAAGGAAAACGCTCTGATCAGCAACAGATTTATACTTCCTTCGTTCCAAAATTGCTCCAGGCGGCTCTTTAGTAGTGACGAATAAGCGCGAAGTTATAAGAAAGCCAACTGTGGTAGGGCGGTGAAACACTATGTTTCAAGCATGCTGTCAATGACGAAACTCGACTCTAGTAACGTTTCAGGTTATGTTGGAAGCTCATAAATTCTGTTATCTGGGCTTCTTTACGACTTTGATACTGTTTATGGTTGCATTCAATTCGGCAATTTTTCCACCACTCAATGAACACCCAAAATGGTACATTTGGGCTTTCACTCGAAGGAGAGTACTGAAGAATGCCAGACAAGGACTTGATAAAGGATGCATTCGAAAAAAATAATAAACGTACCTCCGATAGATGTGGCTGTGGAGACTATAAAAACACCGCCCAACTGTCCGACAGAAGATTCCAGCAGGCACTGAACACCGTCTCTTCCACCTCGGTCCCATCTTTCCAAGAAATACCTGTAGTGAGATTGCGACATGTAGAAACAAAATCTGCACCGAATCAGGGTGATATGATATGTTTACTTGCCTTGACGTCTTCGTTCGGGCAGCTAGGGCAAACGCCCTGCTCGACGGGCTTTCTTTTTCAGTTCGTCAAATGTTGAGAACGACGCCAGCTTTTTGATTTTTCGATCCTGGCTCCAAAGTTTGGCTAACATCTGTTGAACAAAAGAAAACCCCGAAGAAAACCTCAAATATATGTGGAACAAGTTATGCAGTGCCCCCGCACTAGTTTATTCTGGTGGGTTACCATTCATTTAAGCTAATTACTAAATACTATTCATTTAAGCTAATTTAAAGTTTTGTTGGTGTGCCCATTCGTCTACATGCGTGGAAAATAACAATGAAACCGTTAAAGCAGATAGCTAAACAAGCTCTCATAAGGTTAATTTGGAAGTATGACGCAAAGTATTGGTGTCCCTATAAATAATGCAATTTACAAAAAAAATTTTGTGAGATACAAACAGAAGTTATGTAAATTGAGAATGAAAACATCTCAGCACAAAGTGAAATCGAAAAAGTAAAAGCGTTTTATTAGCCATGCATTTTTATACAGTTACCAGAAAGTTCCTTGCAAGACACAAACACACACAAAAAGACGCCAGAATATTGCATACAGGCCGAAAAAATATTTGCTTGGGATGATGTAAAACATGAAAAATTGTAACACAAAAAATAGAGAACCGACCGGTTCGTTTACTGATACACTATATACAGACACAGCACAACATTATTCTTCGCGAGGAGGAAACCGAAAGAATGAATTCTAACATAATATTTTTACTGGCACAGAATTGTTCACGCATTACTACTCATAATGTAGTCTCAAAAATGCGTAAAATAGCACGAGAATGAATAGTATCATGATAACAAAAACATAAAATGGCAGTGATTGGACATGCAAGAGGGCAAAAGAGATGTTAAAAACACTCAATTACTGCAGTCTTTCGGGAAATGAACGGACAGACCCTCGAAGGCCCCCTGCTGGTTAACTTTTAACGATCAGGCCAGACAACCGATGAATGTAAACGAATAACCAAGGATCCAAGCAGGTGGTATTGAGTGTATGCTTGCGTATCAAGGAATGCAGTGGAGTCCACTGCACGGTACTGAGCGGGCGGGCTGTCAATTAGCTTGAATACCCGAAAGTTAGGTAGAAATGCAGCGTCAACCTGCTTGATCAGCAGGCGAGGAATGGCATCTCTACCTGAAATGATTGCCTGAATTTCCCCAAAACAGGCCTCATATGGTTCACCCCCCAGGAGGATGTACGTGCCACTCTTGTAGGTTACTCCGTGAATGGTAACCATTGAAGCCCCGTAGAGCGCCGAGGTGTCCTTGAAAAATTCTTTTAGGACCTTGCCCTGAGGCTGATCGACATTCTTCAGCTCGGACAGTGGAACCAACTTCTCGTAGTACACAGCTGGATCACATAAGCCACCGTACAGCAGCTGTGCTTGCAAAAGCTGGTGCTTTTGTGACAAAGTCTTAGTGAGATTTACGAAGTTCCCGGCTGATCTCGCACACCTCTTGAAATACAGGTGCTTGCTTTCGAACCTCATGGTCCATGTCTTAATCAGTGGGCCAAACTGCGTGATGAGATATGGATAGTGTACTAGGTAGTGATGCTTTGGTCGAAGTGGCCCAGTAGGAAACAGTCTTTGCCTTTCTTCCAGGTAATGAACAATCAAAAGGGAAAGAGCTGACACCTGAGTTGCAGAGATTGTTTTTGCCATCACAAGCTCTACAATTTCTTGAAGGGCCACGAAACGCTGCCAGACATCATGACATGTATCCAACACTTTTTCAGGAACCATCAGAGGAAACAGGAGCAGCAGCATGTAATTTTGCATTGCATTTCCCCCAAGCTTTTTTCCTTCTAGATGAACACATGCAGGCTTATTCCTAAGGTCTTGGGAGGAGTACTTAAACCTAGAGCCAATAATGGCGTTCAAGTGCTCGTAGGTGAACCAATCCATTTTTACCATGTGACTGATCATGAGCGCCATGTCATAATTGACAATACCTTCCAAAAGGTCGTGCCCAAGACAAGGAGGTAAACCTGGCATGCACACATGGAACCCTGTCAGGGTGTTGAGCAGAGAGTTTTTTTGACGCCTTTATAGTGCTGCAGGCTGGAGTTGCTTTGAGTTTGCTGCACCGCAAAGTCATACGACTCAATTGTCCGAATGTTTCCTTCCAATTGACCGCTCTTAAAAGCGTGCATTGTGATGTCGCAGTAGCGGCAAATATTGGCTCCGCTGGAAAAGTGTTCTATGAAGCCTCCCAGAAAGTGGCTACCCAGATTGTCTCCAGCTACAAAAGCCAAGCCGACTTTATACTGCTGACCAGAGACCGAAATGCCCTCCTTTTCTAAGGTCTTTAGGTCATGAACCAGCCGCGAAAAGACTGCTTCAACGCCAAAACACTTCACATCTTTCTCGTAGCACAAAAGAACAAGTTGTTGTGGATCTACTGCGACCTTATAAAACCAGGAAGATTCACTAAGGTATAATACACAGCAAGCATTTTCTGGGCTGCCCGACTCGGCCCGAGGGGATTGGCAACTCCAAAAGCGTCCTGATACAGTACCAAAAAAAGCTTTCGGGGATCATTGTTCTGCTGTTTCGCAAAAACATGACCATCAGGGAAATCCGCATACACAGAATCGCCACGAGGTTTCGGCATGGATACAAGGCAGTTTGCTACAGTGTCGTCAGTGAACAGTGATTTAAGAGTTTGTTGAATAGGCCCATAATGATAATGCCGTTCTCGGTTGGCCCTATTCATGCCCAGACTCATTTGGACCGGTTCAACATGTGTCAGATTTTCGCGATAAAAAACGGTTCTGCAGTGAATTGATCGCAGCGGGCCAGATAAAGCGGAATGGAATAGATCGCGTTGAAAGGTTTGAGCAATTACGCGCTCTCTCTCTGCTTCGTCCGTGGCATGCGTCATATTTTTAACCAGATTCTTTTGCAGTTGCTCTTGCGACAGTGCATGAAGCCTGTCTAGGTTTTCAACAATCACTTGAGTAACCGAATTCGGTACCAAGTGTTTTGCTTCAAGCTTAAGCAAAAAAAGCGCAAAACTTTTCAGAAAGCTTGATTCGTGTGCAGGATCATCGTCTTCCTCTCCGCCTTCCGTTTGGGCAGTGTTGCTTTCGGGCCAGACACCTGGTTCTCCTAGTGTCGCAGAATTCGGGCTTGAGAAGTCGTTGGGGGTGTTGTCTACGTTGGACGCATTACTACCTTCCTCTCCTAGTGCACTTTCAGTAAAACCTGTCTTGCTGCGATGGTATGCAGACAAATGGTTTTTGAAGGACCCGAGGGTAGAAAGCTGGCTGCTGCAGCCCTCGTAAGGACATCTGACTGGTTGGTTGCACTGGAGGTGTCCACGAACATGTTGTAGTAGCGCACTATGATCGTTCAGTTCGGCGGAACAGCCAGGCTGTGAGCACGAGCTAGTAGATGGAGCAGACACTGGTTTGGTTGAAGACTTGTGACACCTGCTGACATGACTTCGAAAAGCCGCGAAGTTTTGAAACGATGCACTGCACTCGTCGACACCACAAGAAACACGTTTTGTTGTTCCCTCGTGTTGCAGCAGATGATGGTTGAAGAATGCCTCTTGGGAACGAAACTTCTGATTGCACACACTGCACCGATGACGCATCTGACAAGATAAAAGAATTGAAGATAGTCACCGACCAATAGTGTTTGTCTACAAACACGAATTCCGACTCAAATTTTAGGCAACCAGTGGTCTAGGACATTTCGTTACAGGACGTTTCGATACGGATATTTTGGTGCACGGGCATATCGGTGCAGAGACATATCGGTGCGCGGACATACTTCGGCGAACGAATTATCGGTTGCTGGCTTGTTCGAAACAGCCGCTAAATTTCTGTTTCCTCATGGCGTGGGTTATGAACAACTATCTAGCGCAGTGATCGCACTTTTAGATTCATGCCATGTTTGATTTTTGGCCAGTTATTTTTAGAAATCGAATATTTCTATATATCTGGTTATGACCTCACTTCGTTCACGGAACGCCTGTTACGCAGCCAACTGACTGAATTCTTTTGCTCATGTTTCGTTTTTAATTTACGACAAGACGTTGATTTTTATACGCTCTTTCTTGTGACATGCAAATCAGCTAGGACAACCAGCTGGTGTTTACAATGATATTAAGGCATTCCTTATGCCTTTTTTTTTCTAAATAAAACACTCAATATCCAAACAAAGCAATTTTACAAACATTTGGTTCCCCCCAAAACGAAGGAAGTCTTTACGAAGTTTTACGTAGGCTGCGCTGTTACGCTAAAATGAATTTGAAGGCACTGATGACGCTAGCTTTTTTCGCGGACAAGTCTATAGATATTTTCGTAAAGAAAGTAGGGGCTTTTTCGAAAGCCACTGCAGCTTCTATATCTCCTCAATGCTGATAATGCTCGTACAAGTTGTGCGTACAAATACCACTCGTTCCCGTGTTCTGGCAAACCAACTTAGTTTTATGTTAACACAGTTACACAGTTACTTTCATATCATTTTAAATGTTTTGACCCAGCAGCACCCCCCCCCCCCACCGTCCTTATCTTCAAGTTTCAATCGCCCCCACATTTCTTTTTCAGTCGTATTATTTTCGATTTCCCCTAAAAATCTCCAAGGCGTCACCGCATTAGAGTTTTTGTATCCCTTGTACATGATCTCACACAACCTTTCTAATGCGCAACAAAAAGCCACCCGAAAAAGTTGCTGGGGACACAATAACCAGTATCGTTGGGCCAGGGCTGTCTCGCCCCTCGAGGAACAAGCTGCTGGCTACACCCATCCTCGCGTCGACGCGTCAGTATCACTACTTCGCTACTTCGCCTTCCGTCGCCCCGTCGGCTCTTCAAGTCGCGCATATCGTGGACACCCAGCTATTCATAGGCTGGTTTACCCATTCGAGAAGCACAATTGACAACCCCCCCTTTCTACCAAGGGGGCTGATACCCAGTGCTCAGCCCCCCTTCCCAACTCCTTTAGCGACGCGATCGTTGGTTAGTTTTTTTAAGTATAACTGACACCCAGCGCAACGAAGACGAGCTTGATAGAGGAAATAATGAAAAGAGAATGCACACGAGCCTAAAGATCGCTAGTTCGATGGGGTGGGGAGAGAGATAAATTAATGGACTAAAAGCAGCAACGTTTTACAGCGTTGGGTGAATAAAGTGCTTCAGCAACACTGTTCACATGAATTCTACAATAAAAAAAAAGTTGTCGGAAGTACATCAATAATGTTTTTTATTTTATTTTGATTTCATTTGATTTTTACTTCTTGGGGAAACTAAGGGGAGGTTAAAACTAAAGGCGCATGTGGCCTGACTGTTCGCTTCCAAGCAGCGCGGTCGGAACACAGTTATCTCGTGCGACGAAATTAACACATTATAGCTAAGTTAAAAGACTGTCTGGGGCATCATATGCGCCGAAATATCCGCCCCAAAACGCCCTGCACCGAAATCTTACAGAAAGAAATATCCTACACGTAAATGGCTTTTTAAATAGGCGTCATCGCTCGTAACTGTACGTTGTGCTAGATCAGCGGGAGGTTATAGAGGCTTAAAGAATATTACAAAATCATGGTATAATAACTGACGTAACCGCATCCTTAAGTAGTAGTATTGTCGAATATTTTTTGGCGAATTATTAACTCAAGTTCCTCATTTTAAAAATCTGTGACTGTAACATTTTGTTTCGCTCGTTTCTTTTATCTAGCGATTTAATACCGCCAGATTTTTGTGGTAAAGTTTTAGCATAGCGGCTACTGTAGGCCCACACTAAGGCAGCGGGTTACCGGGACCCGCCTGCGCAGGCGCGCGCGAGGAGGGCGAGGAGGTTGCCTCTCAGCGGAGCGAATGCGCGGGCATGAAGAAGGCCGGCCTGCGGAACTAATCCACCATACCGGTACGAATGGGCACCTGCCCAGTCGGGCTCCGCTACCCGCCGCCGTGGCATTAGAGGACAGTACCCGATATGCTAATACTCCTTAATAGCTATATAGGTCGCTAGTAATAATATAAATTTTACAGAATTATAAAACTGAGCCTACGAAATTAAAAATATGGGTCTTATACAGTAAATATAACTGGTGCAAAGGAAATTGTGTCAAAATTGAAGTGGTCGGACGGATATTCTCTCTGTGTGTGCGGGGGAAGGGGTCTTCTTTGAGAACGAAGCACCGGCCAAATAATGTCTAGTGCATATTTGTGGCACTCATTTCAACGAAATATTCCTGTGTACGTTGCGAGAAACATTTAAAAGAGCTCCTAGTATTGTTGGTTGCCAGAAAAATAACGAAATAATTATAAGTAACGTTATCTTAAACGTTATGTTTCTCGGATAAATATTCTTTGAATAAATACAATAATATTCGGTGTGACCGCATAACCTTAAAATGCCGCATAGTTGGGGGTAATAATATATACAACGCGTATGTCATTTGCGCACTCGGAACTTCCACCCGGAAAAGGGCGTCTGAACTCGTTTTACTACCTCGAGGGTAACAAAATAGATACTGAGCGACGGGACAAGAGGAAGGCCATTAAAGGGGGGGGGGGATAAGAAAATTCGGAAGCTAAGAATGGACACGGGCAGCGATTGGACAGGAGCGGGTGGAAATCAATGGGAGCGGCCTTCGTCGTGCAGTAGACCTGAATAGGCTGTTGATGGCCAAAACGCCTGTGTGCTGACACACCTGTGCACCAAAACCCGCGTGCACTGAAACGTCTACCGAAAAGACCAGAGCCGACCAGATATGTCAAACAGCGTGTGGTCACGTAGAAATTATTCTCTTCGATGCTTCTTTGAACGCAAAAGTCTCAAAATTCACTGGGGTCCTATACGCTTTTTCTGGCACTACAGGCAAAGCTAGACCTTTGCTTCTCTAAAATCCTCCCTGTTCTGTGGCCGGCGTGCGAAGGGTTGCGCGGGTTGCCTAAACGCTTCCACGGGCGGAAAGTTTCGCTGCATTATAAAATACATTCGAATGTATTCTAAATATGGGGCAGCGGAGGAAGGAGTGTTACCACTCCTGCGCAGCTCTGTGGTGCAGCAACACAGGGCGGTACAGTTCGACCAAGTTTCTCGCCTTCTCCAAAGACGACAGGTAAGCAAATTAGCTTTGTACAAGTTATAGTGAATTCCTTAAAAGCCAACTGATTGCAGTCTTCTGTTTTCAAAATAATTCGCGCATGTAACGTGAAGTTAATGAGACATGTCACTCGTCTTGGAGTGGAAACTAATGTGCAAATATATCCCAGCTGTGCAGGTACGCAAAGTTTTAGTAGAAGTAATCGCGTCTTTGGCAAGCACACACTTGCTCGCAAGATCAATTTGTGGTGGCATTGCCGTTTTTTGATGATTGCATTAGTAACTGCTGGAACGTCGATTCAGTATACTTATCAAGGTATTTTTTGTTGTTTCGTGCAGCAGGTATGAGTCTAGGTTTGGGCCCCAAGTCGAGGACGGTTTGCGGCTTCATTGGACGTTTCATCCGGCGACTCTCCTCAATCCATCCAATGTCATCACGACGCACCTGCTCACAAAGAAGGCAAGCTCAACTGTACGCGCTTCTTGCCTTTCATGGCGTACATACTACAACATCGATTGATGGCGTGGAGGTGCTGCGCCCTAAGCATTGTTTCCTCCCCCGTCTTGCTCCAAAACGTATATTTGCGGCAAAACTACTGCCAAGCGTTGCTTCAGAGCTCCGAAAAATCTGACGTAACTCCGCGGTGTTCAATGCAAGTCGATTTTCACATGAAGCAGTGGAAGGCCAAACCAAAATACATGCGTTGTCTGCAGCCGCCATTGCAAGCGTTTCGCTCATTAAAAAATAAATAAAACCAAGTAGCATTGCCGGCTTTGCTGTTCAATCTAAACTGCGCGCCCGCGCCTTGTCATCTTATCGCGAATGGGTTTGGTGTTCCATAGTTCTGAAGTTATAGAATGGTCATGCCATATCGGACAGGATGAGATAAGAGGCGCTGCCCAGACACGAGTTAGAGGGTAGCTTGTAACAACCTGGCCGATATCTGCGGCTTAAAATACAGGAAAGCTTGTTTTTTTTTCTGGGTGTCTTCTCCTCCCCCCCCCCCCCGCCTTCCCTCCCACCCCCGGTAAGCAGACTGTTAATTCACGCGCCATTAAAAGAAAAGACGGGTGCCATTGTTTTTGTACGTAGATATAATCCAGCAAAGAGTGTCTACAGCGCGGTCATTGTGTTGCAACAGTTTTTTATGGCTGCATTTTGTTGGTGTGAACATGATTTCTCGGAAGTGTATGCAGGTTAATGGGCGGGTCAACGCTTTCTTTCAGAGTTTGCGTTAACTCGCCCGAAAGGCAGGGCTTGAAGCATACGTGTGCGTGCTTTCTTTTAACATATAGATTCCCAATTATTGTGTCTCTGACTGAAACGAATTTTTTTAATGTCTAAAGAACATTCCTGTCTCGAGGTGAGCCCAAGAAATAAGTATACATTGAGTGGAATTTTCAAGTTATTTTCTTCTCCCGCCGAGGTGTGCGCGAAAAAAAAAATCTGTGCAGGGACTAGAACTTTCGAAGTTCTTCTTTCGTAATCAAGTATTGTGTACCTGAATGTGTATTCATGGCTGTAACTTAGAGACCGATACAAAAAGGGACTCGAAGACCTGTACCTGTCACCGTGTAAAGTTGCGCAAAAGTTACAGCCATGAAATTCAGAATACCAACTAGCCCGCCTAACCGTGTTATTGTAAATGTGTATGTACCACGTTTTTTCCCTATTGTACAATATTGTATGCCTAAATTTGCATATGTCATATTTTTGCTTAGTCCAATTGTGTACATAAAATGTATGCGCAATATATGGGTGTAGCACATGTGTTTTCATGACTTCGAATCAAACACGTCTTCATATGAATTTTGAATAAATGCATAGCAAAAATAATGTTTGTGTAACACTACAATTATTATCGCCACAAAGACAACAATTCCACACCAGAAAACGTACTATTATACCTACATGTTTTCTTCGTTCAATTATTAAACATGTTACTGCACACATAACAAACGACGGGCGGCGGCCATTTCGAGTAATCGGCGCCGCTCGTCCAACTTTCGCGCCTGGTGCCATTGCCGAGCGGCCCATGAGGCAGCGACCGGCGGGAGACGCGAAAGTTGGACGAGCGTCGGTTTCAGGGGCCGGGCGCGGCGGCAGGGCCTGGCTGCCGCGGGATAAATGACGTCAGCAGCGTCCGTGACGTCAGCAAACGCCCTTTCCCCCCTCGCCATTCGTTGCCATGGCGATTAATGCAACGTTTCTCAGAGGCCACGTACTACTAGGGGAGGATTTGGCGCTGCTGGCGCGAATTACATGGGACCACGGTGGATGCGAGAGAGGCCGCCCCGTGGTATGAACCAACCCGTTCAGCAAAAAGTTTTGCTAAACCAACGCCGCCTGTATAAACATTGCCTAACGCGTGAGCGAAAAATGGCCCAACAGACACTCTCCTGCTGCTCTCTCCTACCCTTCCCCGCTCCGTAGCCTTCCAGCGTGCTTTCGTGTCCGCCAGCCAGCGCCGCTTCTCGGAAACTATGTAAAATAGTGGAAAGTTTGTTTAGCGTTCCCGAGGCGGCGCTCCTACGACTTCTTTTTTTAAGTGCGAATGCACTTCTTAAGCGACCCTGAACCTGCGTCCACCGGCGATGTCCGCATCACATACCCACGTGGGGGATTGGCCAGGAATCTCCTCGTCTTCCTTGGCAACGGGGGGAGATGGGCGCGCGCTGCCTGGCCGCTGACATGGCACATACCCACGTGGGGGATTGGCCAGGAATCGGGCGTGAGAAGGGCTAATGCACCCGCTTAAAGGAGTACTGACACGAAATTTAAAAGCTGAGATCCGCTCTAGCAATCAAGTACAACGACAACACAAATAGCTGTCTGTGAATAAATGCATCTTTCTTTCTTTGTAGTTGTGTGTGTGTGTGTGTGTGATCTCTCTTTCGCGAACATTACCGAACCGCGCAAATTCAACTCGTGCATTCGCACTTTCACATTCTTCCCCTCGGGGAAATGCGGGGAATTTTTTCACCATGCATGTCTGTCTTGGTCTGTCACTGATAAAATTTCCTTTGTCACTAAGCAAAATCCCTTGCGCTGCCTCAGGCTGATGCCGGCTTTGCGCGCTTATCTACTCGGATCACAGGCACTGAAATTGTCTGAGTGGGGCATCGTACCTCTATCCCCTCCGCATTTAGGTATTATTTTGACCTCGCTGTTCGCACTCCGCATCGGTACGCACTTCTAAAATTGATGACTGTACTGTAGAAGCGCCCGGACAGTGTGGCGGGATCCCAGCTGCTTATCCTTATGTTTCCTATAATTTTCTGAAGTTTACAAGCACGTGATATTATTGGAAAGTAGTCGTAGAAGTGAGCGCCTGAACAAAAAACGTGCACGCAATTTTTTCTTCTCTAAATACTCCAGAAAGAAAAATATCAGTAAAATAATGGCTTCCCCATCCGAAAACATCGTTTTTCTGTTAGCTATATGTCTACCCGGCAATCAGTATGTTCTTACACTATTTCAGTCCGCCTCCGTCTTTATCTGTGGAAAAATGCAGCAAGTATGAAGCGAGCGACACGTTGAACGAGATCCCCAGTGCGCCACAGGACTAGCGCCGCGTCGCGGTTAAGATGTAAGCGAAACGGCCCTTGAAGCCCAACAGGCAAGCTGACAGACACACGTTCTAGAAGTGGGTACAGCGTTCGCGACTCGCGAGCAGTGACGTAAGGCGAGATGTCCGCCGGCACGCGCCACATAGCGGATCAGTGCCTGGACTAAGCGTCCCTACCATTCCCATTGAAAAGCGCGCGACGCGTAAGGCAATGTTAATACAGCCAGCGTTGCATTTTACAATCACAAAAAATCACACAGGCAGCGGCAGGACTCGAGCCTACGTCTGGTAGAGCAAACAGAGTTTGAGTCAGCCGTCTTACCTAGTGGGCTACGACCATGAGTTAGTACGCGAGAGTCAAACGGCTTACTCTTTCGCCTGTAATGGTGCAGAGTACATTAGGACCTCCCAATGTCCGTCCTCGTCCATCCATGCGCACACCACAATCAAGCGAAACTCTGTGCGGAAACTACGTAAAAGGGTAAAACAGTGAAAAGTCAAACAGGCACATACATAACCTACCAACGAGAAAACGCGCGGAAACACCGTTAGTCAGGTTGTGATCAAGTTGTAATACACAGTGACGGCATCGAACTACGCTAGATGGCGCTACTCGTAAACACGAGATGGCGCCGCGGTGCGTCGCGTTTCATTTAGGGAATAATTAGCGTCACTAAATAAGGTACGCTTAAGAGTACCGCCACTTCGCGCACCCGGAAGCGTCTGGGGGCCATTTTGTTTCTGGCTTCCAGTGTTGCCATCTCTCCGAACGAAACCGCCGCCGGTTGTGACGGGCAGAGTGCGCCGGCCGCTCAAGCACCCACGCAGCCGACAGAGAGAGAGGAGAGGCGCGCAAAAACAAAATGGCTGCGCCCATATGTAAACAAACATCACGTGATGCCGCCGACCAATGGACCGGCGGCGCATAACAATGAGAGAAAAGAGTGCCGATACTCTAAAAGCCTTTATTTAGTGACGCTAGGAATAATCAAGGTGCAACTCACGGCCCAAATCGAATGACGCTCGGCGCGCAAATAGGATGTCACTCACAGCGCAACTTGGATGTCATTTCGAGTCCCCGTACTCCGCACCCTCGCCATCATCCACCGAGTGGACATGCTGCCATTTGTCATGTTACTCATACACTGCCTGCACATAAGTTGAAGGTCAACAAATACTGTGCGGCAAATTTTTGACGCATACCGTTTTTTTTGTTGCTGTTGTTGTACTCGTTCTATGCGTCGTAAGCCAAAGTGAATTGACTGCACGCTGAGTGTTTATTCCCGTTTTTTTTTTTTTGCAAACTTCTTCTGGTTATTTTTCTTTCGTTGAATTTTTTCTGTTGAAACGCAATAAATTTTTTTTTCGGGGGGGGGGGTATTATTCAGGTCTACACGCGCTATCGAACGCGTGGAACGCCATGAAAAGCGTTAGCAAATTGTTAGCAGCTGTGGACACTTTTTGCGGACGGTAACCAAGTGGGTGCGCGTTCGGCGGACGCCGGCTGTGTGCGCGCGTTCGCCAGCATACTCAAGTAATAATTTTGCGTCAAAAACAACTTGAGAACATCGTCGAGCCCACAGAAAGTGTAGACGTGAACGAATGGGAATCGGCGGAGGCTGAGCTCATCGGACAGAGAAAATGACAAAGTACCAACGATGGCAGGCCGAACAAACGCGTGTACAGCGCAGAAATCAGGATTAAAAGCAGCGCCATCCAGTGCAGTGGCATCGGAAGGAAGTAAAAAAACAACAAGCAATAACAAATTCGGCACGCAGAATCGGCGCGCATGGGCAGGTCGCTATCTGTAAAGCCGGCCGTGGAAACAACCCAGCTTCTGCTGCCCAAATCGAGGCGCCAACTGTCCGCACTCGTTAGCGTCGTGATGCACTATTTCACTTCACTTTTAGACGCAGCACCATCCACGTCAACGACTTTTTATGCCGTTTCACCTGTGTTCGTTGTGCGGGCGTGACTTCCGTGACGGATATGACGTCAGTGAAAGCTTGGTGCATCCCGGCATAAAATAGTTTCGTGTTAATAAAGGAAGAAAAACTCAGCAAGGTGGGCGGCTGTTTCTAAGTTCAGAAATACGCGAGCTGCCGCCGCGGCTCGGGCCCGTCAAGTCAAATGTTCGTGATCTTCAGGCCTCGAGCTGGTCAGTTCGCACTCCCACTACTCTGCAGACGGGAAAAGAAGGGCCGTTGGATGGTAGGGCACTCCTAAATTAAGTAATATGTGGTTCAGCGGGTAAGCCCAGAATGGCAGTTGCAGGGTTGTTGGGTGACCGAGATGTCGTCAGACGGAAAAAAAGAGAGCGAATAAAAAGGCGCAAACAAGGTGTAGCAGAAAAGAAGCCGGTCTAGGTTATTCGCTTCAATAGACGACAAAGAAAGCGGAGAAAGAGAAGCAAATGCAATGGAGCGGTGAGGAAGTTGTTGATAAGTGCCGCCGTGCTTTTACCTTAAACGCACGTAAGCAGAATTGAAGGCCAAGAGCATCGAAAATTTACCTGTCCCAAATTCTGTTTCAACGTGTGCTCGACAGCACTGAAGTCGCTTGTGACCTATTTTAAACTCCCCACGTGCGCAGTAGTTTTAATAAGATCGTTTCAAAACACGTCACTTAATGGTGATGGTGATGGTGATGTGGCTGTGCCCTTCGTAGCGGCTCGCCGCTGCGTGAGATCGCGTGGCGTAGCCAAGAAAAAAAAACGAAAGGAAGAAAAAAAGAAAGACGAACTGTTCCTAACACACAAGAATTGACAAGCCAACACTACTCAGTCCTCAATGTCGCAACACGCTCCGTACTGCTCCGTGCTGCCACCTTTGTTCCAGCCGTCTCTCTGTCGCAACACCACCGGTCGCCACCAGGCCTGAAGGCGTCGTTTCGCATTGTCCACCCCAGCAGCCCCCCCAGCCTCTTCAAAACCTTCAAAACCGAGAGCTGCTGACAGGGTTTGGTTCTCGGGGGCAGGTGTAACCGCAGGGCATTCGAGCACGACGTGGCTGGTGGTCTCTTCTGTAGCTCCACGGGTGCTGGAAGTTGTGTCGATCCCGGCAGTAAACTTCGCCCGTCACACACGTGTCCGCAGCATGCCGAGATGGGCCTCAGCCAGCAGGCCACTGCCCAGGGTGTTATCAAAAAACTTCTCCCAGCCGATGGTCGCCTTGGTGGCACTATACAGGTCCAAAGAGGGCTTCACCTTTGCACCTTCGAGCCACTCCCTGGTCTCCACCTTTGTCACCAGAGCCCGGATCCTGGCAGCCCTCGTGCTCACGGGCTGTGGGGCAGCTGACGCGATAGACTCGGGCTATAGTCATAACGGCGCAGCAGATTCGCCGTCCGTCGGGTCCACCGTGTCGAGATCCCGGAATAGATGGTGTGGATCAGAGTCTGGTGGGCCAGGTTAGTGTCGGGCAACCGGAGAAGTTTGCCTTCGTAGCTCGATTTTGCCACTGCTTCCCGCGATGTAAATGACGACCAACCCAGGTCCGCCTGGATCCCTTCCACCGGAGTGTTCTTGTAGACGCCCAAGGCCATCTTGCCTGCGTCTCTCTGTCTCCTCTCTAAGAATTCACGCGTTCCAGCAGAGAGGCACAGCGTGGCATTAGCGTAGGTCAGCCCTGGCACTGCCACTATCTTCCAAAAGGCACGTAGCACCTCGCAGCGGATGAAAGCCCAAAGTGCAGGCCGGCCCAGAAGCTCTTTGTTTCTGACAGCTTTTGGTCTTGATGTGCCGCTCGTGTGTCGCCACGTAATCCGGTCCTGTGCTCAAGTGCACGCCCAGGTACTTCGCTCCTGTCATGTGCACCGTGTCCCCCTGCAGTGCCCATGTCCGCTGATGTACCTGTGCCGTACCCCATACCATCACCATGCACCTAGCTTGGCTAAACCGCAGTTGTAGCTTTGCCATCTCTGTGCCACAGATTTCCAGCAGGTGTTGCAGCTCTTCCTGCGAAGCTGCCATGTCGGCGAAGTCATCTGCGTACACCAGGGCTGGGGGGCCACCTGCTGCCCCTCTACCCGGTGTGCCAGCCGGTAACCACTCCCCGAAAACTCCAACTGGTGCGTCACCTCTGCCACATACAACATGAAAAGAAGTGGGGAGAGAGGACATCCCTGGCGCAGACCACCTGGTATGTGAACCGCCGCCGTAGTCTCGCCACCCCATTCAACTTGTACCGTGATGTCCTCGTACAGTGCCTGGAGCAGGTAGAGATCTGACTCGTCCAGGTCATGTTCCCGGAACAGCTCCCATAGCATCTCCCCATTTACCCGATCGTATGCCTCGGAGATATCCAGGAACGCCACATAGAGTGGGGCTCCCGGTCTGCAGGGTGATTTCTATGCACTGCGTAAGGACCAACAAGTTGTCCTCAATGCGTCTGCCGACCCGGAAACCTCCCTGCAGCTCCCCCAAGACCCCTTTTCGTTCGGCCCAGCGCTGCAGCCGGCTCTTCACAACCTCCATGGCCATTCGGTACAACACCGGAGTGATGGCTATAGGTCTGCAGTTGTTGAGGTCCATCCTACCCCCGGTGCCTTTATACAAGGGGCGAACCCTACTGCGCTTCCAGTCCCGAGGAATCTCTGATTCCACTATGACCCGTGACAGCAAGTCCCCCACTCGCACCCTGGCTTTCGGGCCCAACGCCTTGATGAGAGTCATGGGGATGCCATCCACCCCCAAGGCCATTCCCGCGTCCACTCTTCGGGTAGCTTGCTTGAATTCGCGGTCCGTCGGTGCCTGTCGCAGGTAGGCTGGCAGAATGCTGTCGTCGTGGACGGCGGCAGTTCTCCCAGTCCGCTGCGCCACCTGTTCGCCGGGTTCACTCGGGGAGATCCCTGTGTCCTCGTACCGTTGAAGCGCACGCAGCCATTCTTCGAGCAGAGGCCCGCAAGCCGCTCCCTTCAGTGTCTGTTCGTCCCCTGATGCGCGGAGTCGGTCCTGTGGAGCTGTTCTACTCCCCGATCGAATGTGACGCCAGAAGCGTTGAGGCGCCTGCCTCCACGCGCACTGTAGATCGGCCAGAAAAGGCTGGTTCGGATCCCTTATTCGAGATTACACCAGAGCTGTCGCCTCTCGCTTACGCGCTAGAAATTCTGCCCACGCACTCGCTGTGACTTCATTGTCCATGTGCTTGCTCAGCCGTCGGTGCAGGAGGCCAGCTTCACGCCGGCGCTTAATGGCCGCCGCCACTTCGGCCGTCAACCACGCCTTCGCCCGATCCCGGCCTTTCTTCTGTGTAGAGCACTGTGCCAGTGCTCCATGGAGCGCAGCGGTCATCTGTTCATATATTGCCATTTCATCCACCCTGTCTTCCAGCACAGATGCCATCCTTTCAAGGTCATGTTCACTCGGCCATCGTGGTCCACTTTGAGCAGGCTGTGGGACACTCTGCTGATGCTGGCCAAAGAAGAGACCAAAACGGTTGTGGTCGCTGGCCAGATTGCCTTCCTCGTCTATGACCATCATGTCTAATGAGGAGAGAGAGAGAAGGCTCTTTATTAGAAAAGAAGGCCGAGATGTTTGCCGGAATTGCGACACCGACATGCTACTCGGCGGGGGAAGGGGGAGGGGGAAAGAAAAGGCCCCATAGGCCTCCTGCGCTGCCCAGGGGGCGCTGCGCAAGCGGCTTCCGGGCAGAACTTCCGGGTAGTACAAAGCTGCGCGGGTCCCGTAGGATCCCGTGTTGACAGAAGCAAAATGAGCTCGACGCTCCCGATTATTTTGCGACGTGGTCACCAGCTCATCCCCGACGCGTCCAATCTGTTTCAACGATCAACTTGGCATTATGGGAAAAAGCTTTGCAGCGCTAAACACGTTTACAGCGCCGACGAAAGTGCCGGGACCGTGACGGCGTCTGCTACTCGCAGGTTCACCGATCGATGGTCGTACGAAGTGAAATTTTGAGTGAAATTTCTAGTTTAAACTAATACTCTAGGTGACAAAGACTTCTAAAAAAACAGCCGATCAAAAAAAAAAAAAAAAGAGTGACGCAATCGGCGATGATCGCGCTTTAAAAAGCCAGCGAGTCCGGCGGACCGCAGGCTCGCCTGCTGCGGTGCGCCGCTCTTTTGCGTACCTGCACACTATGCGTGCACTTTCATTGAACAGTGCTCGTTTGCGTCGCCGTTAGGAATACATGGTGCAGCGTTAGCTTGCCATTTTGTTGCGCGTCTCAGTGACAAAATGCTGCGACCGTCAGAAGCGTGAAATCTGTTTTGCGATTCCGAAATTAGTGGCGGTAAAACAAGGTGGTCGGGTGAACTGAGAGGCCGCTCGCTTTCCTTGTTTGCTCTCACTCTACTTAATTACGCTCTTGCAGCATACATTCCCAGTTCGCACTTAATAGCCTAGAATGAGGGTCAGCACGGCCGAGTTCCATGCAGCCGACGCGGCGGAGGGCTGGACGGCAAATCGGAAGGGGGGGGGATGAGAAGGAGGGGGGCTTTGATTGCAAAGAGAAAAAAATCAGCGAATTTCTAATAATATTTGACAATACTCTGGCGAAGTGTGAAGATGGGGGGGGGGGAGGGGGGCAATTCAATTGGAGGACGCCAATTCTCTTTGCTTGTCTCGCTGTCTAACGGCGTTCAGATTCGACGACCCCTGCACTCGAAAACCAACACAGTCAGTGATGATCGTATGTAAATATTCGGGGCCCCGCGCCGTGTATGCGGCTGTGCTATGTGATGTTATCGAAGTACATCTCGGCAGGCAGCGGGCGTGTTTGATTTTGTGTATGTTTTGCGTCCTTTGATAGCGCAATTGTTTATTTGGCGCTATTGCCCCACCTACTCGCTAGTATACATGTACCCTGCCGTTCGTTAATCGTGCGGCGTAAAACGTTACGCAAGAATCATTTAGTTTGCGAAAATACGAAACGAAATTTCCACTCATTTCAAAGGCGATGCCAGGCCAGCAGTGTCAGCTGAGTCGGCTGCGCAATTCTTACGTTCGGTTGCATGCTCCCGCTGAAGCAACCTTTTGCAGTTACCTCAGGATATAGGATGAGCAGCGCTCCGTGTTTATGCTACTCGTGAACTTTCCTTTGTCGACCGCACGCAAGAAGAAAAAACTGTAACTGTCGTCAAACAGTTAAACCACCCGACCTGGCGATACTGTCCCACGCCGCGACCACCGCGACAGCTCGCTCAAAAGAAAGCCGATAAATCGGCTTATTTTAGTGGATATTATTTTGTTTGGCCTCTGCAACTACTTCAAGGGCTATTTCATACAGTATGCAGTCATTTAAACACGCCACATAGCCCCACTACCAACTTTCACTCTTGGTTGTAATTGAAAACACATGGAGGGCGGCGAGGGTCGTCTGCTTTTGTACTACCCAGAAGCGTCGGCCGCTAGGGGCGCTGCATGTCGCCGAAACTCCAGCGCAAGAGGCCTATAGATTACAGGGCAGGAGAAAGAGGAAGAAAGAGAAGAAATAAAAGAAGACAGAAAAATAACAAGGAAATGGCACTCAGTTTGTGAGTAGTCAGATTACAAAGTCTGTCTTCTAAACTCTAAATCACTGCAGTGACGCCAATCTCGTCCAGATAGTTCAACAACGCCTCCAGTACTTTGCGTTGAGCTGGTGGAGATGGCCATGGACCAAGAAGTACTTTCAAGGTCATTGGGTCCTGGGCTGAGGTGCTCTAGTTTCTGTGCAAGACTGCATCTTGCCTGTATGTATGCAGGGCATTCCAGCAGCAAATGCTTCACGGTTTCCGGTGACCCGCAGTTGTCGCCGTAAGGGTTTGTGGTGACACCAAGTCGAAAAAGGTATGCCTTCGTAAGCGCTGCGTTGAGACGAAGTCGGTGATATAATGTCTCTAATCGGCGCGGAAGTACCTCTGGCAGCCTCATCCTGAGCTCAGGGTCTATGTAGCGTAGGAAGGCATGGTGGTGATCTGGAAGGGACCAGAGGCGGTTCCGTTCCATTAAGACGAGCGCCTTCGCCATAGTTGTGGCATCACGCTTAGTGAAAAAAATCACTCATATAGCGTCTCAGACATGAGGCAGTAGTCAACGCGTGTTGTCCGATCACGCACCATCCACGTGAGTGCCCCTTGCCACTTGTCCGTCAGATTAACCACGATTAGGTTCTCTCTCTTCGTCATGTCCAGCAGCAGCCTTACATTCGCGTCCGTATGGCCATCTAGCTCTTTGACGTGGACATTTAAATCTCCCACTATCATAACTTCATGCCGGCTGCGGAGATCCTGCATGTCTGCGCTGAGGCAGGCGCTAACTTCCTCGTTCTTCTCACGCCCCGCCCCCGTCCACCAGTACACTGTTGCCAGGGCCACTGGTTTGTCAGCTACACTGCCCGCTAGCCATATATGCTCCTGGCAGGTAGGCCTCTCTCTTATCCATTGATGGGGACTGGCACACAGACATCCTATCCCACCTCCTCGCCTTTCATTAGCCTGCCGGTTGCACCCCTCCCAATGCATGTCAGGATCTGCTGGGGGGACTTCCTTATGTCGAAGGTGTGTTTCAACGACTGCAAACACCGCTATGAGTCCGCATTTCCTTCGTGAGCTCGGCCCATTTTGACTCTTTCCTTGCTCCCTGCATGTTGAGGAACCTTAGATGCAGACCTCTGCCCTGTCGCTTCCGCCGTAGGCCTCTGCGTTTGCACCATCGGCTGACAAAATCTCGTGGCAACATTCTTTGTATGGGGTGCGTTACCAAATCCTCCAGCTGGGCTACTTCCTCGGGGAGCCCCACTGCCGTGGTCTGCCCTCCATTTGCAGGAAAGCTTGCTTCAGTGCCTCTATGATCGACACTTCCTGGTGTTTGGCCGGCGGAAACGACTGGAGGGGCTCAGCCCTAAAAAACACAGAGTCGTTGGCCGAGCCGCTGTCCTAGGACCCCTGCCTCGCTTGTACTGTATCCTGTGCCCTGCGTCCCCGATTATGTCGCTCGGCCTGTGGTAATGAACTCCACTTTCCCTCCCAGTTCTTTGCAGGCCGCCCTCATCAAACTGTTCCATTGCTTGCAACGACTGGAACTGCTCTCATCCGGGCCTGACTGTTCAAGCAGAGCCTGGACCACGAAGTGGTACTGCGGTCCTCGCCTCATCCATTCCATCAACTTGGAGCGGAAAGCCTGCACCAATGTGTTGAGTTTCATGTCGGTGCGCCCGATGTCCCTCAGACCAGCCCGGATGATTACCATGGCTTCCGAAACACTCCAGAGGTCTGTAGCCCCATCTACCAGTTTCGCCACCTCGTGGATCGTGGCATCCTGCTGGGTCCTGAACTGGACGTGGTCATTCCACTGGGTGGTCCAGAACACGTGGGGTTTTCGACGTCGGGCACTCTCATCTCCAAACACAAACGCCACTTGCCCCGTTTCACCCGCTGTGGGGAGCTCTTCTTGCGCGTAGGCTCAGATTGCTCTTGGGGCTTTAGCTCGGGGGCCTCCTCAGTCTCAGTAGGTTGTTTCGGTCTCCGCGCCTTCCGCTTCTTGCTCGACGCCCTCCGCTCGGCTTCATCCAGGAACTGCATCGGCCGATGCTCTGCGTGTCCGGCTCCTACCTCCTGCCTGCCACCAGAAACTGCCAGCAGTCGAGTGCTCCTGCCGACCCCGTCCCCCGTCATTGAGAGATGGAGAGCCCCACTGCCAGGGGAAGCGGGTACACCAGCAGCCCCACCAGCGTCCGTGGTGTTGGCAGCCTCCACCCCGTGCTTTACAATTCCAGGCGCTCGATCCCGATCCGTCGTCTGGCCTTCGACTGTGCACCTGAGACGTGCCACCTCTGCCTGCAAAACCTCTCGCTCCCGTCTCTCTGCCTGTATCTGGTGCTCCAGGGTCTTCCTCTCTTTGTCCCACGTCGCTGTTTACGCAGCCGACGCGGGTTGCCGACACAGGGGCAAATTCGATTAGTGCCGTGGCCTGCCGATGCGAGGCGATCCGCTGTTGGCGCGGCTGGTCGGTGCGCGAACGAGTGCGGGGGCTGTGCAAAACACTGCAAGAACGCTCCCTAAATACACTACAAACAGTACTGTAAGCTCGCGACGGGCGGCTGTACGAGTGCGCAATGCACGAGAACGGCCGAGGCGAAACGAGACGCTTTTGTTGCCGCAAATAGTGGCGTGAACGAGTACGGCAGCAGTGTGGCGCATTGCACGATCGTGGCCGGTCGACTCTACGAGCGCGCGATGCGCGAGTACGGCCGACGCGAGGCGATACGCTGCTGTCGCTGTTGGCCGTTCAGGGTACGCACAGATAGAGAGAGAGAGAGAGAGAGAGAGAGAGAACAACTTTATTTAGCCGCGCAAAATTGCGGCGATGACGTGCCGGATGGGGTGGTTTCCTCCTCACGAGATGGTTATGCCAACGTTTTTAGATTAGGTCTAAAAACGTTGAATATGCTTACGCGGCTGCGTGGCCCCTGGAGATCAGGACAAGCTGGTCTTCCAAGGCGGGGCTGGTTAGCAAGGTCTCCCATCGCTCGTTAAGGGGTGTGGGAGGGTGGTGGAGGGTTGGGTAAGAGACTCACAATTACAGCAACTGCTCGGCGCACTGCACGGAATTGACTCAGTTCAAACAACGTCGTCCAAAAATAAAAACTAGCCGCCGTTGGCAACATTTAGCTCACCGATAAGTAAAGAAGGAAGAAAAAAGGGCCACATTTGTCAGAATGCGTAATAACAAGGTTGGCAACATTGAGTTCCGTTTGAGGTGGCTGTTTCACCACGCCAGCGAATAAACTGCAGTGCTTTCGTCGCCGCAAAACTTTGTATATAGGCGGGTAGCACTGTCTACAGATTTGTCGCAGGTACGCTCCAAGGGGAGCAAAACTGCCCGATTAAACAAAACATTAATATACACGCTTGATTTAACTTTGATAGTATGCGCTGAAAAGAATTCTTTCGCGCTAGCTGGCATGTTTCGGCAATTTCTACTTACTGTAGCTTTTTTGTCGTTTTTATCCCTTGTAATATCGATGTGGTTTAATCATCTAGCGCTCAACACGGCTCCTGAAGCAATTATGGTCACGCGGACTTGCCACTAGCTTTCGAAAATGTTTTGAGTTTTTGAAGAAACGGATGACAAGAAACACGTCGAATGGGCGCGGTTATCTCCTAGACAGCCGTGGGCGAATCCCCCGGCCGCGGCAACTGGATTCGTGACTCGAACATTAGTTCCGACCGACCATAATGGCCGCCTTTTTTTTCCACTTTCCGTTTCGAAAAGAGTAAGTTCTGATCTTCGTTTGCAGTTTTGGCCTCCAGATCTTGCATGTAGAGCCACTCAAAGTAATACGAACGGAAAAGTGCATTTAAGGGGCATAAAATTACGCTGCACATGGCGTTTGCGTCCCGAGAATTTTTTATTCAGTCTTAACAGCGGTGGCCATTTTCCTGGCCAGGCAACAACAATGACGACGGCTTTTCGCAGAGTGGAGAACGTCAGGGTTTTGTCTTATAAATCGTCTGTTTCCACCAGACGCCTCGCTTTAGCGGCGACGACGAAAACGATCCCCTGATAGGGTTTGGCGCGAGCGCTTCGTCTTCATCGCCTCAGCCGCCATCATTTCCTCGCTCGTAGCGTCTTCGAATCGGTTCCAGTCAACCACTGCTCAGCCCAGAGTGACATGACCGTGCCGAGGCCCTTCGTTGTGCTGCTGCTGGGCGTCGTCTTCGCCGGCTGCAAGTTTCTCGTGAACAAGGCCACGTTGGCCGCTTACCCGTGGTGCGACCACCCGACCCGCTGCTACGACTACGCGCAGGAGCTGGCCGCGAGCGTTGACTCCGCAACTGACCCCTGCGATAACCTGTACCAACACGTGTGTGACAACTGGGACCGCAACCACCCGATGCTTATGAACGGCTCCGGCCAGTTCACCCTGCTCCAGTTCCGCGTTACATCCTTCGTGGTGGGCGCCCTGAAAAAGCCTCCGCCGCAATCCTCACCCGCCAGCGTCAAGAAGGCCGTGTTTGCCTACCAGGAATGCATCAAGGTCCTCGACGATGAGAGGAACGACGTAAAGGTACGGGCGAGTGAGATGGTAGTGTCTATTATCCCGGCAACCGGGAGAATTACCGTCAGACATTTCTCACGGCAGTCGCTTCTTATTGGCTGAGCACGCTACGCGCAGATTCAATCTGATAAATATTCCCCTAAAAAGCCGTTTCTGCAGCTGCCCCAGTAGCGCTGTGGCATAGTGCTCGGTTTTAAATGAGAAGGCTCAGGTTGGAGTCCGTCGTTCGGTTTTTTTTTTTGTTTTTTTTTTTTTGACTTTCGGAAATTTTGGCCATCGTGATTTTGTTAGCGCTTTTTTTTTTACTATGGTTTTTTACTATAACAAGAGAACGACGCACAGGACTTCTAGAATTGGTTGAATTACGTTTAATACAGGTTGTGTTCTGTGTCGTTGGGCTGGGTTAGATTGGGTTTGTTGCAGTTTGGCAGGATTTGGGTAGGTTATGACGCGTTGGGTTAGGTTAGGTAAGGTTCGGTAAGGTTATGTTACGTTAGGTTACGTTGGGACGTAATATTATTCAGCAAATGTTCCCCGCCAGCCAGCTTTTATGGAAACTGCCGTGAGAATTTCCCGGAGGTAATTCTCACGGCTGCCGTGAGATTAGGCGCAGCCGAGTGAGATCGTAGCCCACGGCGATGAACCTATCGCCGCAGTGTTAAGAACGGAGCTGAAAGATTTTGAGAAATATTACGTGGTGTTTCCATAGAATGTTCTTGCACAGGGGTGAGCGTACAGTCGGTAAAACGCTTGTCTATAACAGCGATTTCAACTTCAACCAGCTACATCCGAAAACCGCCGAAACATACTCGTTCCAAACATGTCGGTGGCAAAAGCGAAGGCCCAAGTCTTCAGAATTCCGCAGTAGTTGTATTCAAATCCCGCTCCGGTGGGGCAGGGTAGGGCTGAAAGTACGAAAGCTGTGTTATAGACAAGCCTTTCACCGGCTGTACGTTACGCTTGCGGCGGCTGGTACGGATGCCCCGATTCCGCATGGGCACATTCGTTCCGGGACAATGCCCCCCCACTCTTTTGCCGCGCTTGCGTGCGCATGCGCAGTCGTGTATCGGTGCTCCCCGCCGCTAGCGTAGCGTAGGCTACCCAAGCGTCTTCTTGGGAAAGTTCGTTCCCGATTATGGAAAGATAGTTTACCGCTGTAAAGACAAGACAGCGAATGGACAGGGTGAGCGCCCGTGCTGTCCGTTCACTGTGCGTGCGTTTACTGCTTTAAACTTTCTGTCCGTAATAACGTGGTGTGATAGGACGTGCCTTGTCGGCTGTTCGCTATTGAAAACTATTCGGAAACAATGGTCCTCCGAATGGCTTGGCGGTATAGCATAAATTGACGAGCTATATTTTTCCTACATGTAGCCTAATCGCGCTAGTATGAACGTTTTTGCCGATGTTATATCTAGCGCGCTGGCTCAGGCTCTTGGAAGTATCAGGCGCGATTAACAAAAGTCTTTCGTGGTTTTAATTAAGCTTAGTAAGTCATCGAATAATATTCCTGCGGCATGGAACAAAGTTGCATTTTGTATTCATTGCCTCTTAAACAGCCTTCCATCCCGCAATGTCCTTGCAATAGAAACGTTTTTTTTTTTTTTTTTCGTGTTTGCGCAGCAAAGGGAGAGATGGAGGGGGAGGTGAGTATACGCTTTCACTTTAGGCGTAACCACGGTGTAGGAATACATTCTTACACCAGGGTGTAACACAAAGATTTGAGCTCTAACCACGCCCCGCGGAACCCTCAGCTTGGCGCATATTGAGTTTGGTGTTGCCTTGCACTTCACCATGGTATCCGGATATGCCTGCCAGACGATGGCCTAACGTATTTTATTTGGGGTTTAAAGCGACTAGAGAGAGTTTTAGGGCGCTGTTTTCTGCCTTTTGGCACGCTTAAGGTTATAATTTTGCGGCACGCTACGTAAGCACATCGAGACGTTTTAGTGCAACGTTCCGCGTATAGTTTTAGTCCGTCAATAAATCTGGTTGTGAAAAAGCTCTCTGATTCTATGGAAAAGCGCGCGGCGCATCATAGGGTGAGGCTTTCGTGCGTGCGTTTTTGTGTATGTTTGAAGCTGAAGCCGTTTCTTGGAGCCTGGCGGCGGTGTGTGTGTACATCTGGTTTGACCGACTGCTTGCACGATAGGCGGCACAGCGCGGAGATTTTGTGCGCGCGCGTGTGTCTGAAGTACGACGCGATCGTGCGTCCGTTTGTTCTTTGGCCGGCCTCTCGGGTATGGCACACAGTGGGCAGCGTTACCCGGTCTAGCATTCCCGAGTCGCTTTCTCCTCCCCGCGGTAGCTTTCTCCTCTCACTCTGAGTCGCTTTCTCGTCCCCACGGTCGCGATATATGGAGGCCAGCGGCATCTGGTGTAAGACAAAACCCAGCGAGGTAACCGGCAAGAATGCTGCAGCAGCAGTAGCCCCCCAGAAACGGGAGACGAGCGGGAAAAATGGCAGCATCTCCCCTCCGTCGATAATGTGCGGAGGATGGAGAATCGAAATGACATCCAAGTGGCGCCCCGAGTGACATCCGATTTGCGGTGGCTCAGTGGCTAAGGCGTTGCGCTGCTGAGCACGAGGTCGCGGGTTCGATTCCCGGCCGCGGCGGCCGCTTTTCTGATGGAGGCGAAAAGCAAAAACGCCCGTGTGTACGAGATTTCGGCGCACGTTAAAGATCCCCAGGTGGTCAAAATTAATCCGGAGCCCTCCACTACGGCGCGCCTCATCGCCTGCGCTGCGTCGGCGCGTTAAACCCCACAATCAATCAATCGACATCCGATTTGCGCACCGATTGTTATTCGATTTGAGCCGTGGGTTGCACCTAGATTATTCCCTAAATGAAACTGCAACTCACGGCTCAAATCTAATTTCGCTTGATTTTGGCTTGATGGTTGTGTGCGAACGGATGGACGCAGACGGACATTGCGAGGTTCCTAAGGTACTCCGCACCGTTACAGGCGAGGGAGTAAGCCGTTTAACTTTCGGGTGATTGATTGATTGTAGGGTTTAACGCGCCGACGCAACGCAGGCGATCAGGCGCGCCGTAGTGGAGGGCTCCGGATTAATTTTGACCACCTGGGGATCTTTAACGTGCGCCGAAATCTCGCACACACGGGCGTTTTTGCTTTTCGCCTCCACCAGAAAAGCGGCCGCCGCAGCCGGGAATCGAACCCGCGACCTCATGCTCAGCAGCGCAATGCCTTAGCCACTGAGCCACCGCGGCGGGTAACTTTCGGGTACAAAATGTCACGGTCGTAGCTCAATGGGTAAGACGGCTGACACTAACTCTGTCTGGTCTACCAGACACAGGCTCGAATCCTGCTGTTGCCTGTGTGAATTTTGCGATTGTAAATGCAATGCGCACGGGCGCGGACGGACATTGTGCGGTCCTAAGGTACTCCGCACCTAAAAGCTTCGCGTTTGAAACTAAATCGACGAAGGCGCTCACTGAAGCCGCTGCAATTCTAAACCGAGGGGGCGAAATCACCAGCACAGGAACTCTCATTTCCCCCCTAGTCGGTTCGCTCTGTAGCCATGATTCGTACAGCATGCTACCTAGTGTTGATAGCCATCGCTGCTCTTGATGTGGTACACTTCAATAGAGTTCGGCCCAATATCGGTGCACACATCGTGGAATAAATGCAACCGCTTGTGATCGGGGCGTCTCTCACAAACTTGCTTCCGGTGGCTTTACTTTTTTTACGTTTCTCTTTTAAGTTCTGCTCAATTTAGGTGTTTGTATTTTATTGCACTCCTCTGTTTCAGGTTTTACTGTTTTTTTCTTTGTTTGGATACATTATTTTAAACTTGTTTATTGCTCCCTTTATATTCGGTCACTTTTGTTTTTTTGCATATATTTATTATGTTCCTTTCCTATAAAGGCCAATTTCTATTCGCTCAGTTTCATTTTTCTTGCTCATAATCCACCTGTACGTTCGCTGTTCATATTGGTTACAAACCGACCGACCAATCGACTTTCCAAATGCAGCGTGACTTCGAGTGTGCACGTGGCTATACTTGTAAAGTGAAATCTCTATTATGCCTTGTCTCGTGAGGCGTAGATGATCTACATTGCCATCAAGTCGCAATGACCTTCAGACGCCGGTAGGGAAGAACAGCACGTGTGACGTCATGCCCCTGGTGTGCTGCAGAGGCTTCGCAGATGCGCTCGATCCGACCCTCGGCTGCGCGGTACCACGTGACTGAGAGGGTTTAACGGCTGATTCGCCGGCACTTGGTCGCGCAGTCTCGCCGTGGTTGGCGTCGGGCCACTGTAGCACAGGTGTGGCAGGTGTAAGGGTAACTTTTCATGAAACACTATAGGTGCCGTGTCTTTGCAAAACCTTTCGCACGTGGTAAATGCATTTACAAATGTTAAACGGGACCGATTTTTTTTCGCGCTTAACAATGTGCAGGTCTTGTTGGACGTGTTCAAAAAGTACAACCTGGACTGGCCTACCTTGACCTTACCGGACAACTTCGACGTGCTCGACTTTCTGCTGGGCATGTCTCTCGAGTACGGCCTGCAACTCCGTTCAGCCTGAGCCTAGTGCCGTACATAAAAACCGACAGGCGGTATGGCCTTATGCTAAGTATGAACAGCTTGGTCGACACCATAAAGGAACCGAAAACCATTGAGACCTGTATATCCGTTGTGGCGCCGACAGCAAGGCGACAAGTGGTGTCCGACGTCGCGCAGCGAACCATTGATGGCTACCAGGAGTTCATAGCGATGTTTTTAGCCCTCTATCCTGGCCAGCGCATCACGCTGCAGTTGCGCACGTTGCAGGAGCTGGCCAATGGGACAGGCAAGTACGCTGAGTTGGAGGACTGGCTGCGGGTAGTGAACAAGCACTTGCCCGAGGACCGGAAGATTGACGAGGACGAGCAGGTGCTCGCGTACAACGGCAGCGAAGTGGCGCTTCGTGAGATGTTTCGCCGTAGCAAGGCGTCGCGGCACGTGACCCTTGTCCTCTACTCTGCTTGGATTCTCATTGTGGAGCTGCACGCAGGATTTTCCCACGAGCTCATCGAGTGTTTGCCACCAGATTTACCGGCCCAATTTAAGTCGGCGACCTCCTGCCTGCAGCTGGCAAACAGGGTATTACTTCATTCCTTTTCTCGTGCTTAAGGGACGCCAGAGGAAAGCCCCCGACGATGGTCAGGCTACTACGCTAGGATTGACAGTTTCGGCGCTTGTCCGTTGGTGGCTTAAGCAAAGGCTATTTTTAAAGAGAATAAGTTTTAGTTCATGCGGGTGTGCATTGCAAACAGAGACGGACGAAAAAGACAGCACCATTTTCTCCGTCCGCTGGAGCTCCTAAGTGACGGAAAGCTATATAATCATGTTAGCAAGTTGCCCTCGTCAATGGAACGCACTAATAAAGGCGCATGAGCGCACACAATTTTCCGGACGGTGATAATTTTCGTGATGACAACTCGTGTTTACTTGAGGGCCAATCCTCAAATCATTTTACTTGTACCAAAACCTTCGAGGTAATGCGTTGTTCTAGTTGTTTGTTTAGATGAGCTGCGACAAGAGCATATCCCTTTCTGTTATCGGGTCGCAGCGCATGCTGTGCCCAGATTCATTGACCGCCGACTGCCACTTCTGTTCGCACGGAGGCTAGAGTAGGGAAACTGCCTATTATTTACTATGTGCAAGCGCATAGCATTAACCCTTTTTCTGGCCTCAGTAAACTGTCACGCTACCATGAACCCACGAGTCGCGCGCTGAAAAACTGACAGCGATTCCGTGTTCCCTCGCAGATTGCCCCGTACGCCATTGGCCGGTTCCTCTGGGACAGCTTGGAGCTGACTGAAGCCATCAACAGCACCGTAACGGTGTGGGGCGGTCTACGAAATGCCACGCTACAATACTTCAAAGACGTGCATTGGATGGACGCCGAAACGGCCAAGGGCGCTGTGGAACACGTGTCCCATCTCGTCTCTGTTATCGGTCAGCCGGAGCATTTGAAGTTGACTACGGCACTCGACGAGCACTACAACCACCTGCCGGACTTCAAGCCGCCGTTCATAGAGTCGTGGTTAAACGCATCAAAGCGACACGTGGACAAGTACAAGCGCCTGCTAAAGGAACCTCCAAATGTCACCGTGCACCGCGAAGACATCAACTTCGGTATCGGCATGACCACAGTGAACGCATTCTACATGCCGGTAATCCACCTAATGGTCATCATACCCGCCATCATGATGCCACCGTTTGTACCGACTGATGCGCCGAGGCCGGTGCACTACGGCGCGGTCGGCACAATTCTGGGTCACGAGCTCACGCACTCCTTCGACCCATTGTTCAGCAATCTAAGCAGAACAGGCGAGCTCACGACGTGGTATCAGCCGGAATCGATGAAGAAGTTCGAGAGCCGGCTCAAGTGCGTCCTAGAACAGTCGGCAGATATCACGGGGAGCGAAATTCGAGCAAAGAACGCCCTCTCGGAGACCTTCGCCGACACGGCGGGCGCCGAGAAAGCACGGCTGGCGTACGCGACACTGGCGCAAAAAAAAGGCTTGCTGAGCTACACGCCGGAGCAGGCATTTTACGTTGCCAGCTGCTTCGAGTTCTGTGCGGCGGAACCGTACGCGAGCCATAGTCCCCTGTACTTGCCCGTCGCTCTCCGCTGCAATGTGCCAGTCATGAACCAGCCGGAGTTCGCAGGGGCCTTTAAGTGCTCGGGCAGTGCAACAATGAACCCTAGCGAGCACTGCACTTTTCACGCTCCATAAACTAAGGTCTTTAAGAACGCCTCTCTCGCTTCTTACACGAAATGTAATTGTATATATGTTTTCATGTTTTGTTCACATCTCTACTCATTATGACAACTTATCATCAAACACTTGTAGATCACATGGTGTGGCGCTTAGAATAATAAAACGCATTTGGTACTACCAGTGTCGAGCCTTTACCTAGCGCGGCTCGAAGTTATCATGACGGATGTAGACTGTTTCATCAGGATAACAAATTTCCTACAGGGAACCATATCTCAGCAACAAGGCAGGTTGTAGTGGTGGCGACAAACATTTGATGCGATGCACAGAACGCGGAACAGGCGACCATCATGCAGTCCTTTCATCCGTAACAGTAAAACATTGTTTTTCCTGCCAATAGGGTTGCCAGTATTATGGACGTTCCCCTGAGCAGCGGAGATTTTGTTACCGGCACTAACGCGTATTTCAGTGATATGGTCACAAATTTTCGTCATTTCGATTAACTCGAAACTCCGCTTATCTCAAACTTTTCAGCGCATTTGACAACTTCGAGTTAACGAGGGATTACCGTATTTCGAGGCAGCGGATTCAGTCTCTCCGTTCAAACGCCATTTGACACTTTTGCCTTCCGAAGGATGAAATAATATCAAACACCGTACGATAAAAAAACGGATGCTAGCCGATTAGTATTCAACACACGTACACCCGGCTGCAAAATAGGCCGGGGCACACCAGCGCGTAGCAAATGCATCGCTTCGCCATCTGACATTGCACTTCTGGTGTCGATACACCGATGTGCGCGTGCCCGTCCAACCACGCCCGCTATCCTGTCTTTTCCTTCAGTGACAGAGTCAGAGCTGAACACATTCAGCGTTTGGCGATAGAAGGTCGCCTTCTTTGCTAACATGCATCGCTTGCATACGCTTGAGGTTGCGAACGTGAGGGTGAGGTGTGCGCTACTCGCTCTGCCCCGATCAGACAGATGGTTCTGTGACGAAGTTGCGCCACGTGTATTCCTCCACGTCTTTGTTTTTTTTACCTCAAACGTGCAGTTGGTTTTTAACTAAAAATAAGCCCAGAAAAAGGAAACAAATTGAGGCTACAAATAGTTTATTTTGAATAAAGACTGATGAAAGGTCATCTTGCTCACTTACTAAAAAGCAGGTATTGACGAGAAAACAACACGAGCTGAGTTCTGCGCAGCGCGGGCTTGAAAAAAAAATGAACAAAAGAATAAAACGTTGCAATACGCCGTTAATTGACGAACATACACACCGACCAACATTTTCACGTTCAGCCAATCAAACCAACGCTCTACCCATTAAAACTAAGCCACCAAAATCCTGTTGCAATGCATCCTTTGTCAGAGCCAGACACATAGGCCAAAGCACGCTTCACCCTCGCCGCCCGCCGCGGAAGCGTGTGCCATAGAGATGTGTTGAGTATAAATTGTGACCCCTTGCGCCAAGGGCTCGATGCTATGAGCTTTTCCGTTTGAAGCGAAGTAAAAGACAGGGTAGTATTAGGGGTAGGACACGCCCACGCGAATTGGTATGTCGGCACCAGAAGTGCAACGTCAGATGTCGCGGGGATGCATTTTGCCTCGTGGTCGCGGGCCCCGGCTTACTTGGCCGCAGGGTGTAAGTTGCCGTTCCATTACCTATTCGCTTTATTTCGTCTCAAAGCCTCGATCTGGCTCACGCTGATCACAATCGGCTCGGCGTTAGCACAAAGTGACTGGCAGATTTGGCGCGATGAGGCAGTTTTGTAGCGCAAGCTACTGTACGCTACATCTGGCAGTCTTGGCGGGGTGACCAGTTTTGCCCTTGAGCACTAGAGGTCAAACCACGCCTCTTTCTGTAAGCGCCCGGTACGGAGCAGTGGCCCGATAACGGGGAGAGATAGGCGGGGAGGGAAAGGAGACGTGCGCGGGACGTGGCGGAGGATGGCGATCAGCACGTGCCACGAAGGAAGGGCACGTGATGCCCTGAACCGCGCGCTATAGACTACCGAACGATCGCCGGAGGGCGCTGCAGTCTCCCCTCCGCTAAGGCCCCTAAAATTACTAATAGCATTCTCGATAAACACGCACCGGGGTTGCCTCCAAAACCGACGCGGTGCACAGTGCCCTACGACGGTGCGCACCGGCACGGAGGACAAACTGAGCGGTCTACCCTACCGCCATCTTTTAAGCTGTGAAATCCACGTATTAAAACGTTCACAAGGGTCTACAAAGCAGCATACTATGACACAGTGCCACTACAAAGTGATATTTATTGAAAGTCAATTATTATATGTACACACAAGTGATATCCGTCACACATGCGGGACAACGTACTTCATCGCTTCAACTAAACAGCTACCTGCAAGCTGCTTCTCACCTGTGTTCTGAGAGAGAGAGAGATCAATAACATTTATTTACACATCCGGCGTGTGGGAAGTCCCCGGCCTCGCAGGGCGCGGATGTTCCCTATCTTAAGACTACGGCTATTAGAGTCCGATAGTCCCAGAGCCTAGACCTCGAGGGATGTTGTGCCTCCAACTAGGCGACAGGTACTCGGGTGCCTCCGCGCCCGTTAGACGGGTCGTCGGCTTCCCTTTCTCTCCGCTGCTTCGCCAAAGCTTCCTCAAGCCGCTGGATGGCCCTTCTTTGCGTCTTCGGGTCTTCGGAGCGTATCCCCACGCTCCCATCTCTTCGGGATACGTGGCGTCCTGGCACTGCCCTTCCCATTGTCCACAGCAACTGTTACACCCTCCCCACATGATGTGGCGGAGAGTAGCTAGTTCACGTTCGCACACACTGCACTTTGCGTCCACGAACATGTCGGGGCACACGTGCCGGGCCAGAGCCGGCGTCAGCACGCACGCGGTCCTGCAACTGTCGGAACTTTACTGCTCCGCACGCGAGAGTTCTCGGTGCGGGGGCGGGAAGGCTCTCCTGACTTCTCTGTAAGCCGCCAGGATCCCACCGTAGTCGGTGAGGAGCTCGAAGTCCTCTTTTCGGTCTTCTCCGCTGGTCCTCGGAGGGACGGACTGCCGCGGTCCGGCACGTGATGAGACCACGGGCCACGGCGGTCCCGCCTCTTCGTTGCGGTTCTCGATGTCGGGTGCTAGTTGCCGACCCATGTGGGCCGGGAACCACTTGAGAGCGATGGTTCGGTCCCGCAGCGGCACCTTGGGCGGCCCGCGTGGCTTCGATGGACCTCACTAGCCGCTCCGTGCCTGCCAGACCGTGCCTCGGGCGAAGTTCTTGATCGCCGACTTCGAGTCGCTTAGCACCGTGCGTGTACCCGGTAGGGCCCATGGCCAAGCAATCGCCACCTCCTCTGCCTGGCCGGCTGTTCGGGCGCGCACGGTGGTTGCTGTTAGCAGTTTCTCCGGTAGTAGCTCGGACCACCACCGCTGCAAAGGCGTTGCGTCTCCCCGGATACCTTGCGGCGTCCACGTAGACTGCACCCCGTCTCGTTGATGCTGACGGGCCAGCGCCACCGCTCCGTGCCGCTCGCCTGCCCTCGTCTCGCTCTGGGTCGGTGTTCTTGGGCAGCGGGTAGACGATAATCTTCCTCGCCGCCTCGTCGTTCAGGGGGACTTGCTCTTCCAGTTCGCCGTCCGGTCCTGTACCCACACGTTCGCCTGGAGGTAGTAATCCCACCCGGTCTAGTAGTCTTCTGCCCGCTGCCGTGCTGCTTAGGCGGCTCAGCTGCGATGCTCTTTGGGCCTCGCTAATCTCCGAGAGCGTGTTGTGTGCTCCCAGAGACAGCAAGGCCGTGGTCTTCGTGCCCGGCAGGAGCCCGAGAGCCCCTGTGTAGGCTTTCCGGATGGCGGCGTCGATCTTGGCTCGCTCCGCACTCGTCCAGCGGTGGAAGGCTCCCGCATATGCTGCATGGCTTACGACGAAAGCCTGCAGCAGACGCAGGAGCCCCCTCTCGTTCATGCCCCGGTATCGGGACGAGACCCGCTTGACTAGGCGTGCTGCTACGCCCATCTTGGTTGTGATGTTCTTGACCGCCGTGGCGTTGGTCTCGGTGCCGTCCACGAACATCCCCAGGACTCGCAGCCCCGGAACGTGTGGGATCGGCACGCCGTCGCTCGTACGCACGACGATGTTCTCGATCGCTTCCTGACTCGCTTTTTTCCTGTATCTTCCAGGTTCGGTTCTGAGAGCCATAACGCGGGCATGTTGCGCCCTTGTGCTACAGCAAAGCATGTAGGTCTTCGTGCTCTAGGCACTCCAGTAACTGTTCGTGTAATTCAATCGAACGAAACGAATGCAAAGCTCTAACTGGCTGGCCATGCATTCAGCCTTCTTTGGAGTACACGAAGTTCTCGTCCTCATTTCCAATCTCCGGCCGTTATAAACGCCCGTTATGATCCCGTCGCATCGTTGTATGATGAATTTGCAAGCAATCAATCCTTGTCAGCAACAATATACTGCCCGTTCCGCCTCCACACTCGTTAGCCGATGGCACAATTCACTTTACCGATGCGCCGTCGCTGCAGCAGGCGGCGGAGGAAACCGCTTCGCAGGCGTCGTCCGCGATGCATCTCGGGATTGCACTCCGTCGCACCGTCGACTCTCACGGTGCGCGACGGGGCAACGAAAAATTGCCCCGCGACGGTGCGCCCAAGTTTATCGAGTACAGATGGTGCGCACCGGTGCGGTTTATCGAGGATGCTATAAGGTGGCGCCATTCTATGATCTCGCCGCCTTTCGCCCTCACCCGCGGTCCTTCCCTCCCCCGTGCTTTGCCATTTTCTTTTTATCCGCCAGCGCCGCCCGCCATTGGACAACAGAAAAGTCAGGTGGTAGCTCTGCGGGTTTTTTTTCGTCTGCCTCCGCGCCCGGGCAGGCTCGCCGGCTGGGACATTGCGCAACACCTAGGGTGCCTGGATGTTCCTCCTCGCCGCCCGGAGGGGCGGGCGAGGAGGAACATCCAGGCACCAGGTAGCAACACCACCGGTGCGGCGCCATCTTTGGGTGCGTAGCTTAAGTATAGTGAACTAGAATACTTGGGTAGTGGAAAAAGTTTCCCATTCAGTCGTCGCCCGCGTCGACGCATTCTGCAAACATCCCCCTCGCGAGGGGCACAATCAAATGCAGAGCATTTCCGCGGGGTGCGCGCCTGCAAGTCGTATGGATTACGTATTGGTTGTTGTTGTTGTAATTGTTGTCTTCCAGCGTAGACATTGTCGATGAAGTCGATGGTGAAACGTGAAACGTGCCGTGAACCCCCTGCCACGGCTATGACGCAACGTGGAGCGGCTATGACGCAACACAATCCAACACAATCCACTTTAATCCAATCCAAATCCAAACCAATCCAAGCCAAGCCAATCCAACCCAATCCAAGCCAAGCCAATCCAATCCAATCCAATCCAATGCCCCTCGCGAGAGAGTGTTATAGCGGCGAAATCGCGCCACCACACGAACGCGTGATGACGTCACGATCACGCCACAGATGTTAGCGACCGGAGAGCGCACGAACGACATACGACACCTTCGAGAAAAAAATTGACAGGTGTAGCCAAAACGTTACAATTATATTTTTGGCTTGTAAAGCTTATACAGTTAGAAACTTTAAATAGATAAAATTGCTAAAAATGTCTAAAAAAAAATTTATATAAATTAAAATGCGCCAAAATATGCATGTTGCGCGAACAGTCATAAGTACAAAATGGTTGGTTCGATTCAACCACGACTTGGCAGGAACCTAATGAAGACAATAACCTGTGCAACTAACCTCCACGAATATCACATCTTTAAGCTAAGTTGCGTAATCATAAAAAGACTCAAAAATTTGGTATCCGGCTTGTTTGGGTTTCACACAACTGGCCATAATATAAAAAGTTACCAATAGTTTTCAGTCATTCTGCTTGATTGCATAGCTCTGTATATAAATAAACAGCACACAAAGTTTCGTAAGAAAAATAATTTCTAGAAGCCAAGTTATCACTGTTCGCGTAACTAATGGTTGCAAAAAATCAAGTTTTGAGAAAAATGGCTTTGAAGGTTCAGACCTATTGTACGTATTATAAGAAACAGTCAATGCGCCTAAAATCCGCCAGGCTGATAGCTGGCACCCTCCTTGTAACCGGCACGATCTCCGTTTGGCCGAGCTGAGGCGCACACATTTTTTTTGCCTGTTTCGTGTTTTACAGTTGACTCACATGCAGCCTTCGTCTTAGGGTGACAGTCACTGGTCAGGCACGCCGTCCTCGTACTATAACTGTAACTGCAGACTATAAAGTACTATAACGGTCTCCTTGCGAGGCTAGAACTAAATCCGTGAGGTTAAAACGGCATACGAAAAAGCACGGACAACCAGACACGAACGCAAGGCAATGCAAATGCGCGCAACGTGAACACGAGTGTGCCACCCATTGCCCCTTAGTGAAAATTTTGAAATAAATCAAATGTACAATATCCTGAAATGTGTCCAAAAGCTTAGAATGTAGCTAAATAAATTGGCATTATGTAACATATATACGAAGAAACATTTAGGACGACATGGCAGATGCTGCGGAATCGGAAACCTTCAGTTTCGGTTTCGGATGCGTCTCGGCGGGGTTGAAAAATGGTCATAACTTTTGAACCGATTAAGGTAACAGCACAATTTTTTTTCTAAATATTCTTCAATAGACAAAGATGTTGAAATTGCAAAATTTAAAAAAGAGTCATTTTTTTCAAAAAATGCGTTTTTGAAGGTGTCGACCTACCTTAAGCGCGAACCGACCGCGGCGAGAGAGCGCGATGCGAGCGCCCCAACCTGTTCTTGCGCGCGAACCGAACGCGGCGAGAGAGGGTGTTGCGAGCGCAGAGAAGGCGAGGAGGACGCGGGGGAGAGGGCGCACCTGTGGCCGACGGTTGAATGTGTCAAGGATATAAGGCGCGTTCGTAACCTTCTACTCTGTGTCGGCTTTGTGGCGCAGTGGTTAGAGTGGCGTGCACCTCGCGTTCTGCCCGCAGAGTCGTGGGGTCGAAACCTGGCGCCGGTAAGTATTATTTCTTTATATAGTGGCCGCTTTATAAAGTATTATTTCTTTTAAAAGCGGCCGCCTCCGAGTGAGGCACTTAGTGTCAACCCCACGAGGTGGCGCTCGCGTGCCCTGCCCCAGCGCTTGTTCGCCTCGCGAAACGGCGGTCAGACGTGCGTCGGGTGGCCTCCGAGGAGCTACAGTTCTTTTTTCGTGTCAAAATAGTACAGAATGCTAATAATGTACCAAGGTTTTTATGGGAAAGGTACCTACGTTGTGTATTTACTGTTTGCTCCTTTTTTTCATCACATTAGGCCAACCCAGCAGACTGCGCACGCCGTTCTCTATCTAGGCTAGCGTGCGGATGCTTTTTTCTTCGTTGTTTGATGGTTTTTCTATCGTTTTGTGTCAACTGAGGAATGAGCTGGGTGCTTAAGGCTTTCTGCTTAATTTAAGGTCAATTTTTCTGCTGTTTTTCTTCTTTTTTTTTTGCTGATTTTTCCATCAAGTTCTACATATCAGCAAACAGCGTCGTGCGTGCGCAAACATTTACGTTGTTTTCTTTTTTTTCATATTGTACCCACGAAGCACGCATGACAGATGTCTTAAAACTTCAGTCAAGTCAACGGAAAGCGTGCAAATACAGGATTCGCGACCGCAATTCTCAGAATAGCACCAAGCCACACAGCATCATTTTACTGCGCGATCATTTTAAAACTGCATACTGTTTCGCACACTGTACACCGATAAGCATAAAAATAATTAGGTACACCTTATTTACAATTAATGATTTACATCCTCGTTACAAACAATTAAAACAAAGAACCAAGAACACTTAAACAAGTGTGGTTCCTGCTAGGCTCCTTTTACAATTTCCCAAACCAAGATCGTGTGCAGCGCGGCTAGCTGGTGTTGTTTTCCTATAAGGATCATGTGCACCGACTCAACAGTGGGGAGATAATGTCATTGTGTTATCTGTTTATTGTTCGCTTTCCATACTGTAAATAATTACCTGTGTGCGCTCACCCACGCATGTCCAACGAACGTGTGGAGCGCTTAACTATAGCAGACTATAGGAACACGAAGGGAAAAGCAAAAAACGAAACCACATGTGAGTCGAAATGCAAGTGCGAAATAGAAGCTCGGTGAGCTTGAAGCAAGAACAGGTACGAATCAGTGCCACACGAAAGCGTCAACTCGCCGGAGCCGCGAGCAACGCCAAATGAATCCCGGTAATGCACGCAAACGCAGCGCGTGTGAGAGAACACACAAAACAACGGAGAACGGAAGTAAATAAATAACGCAACCCTCAGCGTTCATTTTGGACTGTATTCTAGTGGCATCAGTTCTATCGCAGCGTAAATTCATCCCTGGTGCGGCGAATGCGCGTTGCAAAAGCTTTGCGAATGTTATTAGTAAGGTAGCAAGGTTCTTATGTGAATAGTACAACTATGCCATGCGCATGTACTGTTTGTTCGTTTTTTCAACCCATTTGGCCAACCAAGCAGACCGCGTGTGTCGCGCTTTAGTGATCGAGGCTAGCGTGTGGATACTGTTTCTTCTTTGTTTGCTAATGTTTCTGTCGCATTTTGTCAGCCGCGGAAACAGCATGGTGCGTTAGGCAGGCCGACTTCCGCACATTCTCGTTTTTTTTTTATTTGATCACGCTAGAGCACTGCGCAAGCCACAATTCCTAGGCCCGGCCCGAACCCGACAAATTTTTAAATATAAGCCCGAGCCCCGCCCGTACTGGGCAAAATTTAATAATAAACCTGAGCCTGTCCGACTGTTTTGAAATATCAACCCGCGTTCGAAAGACTACATGAGTCCGAAAAATTTGGCCTTTTCAACCTGAAAACGTAACCATAGAACGAGTATATTGGACTTACAATTTTTAAACTTGGACCGAGCTTTGTAAATATATATCCGGACACAGAAAAATGAATTTTGGAGAATATCGATGAAATATATATTTAACAGAGCTCCAGTGACTTCGCGCTTCGATTTTTTTTTTCATTTAACCTAATTCAATGAGCTAACTTTTTGGTATCAACAATCACGAATTTGCGGCGCATGACTGCCGGGCCTCAGACACTGCATGCATGCGCCCGGGCCAGCACGGCACGAAAAAAAAAAATTGCTGAAGGCCGAGCACCGCTCGGTCCCGAGAAAACGCGTCCCACCTTTCCCGGGCCATTTAAGTGCACCAATCGGACACACGATATGCAACAGTCGGACACACGATATGCTTTTAATAACTTCACTCAAGGCAGCGAAAACGATCAACATTGAAAACTAATTTTCAGAAAAGCACAATATCGCGCACTTTATAACGGGATCATGTTAAAACTGTACAGTTAACAATTACCATATTACGAATTCACAAGTTCATTAAAAGTGCTGCCCACGTCTTGCCGACCAAAAATATTATGAAACAGTTAGGAATTCAACATATAAAAGCAGGGTAAAACAAATCGCAAATATAAAATCTTTGTAGCAATCACATAAATTTATTAGGGGTATAATTCCACAACACGCTATTGCACTATCCTTCCAAACCGCATGGGCCATGGCCCTTCGGAAATAAGAGACCGCCGCAAGCACATGTCCTTCTAAATTGCAAACAAAAAAGGAACCAAGAACATTCAAAGATCAGCGTAGTGCAAGCTAGGCTGCTCTTGCAATTACACACACACAAAAATATATTGTGCAGCGGCTTAAGAAACATCAAAACCGAGCGTGAACCACTCAACAGCAGCATAGCGGCAAGGCGCGCCGCCTCGGGATCTCCTCGGGCGGGGCACACCAGCGCCACGCGCGGCGGTTAACATGTTCGTCTTCAAGGGCGCTATGGGGAGAAGGCGGCGCTTTTTCCACTACCCAAGTATTCAAGTTCACTATAGCTTAAGTGCTGGCTTTTTCGTAGGCGCCAGCGAACAGCAAAGTAAGAATTAGCTACTCGTTCTGAACAAATGTCGCAAAGGTGTCGCTTTGTTTCTTCGCAGAGTGCCGATGTGTTGTGCCTTAGGCATCGCGAATAGGGTCTAGGATGGCAAACGACTTTGTTATTCCGTCCGGGAAACGCGACGCAGGCAGGAGAAAAGTTTGGTTGTATTCATTCCAAAGGGAAATACTGAAAGCCGACGCTGTCATCACTGTTTGGCGAGGTAAATTTCGGAATGCTTGTTCTCGCTTTGTTAAATTCTGCGCCCACTTGAGCGGTCACTTACGAAGAAGTGCGTATTCTCTCCGCGACCGTCGTCCACACTCTTTTTTCTGAGTAGCTTGCGCGCAGCGGCGACTTCGTCACGTCGTAAGCTTTGCGTTAGATAACAGGCTGTGTGTTTGTCATGTGCGCGCTTAACTCCCAGCATATTTTCAGCGGCGTAGCATGTTCAGTCGGTTGTAGGAGAGTCCTTCATTTGAAGGACTCTGGTTGTAGTAAGGTTTTCGTGGCGCAAGTCTTGTTCACCTGAATTCCCGCCTGTTTCGGCCGATGGCAGCTTGCGTCTGACCATATAGCGTGTGCGCTCCGAGTGCGTGTAAGCTCTTTGGGGTGGGAAGCCTTTTTTTGTGTGTAAGTGACCCAGGTAGTATTATTATCTCGTTGTTATGACATTCTTGCGAATTTCTGCGTAATGTGTGCTTGGTCGGTGCGGCGCAAATTGAGGCTGTAAAGAAAAAAAAATCCCGGCTAGATAAAACAAACAACGGCAAAGCCCTCTAAACAGCACGGAAATAAGGTAGGATGTCGTTAGTAAAAGCGGGCGAAGACTGAACGCCGCTAATGATTCACAACCATCGTAAGAAAGGCAAAAGGTAATGTAGGCAAGGACGCCAGTGCAGATCTCGAACGACGGCATTTGCGAATAAAGCGCTCTGTATTATACTGCCGCGAACCATGCGCAAGCCCTTTGTGTAGTGGTTCCACAACCACATTCACGCGAATACAAGAAATGATTTCCTAAAAGAGTAGTTCGGAATGTTCACGTTCGATCCTTTCGCGTTCACGAACTATCTTGAGATGTTACAACCATGCCGCAGACGTAAACAAACACAGCCCTGTGCGTATGCGTGAGCGGCATGCACCCCGCACTAACATCCTCTTGTAGACAAAAATATAAAACAGGACAACCTCACTTAGTGCGCGTTGGTAAAATAGGACTTTATCAATCCTATCGATGCCACCAAACAGCGATTTGGCGCATAAACCAGAGCAAACTGCAAGAAGAACTCCAGCGAGCGGCGCGTAGCGTTTCGAGGGCGTCTGCTGTGAAGCAGCCAACAAAAATGGCGGCACCGCCGCCTGGTTCAAGGGCGCGCGGCGCCGCGGGTGAGGGAAAAGAAAAGAGGAGAGCGACCGAGAAGGAGGGAGCGATTCGCGCTACCTTACTAATTTTAGGGGCCTCACCCTCCGCGGGAGTACGCGGGGCTACAGTGGCTAGAATTGGAAAGTGTGATTAGCAGCATGCAGCGCCTGCGAGGCGCTTTGAAACCGCCGAAAGGGATCCGCGAGGGGCCGCGCGTGATCGTTTACACGTCGACTGGTGAGGCGCGAGCGGATCGTCTGCAATGCGACTGCCGCTTTGACCAGAGAGAAGCACGGCTTGTTTCCTGTGCCGTAGCAGGTTTAAAGGGACACTGAAGTGAATTTGTCAAGCTCCCGTTTTTGCTTGCACTGTGTAGACTGGCTTAAATTAGCACACTTTTCATCGTTTATCCGGTTGACAAATCGGTAATTATTTTACAAAGCGCGAAAGAAGAAAAACTACCATGCGCGGTTTGCGGCGGCCGCACAAACTAAGCTGTGACGTTGGGAGGAGGGGGCGCCGTGATTGGACGATGTCCAAGGTTAGCAATCAAACAAGTTTCGGTTTCGGTCTGTAAAACAACATGTTTGACATTCGATGGCGTCGTTGGATGGGCATTCTCAATATCCCAGTTATCGTAGTACCGCGCTTCTGCCATGTTGTCGGCTGTAAAATGCATAAGATAAGCCTCCCAGGACGGCTTGGAATCGTAGCATTCACTATCTGAGGCCTACGCAGTGCATGAACGCCCTTCGCGTCCCCGCAGACGCTCAAATGCATGCGCTTTTCCCCCATATTTGGAGCTTGCCTCGCTCATGCCTGTATCGTAAAAAGCGTGTTCGCACCAGGCCAAGGGTCTGTTGATTCTGGGCTGTGCCCACTGCCCGCAAGCAGTCGGTGCTTATGGCAACAGCACGCCAACGAGAACTCGCTAGCGCGCCAGTGCCAGCCTGCGCGAGTTCTGTGGACTAGTTCGTGGAGCAATGAACGTTGCGGCCCAAAAAAAGGTGAACTCAGTATAGAAAACATCGGCGAAAAAACGAAAAAGTTAACTCATCAAAAAAAAAGGATGCACCCGCGGCAATTCCAACTTGTAACTGGCAAAACACATGGGGTGATATACCTAGCGCTCCAGACGACTAGGCCACGGAGGGCCGCTGGCGGCGATGGAAAATATAAGGTATATAGTGTATAACCAATTTACACTTTTATTTCGTTTTAGTATTTCAAGCAGCTTAGGTGACTATTTGTTGTATTGCGCTCATGCAGTAAGCGTCCCCCGAGTTTCCACAATAGCTCACGTCTAGCAATTGCATTTCGTAACGGGAAAGCGTTCGCAGATGCGTAGTCGTGCTGCTGACCGCTCTGCGTGTTCGCCCAGCGCAAGAAAGTGCTTCCCGCACCCTAGTTTTACGCTGTACGGTAAAAATATCAGTTGATTTTATTTCCTTAGTACCTATATTGACTTCGCTCACTCTTTACCCCCTTCAACAGGCCTTATATTTTCCTACTGGCGTACCAGTCAGCGAAGCGTCGCATGTGCGCTTGTGCAGCGCTTGAGTGAAGCGACCTTGACTTGGAGCTAGTACAGAGTACAAACTAACGAAGTAAGTTAAGTAACGAAGTAAGTAACTAACGAAATAGGTTAAGTAAGCTCTGCCCAAAAGTGAACAAAAGGGCAGGAAAACGTCAAGGAGCATGAAGTAAAGAAAGGCGCATTCTTCCATTCCCAAACGTGTTGTGGCTTAGTTTCAACTGATCGAGCTAATTGCGACGAACCGTCGGCGGCCGGCGGACTAAACGGTGGGCCGACTGACTCGGTCGCGGAATGTGGGCGAGCCGTGCAGTAGCGCAGCCAATTGTCAGCTCCTCTCCTGCTGACGTCACACGAAAAAGCCACAGAAAATGGGCGAGCGTAAAGAGAAGAGGACAGCATTTTCGAATTGATTTTTCTACTAAATAAATTCGCGTAAACGCGCACAGAGTGGTCGAAACAGGGCCCAGGGACTCCGGACTACAGTTTGCGCTCGTAATCCCGCATTGTTTACAAATCACTTCAGTGTCCCTTTAAGGGTGCATTAGTGCCGCAAAAGCAGAGCCACAATTTTGTGCCGGGCCGCCGCCACTCTACGGGGTACAAGTCCTGCTAAAAGAAACTGTCGTTGTTTGGAGTTCCGAAGGACGCGCGTCTGTATTGGTGCAGTGGCGACGAGCCTTTTCCACATCCGCGACCTGTTGCGACCGGGTGGGCCGAGCCGCAGCCGGGAAGAAGTCCGAGAGCTGATAGGCCAACGTAACTGTTTACTTCATAGCGAGACGTGAGCTGAAGCCAAAGAACAATGCCCCGACGGGCGAGGTTACAACACAGGACTCGAGCAGGGCGACAGCATCGATTCGCTGCTCTAACAGGAATGGTTTACAACGCTTGCGGGGGTCTATTTATACCCAAAAGCGGTAACGGTCAAACGCAACAAGCTTCAACACGCCGAGAACGTCACAGACACACACAACGCTCTTTCCAGAGTTCGTAAGCCGTTCATAGCCTCGGCGCACGTTGAGTCCGGGAGAGGGGAGAGAGGAGGACATCGCTGAGTTCGCGGGGCCTCTGTGTCCTTGAAGAGCGTGGAGACGAGCCTCGCAGGCAGCCGCCGAAGTTTTGAAATGCGCCGAAAGTGAAGCGTCTGACGCGGCTTGTCGCAACTTGTCACCGACATGGTGGCGCCTGTTTTCAAAGGCGCGCGTAGTGGCTTCGCCGCACAGCCGAGGAGGGATGCGGGGGAAGTACTGCGGCACTGGCCGATTCGTAACAGCTTCTCCGCCGGGGGTCCGAGATCCCGATAGATGAGGGTCTTCAACCGTTGTCCGGAGGGATGCTGTCGAAGTGAAGTGCTCGGCAGACGCTCGACTGCAGGCCTGGGCTGTACGACACCGTGCTGGAGCTTCACCGGGCGGGTCACTGGACGAGTAGTGGCTCCCCAAGAACGTCCCCCTGGCTTGGCCAGGCAAGCAACAGAACAACACAGGAAGACACAACCGCATCGCCGGCAAGTGCGAAGACAAATCAACACTGAAGATCTACCAGGCTTTTAGTTGCGATAAAATACGCTAATAACTAACTACACTAGTTAGACAAGTGCTCAAACTTGAAAGGTGACATTTCGCATGATTGGAAATGTCCCACACAAAAAGAAACGTAATCGTAAAGGGCGAAACCTGCTCCAGGAAAGACCATGCAATAGAGAAAGTCAGGCGTCTACAAGCCCACCCTGTCGTCCACGAAATTCTATTTCAAATTCAACTCCTCAAACGGAACAACACCAACATCCGCGTCGACTGGGTACCTGGCCACGAACCATTTTCTTCAGGCAACCAGGCGGCTCATATGGCCGCTCAGGAGAGTTCCCCCTCTTATCCTCCACTGGTGCCTGGGGTAAGGCCATCGCGGTCCCCCTCTCCCTCCCCAGCGATGCGTATTCACCAGCACAAGAAGGACCGACGCACACGTCTAAAAGCCCTAACTCCAGCTGGCTACCTCAGCCGCCTACCTCCTATTCCCCGCTCAGGCGAAATTTTTATTAACAAATAGATTGCAAATTCAGCGTACACACCTGAAACACTTCGCAAGTGGTATACCCCTCACCTGCCCCCTCGATGTCCTTACTGCCGTACCACAACTCCATCAGACCTCACACACCTAGTTTGGTGGTGCCCAGCTTTCGCCACGCACCGTACATTTCAATCTCCTCAACCCCATCCCGATCCACAACAAACTGATCCACAACTATTATATGAAATAGCGGTTTATTCAATCAAAAGCGGTCTGGCACGGGTTGTTTGAGCGGGTCCTCCCCCGAACGAACTGGTGTATGTGCACAAACCCTATTGCGATCACCATGAACTGGCCCATGAATTGCAGGTTCCAAGAACTGGCCCAGTTATTGACTCTACTGAGAACGACCAGCATTAATTTGTTTATTTTCTCTTACCCTCCCTCCCCATTCCTTTCCCCCATCGTGACCAGTGGTCGTCCTTTTCTATTAAAGGTTGTCTCTCTCTCTCTCTCTACAAGCCACTTCTCGCACTGAGAGCTGCGATTCGAGCTCTCATCATTGCTCCGAGCTTTCCCCAATTTGTATCGCACTTTAGGTGCGCCCGTTCTCTGAAAGAGACTGCTGCGACCGCGTGAAATCACGCCTGTCGTCTTGTTCGACAAAGGTCGAGCGCGCGGAGGAACGAGCGGGATTGTCCACCGTTCATACGTTAGGCGCGCGCTCCTTCTTGGAGGCGGCGTTCCCTTGACGCGATGCGAGCTCACGGCTTTTCCCCTTGGCGTGCCCGCACTGAAACACGCGCCAAAAGTACGCCCGGAAGTTTTCCCTCTATCCTTCTTGCTCGCCTTTTTAGCAACGCGTTCGGCAAGCAAACGTCGGAACGCGTTTACGTTCTCTCCTCTAGGCTGATCGGTTCCCGACTTCGGCTCAGCCACAGGAGACACCGGAACCTCAACTAGCTCAGACGATGTTGGCCTATCATCGGGAGCATCAGCCGGGAGTGACAAGTGCACGACGTGCTCATTAGACACCTTGTAGTTCCCAACAGTCACTACCTCGTCGTCCCTCGCGCTTTCAGCGACAGCCTCGGCACGCGAAAAGCGAAGCGTGTTCCCGTTCTCCTTCCTCACTGCCAAAACTACACTACAACCAGGCTGCCCTGTCTCAAAAGACGGCTCAGCCGCCAACAGCCACCTGAATCTCTACGAGCTCGGCTGGCCGTTGCTCGAGGTCAGCTACCTGAGCTGGTGGCAGGACGGAATAGGCTTGCTCAGTGGCGAGATCGTCATGACTCCCAACTGAACCGTGCAAAGCGTTTGCTGCCTCGACTGCAGGCTTTCCCACCACATCGCTCGTTTCTGCACTACCGTCCGAAGGAACAACTTCCGTTTCAGCGGACTCGTGTTGCCTTTCGGTAGCCTCATGGTTTACGCACTCCAGCGAAACCTCGCTATCTCGCGAAATGTTCACGTTCAAGACGGTAGCCGCTCCCAAGGCCTCCCGCGAATTCAAACCGTCCGAACACGCCGCCGAGATCTCCAAAACAAACGCAGACCCATTATCGCACTCAGTGGACACGCGCTGCCCTCTGCCGCCTCTGCCGACAGTCTGAGGTAATGCGCCGTCGTTATCTCTCTCAATAACCTTGCCACGATGCTGGGCTGGCTGGGCCGCAACCGTCGCCTCCGACTCGCGCTCCCGAGCGCCTGCTACTGGCAGCGCTGGCACGGTGCTTTCCTCGACAACGAGGTCTTTTTCGAGCAACAATTCTAACTCGGGCTTCACTCCCTCCTGCTCGAGTTGAATTTCATGCTCTATGTGCTTGTTCTCCCGTTGGAGTCTCTCTCTTTAGAGCTTCTTTCTTTCCCATCGGATTCACTCGAGGGCGTACCATCGCATCTTTTCCTCGTGTTGTCGTAAAAATTTCCCATGTTCTCGCTTCCGTTCCTCGCGTTCCTGTTGCAGTTTCTGCCTCTCGAGCTCCCGTACTCGCCTTCTTTCCTCGCGTTCCTGCTCTAGTTTCTGCCTCTCGAACTCCTCACGCTGGCGCTCAGCCTCAGCCTCTGCCTCGGCGGCCCGACGTTTCGCGGTCTCCCTGCCATTGATCAGCTCAATGCATTCCGACAGCTCCTCATCGTCAGCCCGGACAGCGAGTATAGCCTGTATCAGCTCTGGCTTTCTCAGCGAGTTCGTAACATCCAAGCGCAACTCTTTTGCAAGCTCCAACAACTGCGGTTTTTTCAACGCTTTCAAATTCATGGCCGGTCTAGAGTACCGCTTTCCCACTGCTCCAAAAATGTTTCGCGCGAATAACCCACGCGACAAAAACACACGCCCTACCAGCTATCGATACTCAGAAGCCTGGTAAAACTCAGTGTAGAAAAGTCCCGCACTCACCCTTGACCGCCGTGAATTCTGCGAAGTCCGAAGCCGCCTTGACGTCCGTGGTGTTGGGTCTCGCACCGCTGGCTTCAGGTATTACGAAATTGCCATCCGACCGCTGCCAACCAGTTGTTGCGACCGTGAAGGCCGACTGCAGCCGGGAAGATGTCCAGAGCTGATAGGCCAACGTAAGTGCTTACTTCATAGCGAGAGGTGAGCCGAAGCCAAAGAACAATGCCCCAACAGGCGAGGTTACAATACAGGACTCGAGCAGAGCGACAGCATCGATTCGCTGCTCTAACAAGAATGGTTTACAACGCTTGCGGGGGTCTATTTATACCCAAAAGCGGTAACGGTCAAACGCAACAAGCTGCAACACGCCACGAACGTCAGAGACACACACAACGCTCTTTCCAGAGTTCGTAAGACGTTCATAGCCTCGGCGCACGTTGAGTCAGGGAGAGGGGAGAGAGGAGGACTTCGCTGAGTTCGCGGGGCCTCTGTGTCCTTGAAGAGCGTGGAGACGAGCCTCGCAGGCAGCCGCCGAAGTTTTGAAATGCGCCGAAAGTGAAGCGTCTGACGCGGCTTGTCGCAACTTGTCACCGACATGGTGGCACCTGTTATCAAAGGCGCACGTAGTGGCTTCGCCGCACAGCCGAAGAGTGATGCGGGGAAGTACTGCGGCGCTGGCTGATTCGTAACAGACCAAAGCTGTGGGATGTTCTGGAAGTTCAGGAGCAAGGCGACCAGATCCGGATTACGGTTCGGGCCACTTTCCAAGGTGCGTTCAGAGATTTTGAGTTGGCACAGTGGGATGAAGCGTCAAATACAATCCTGTGCTTTGTGCTGCTTCTGTTTTCTGGTACTACCACCTGGTGGGGCATGTAATACAGCACCTTCGTTGTTGCTTCATTTCTACCTTCGTCATCAACCCTTTCTGCTATTCCACTGTTCTGATAAAATCGAATTGCCTGATCGTACTCTTCGAGGAGACCTTTGTTTATTGACAGTTTCTTCCTAACGCTCTCCATTCTGTTTAAGGCCTCTTGCTTGTTGTCGGCGAGCCTGCACGTCAGCCTTCTAAGGGAGAGCAAATTCGTATCTGCCATTCGACTGCGTGATGGTGGCCTCAAAGTTGCGCCTAACATGTTCTCCGGGAGGGTCGTCGCCCAAGGCGTCGGTGACTCCCACACTTTCGAGCTTCCAAAAGCTCCTTAGAAGAGAGGAAGACTCGAGATCTGGCGCCGTTGCCTTCAGCACGATCGCTTGGGAACAATTCATCCTGGTTGAGCGTGACCCCGTTCTTCCCTGGACCGCCCATCCGAATGCGGATTCCACCGCAGTCAAACTTTCCGTCAGTCGGTGGATCCGTCCGGTCATCGCAGTCCAGTAGTGGTCGAATCGCAGCAGCAGGTCGACGTCTCGATCGCTCTTTCCACTCAAGTCATCCCCAAATGAGAGGCCAATCTTATATAACTTGGTCAGAATTCTTTCATCAGGGCTGGGAAGGTCGCGGTCACAGATCTTGGGCATTTCTAGCTCGTCGACCTCAATTTTTGTGTAATTCTGTCGGATTCTCAAGGTTACCTCAACACTCCAAAATGTGCGCTCTCTGCTTTAACCTCAATACGCCAACCACCAGAATCTCCGTTCCAAGAAGTTTGCAGTTGAGTTCCTGCGACAGCTTCTCCGTTATAAAGGTGCTTTAGCTGCCGCTGTCAAACATTAGCATGGCCAACTTCCTGTGCCTGCCACTCTCAACCCATGCTGTTACGGTTTGCAATAGAACGGCTGGTCTCACGCTGCCCTTTTCTGTAGTCTGGAGACTGACGGGCTCGTTCGGATACTTCTCTTTTTTCGCGTGGACCGGTTGGTCAGGGATCCGTTTAGGTGGGGTGTAATCAGGGTCACACATGCTGGTAGCGTGCCGGCCGTGACACGTGCCGCAACTCGCTACGCACGTGCACATTCTCACTGTATGATGCGGCATTGTGCCCCTAAAACTCCTCCTGCCTTGGTGCAACATGCGTTCCTTCTCTCTCAGATGGATTTCTTCAGTGCAGTCTTATGTGACATGCTTTTTTGAGTTGCACAGAAAGCATTCCATCCCTTTAACTGTGCCGCGCAGCGCGGCCGCCGATGGTTGTCGGGACTTCGCAAACTGCGGTGGCTTCTTGTCCCGTTCATGCATAGGGAAGCGAGATAGAGGCTTAGCAGTTTCGTCACGTCGCTCGATGATGGACTTTTCCAGGGCCTCTATCTCGATGCGGAGAAAGTTCGAAAGGTCGCACAGCATGCCGAGGTGTACTGGCTTCCTTGAAGTCTCGGAGATGGTATCGCTTCTCGATGTTCCGGCAGAGCTGGCCTCTTCCGCATTCCTCGATGTCACCTTTCTGTTGGAATCCAGGCTCAGGTTGGATGGAAGTGCGCGAAGTAGGACGAGATACAGCATGGCGCAGTACGACTGCTCTCCCACACCCAATGCCTTCAGGCCTCGGAGGTGAGCTTGGACGTTGTAGTGCATACGGCGCAGAGGTCGGACGTTCCATGGGGACGACACTGGTGTTAGGTTCATCAGGCTCTCGATGTGGTCTTGGACAAAACGTTGGTCTTGGATGAGCGCCACCTGGTTTCCAAACCTCTGCTGCAGGATGTCTATGGCGTCCTCGTAGCACTCGGATGGTGTCTCCAGACCCGCAATTGCCGCCGCTCCATCTCCGATCAGCGCAGCCCTCAGGTAATTGAACTTTTTCGATGGCACCAAGTCCGAATTCTTGCGAATGGAGGTTTCGAACTGCTCCCAAAAGGGCTGCCAATTCCTTCGGTTTCCGTTGAATTTTAGAAGCTCCAATTTTGGGAGTTTGACCTTCGCTGCCGTTGCTGTCGTGTTCGGAGTTGCTGAGTTATTGTTGCTGCTGCTTCGTTTAACCCTGCCTTTCAGTCTCGCCAGGCAGGTTACTATCTTGTCACTATACTCGATGGCATGAGTGAACTCGTCTTCTGCGTCTTCGTCGGTCAGTAAAGGCTCAATTGCCGTTTTCACTTCTTTCAGTTGAGCCTTCACAAGCAGAAGACGTTCGATCAGGACTTCAAGTTCCTGGACACCGGGCGTAGGCAGCGGTAGCAACTTTTCTGCCTCGCCAACGAGTCGACTTACTTGAGCCCGCAGAGTCTTTCGCTTCTTCTTCTGTAGCTCCATGCCGATCGTCGTCCACGTTCAACGCAGCAGTCGATCCTTGTTGCTCGCCGATGCACTCACAGTTCGTTCATCTTTCAAGATCCCGGGTTTCGGCACCAAAATTTTGTAGTAGTGAAGATGTGTCGATTCATGCGGTCGCTGTCGTCGTTCAAGAAACACCGCTACTCGTTCGAGTGCAAATGAAAGCAAGAGGATTTCTTTATGTAGAAGCACAGAAGGTTACAGCGTTCCGTTTTACATGCTTTCAACGAACCAACTCCCCCTGCTCCCCGCCGCCGCAGTCCCTTCTTTGGATGGAGAGGGGGCTATGTTCCCCGGTGAAACAAGAACCATATGTAGCGCGCGCGGACCCCGCCGATGGTCTCAGTTGACAGCCCCGCGGCGGCACCCGCTTTGCATCGTCCATTCTCCCGTTTCTGCGGGTATTTTTTTTACTGTGAAAGCATTAAATGTCGAACTACCCCAGTTTTCATTCCGGTGTCATCAGATTTACTCGGCGCCGCTCCGGGTTCCTCCTCACTCCCGCTGACACATCTTCTACAACTATTTTCACCCTCGCCTCCACCGAGGCCCCTTTGTCAAGTTGCGCAGTCGCCAGCTAACGGCGGTAGTGCGGTTATGAGATGATTGCGGAAAATAAACAGAAGCACGGATGAGCGTAAAATGCACTGACGATTACCACACTGCCTGATAGAAAGTTTGTGCGCAGCGCGAGCGGCAGTCTTCTCGGTCACGGCGCATTTCTGCTGCGTCCCAGGAAGTGTTCACGTGATCAGCGAACGTACGGCGGCGTGCGCAACTCTGCTGCTACCTCGCAGTGCACCGCCGCATGCAGCCAGCATGCTGCAAATCGTGTTCGAACCTCCCGCGCAAATGTCACGTGGTTGGGATTAGCCCCGGACAAGGCAGCAGCGAGCGTGTTATTGCATATTGTGTTTGCAAACGTCGCATGGTTTGGATTAGCAGAGGATGGAACAGCGTCTGCGGAAAGTGTCTGGGGTAGGGCGCTTCTTGGTGGCGACGCATGAGACATGTGTGAGGGATAGCCAGTGAGAGAGGTGATGACGCCGTAGCCGGTCACACTTCGCTAGACGCTCCTCTGTTTTCTTTCTTTCGTAGCTGCTACGTTCACTCACTGGGTTGCGCGGCCATAAAACGCCACTCCCGTGAAGCATACGTAACGGGTGCCTGGGGAAAGCCCTTTTAGGGGGAAGCCCTAAGGCTTCCCCAAAAACGACCGAAACCCGCCGTCTCCGTTTCCGGTCAAATTCACTTCTCCAAGTAGCTGCGAATAACTCCCGTTAGAAGAGAAACTTCGCCAGCTGGAACTCCGTATTGAGCATTTATTTATTTTTCAGCTTAGAAAACCTTCCGAGCGACCTTTTCGCCGGTGTCTTTCACGCCTTAGTATGCGCCATCACCGGTTGCTGGTTTATGCGTCCATCGTTTGCGGGTAGAAAGAGGGGGGCGTGCACGCACAGCTAGGCTGCATTCCGCTAGCGATGAAATGCCGGTTGTTGTGGTGGAAGATGCAGATGTCGAAATTACATGGCTCAATGCGGTTAGTCGGCTCCTTAATCGAGTGGTTCGGGTGTGGGTTGATGAGCTACACAGACATCCTACACACACACTAAGTTGCATACGAGGGGGAAAGGAAAACGGACAGCAGAAGCGCCAACTACGGGGGGGCAGTGGGGCTCGTACCCCCCCCCGGACGGCTTTACGGGGGGGCGGAGCCCCCTCCGGCCCCGGCTGAGGATTTTTAGGGGCTTGGCTCGGCTCTGCGCCCGTCGACATCGGACTGTTGGCCGTCGTGTGTGCGAACTATTGCTTACAATAGGGGTTGGGATCTTGAGAGAGAGAGAGAGAGAGAGAGAGAGAGAGAGACTTTATTGAGCGTTCTGTTTGGTCTAAGGGTCTGTAGTGGCCCCCAGCTTGAGCCGAGTGGCGACTTCGGTAGCTCTGTTGACCACAGCGGTTTGCACCTCTTGGTCTGAGCTCCCCAGCACCTTCTCCCACTGCTCTTCACAAGTAATTGAAGGAAACGGGTCTTTAGGACATCCCCACTTAATGTGAGGAAGGGTGGCGAGGGCACCGCATGCAGAGCATTCAGGGGAGGGGTATATAGAAGGGTGGATGAGGTTCAGTTTTGCTGGATTAGGAAAAGTGTTCGTCTGCAGAAGACGCCATGCGTGTTCTTGGGAAAGGTCGAGTTGAACATGGGCGAGAGGGTATCTACGGCGGGAGAGGCGGTAATGGGTAGTTTTTTCATTTTACGTGACTAGTCGGTCCCTGGCAGATCTGGCCCGTGGTAGGGAACGTGACTGGCCCCGGCTCGGATCGTAAGCCCTCGAGCCGTATTGTGGGCAGCCTCATTTCCTCGAGACCAGCGTGTGCCGGAGTCCAGATAATCTGTACTGGGGAACTGGGTGGATTTTGTTGCAGAATTTTGAAGGCCAGAGTTGATATTAGGCCGCTAGCGAAATTTTGAACGGCCGTTTTAGAATCAGAGATTATGATTGATGGGGTCGGCCTCATTGAGAGTGCTAACGCAAGGACCGCCTCTTCCGCCGTGGGTGGGTGGGGAAAGTTAACGGTCAAGGAGGTGAGTGGGGGGTTATCGGGGTCATTAATTACGGCGATGGCGTAGGCATTGTAGTGTCTATATTCGGCAGCATCCACATATACTACATCGGGTCGTACCTGGAGACGTTTGCGTAGAGCTCGTACCCTTTGTTCTCTACGACCCGCGTTGTGAAGATGCATGTTGCGAGGGATCGTTCTAATGGTGAGATTAGAATGAATGTCGCTAGAGAGTGGAGATTTCGCTTCAAGGTCGTTGAGAGTGGTTATTCCTAATTGTTTGAGAATGTGATGCCCGTGAGAGTTTTCGATAGGCGGACCACCTGATTGGATAAATGGGCTTCGATGAGCTCCTCGGCCGTGTTATGTATCCCAAGTCCCTCGAGTCTGGCAGTAGACGTATTAAGAGGGAGGTGAAGGGCAGCTTTGTATGCCCGGCGGATGAGGCGATTGACTTTATCTAATTCACTTTTACTGGGGTTCAAGTAGGGGAGTGAGTAAGTGATCCTACTGATAACAAATGCCTGGATCAGTCGGATCCTCTCCGCATCCTTGAGCCCCTTGCGACGATTAGATATTCGCCTAATGACCCCAAAGTAGTTTGGGTGACATGCTGTTCCAATTTATGGAGAAATTGTGGTGTTGGCCCGATTTCGCTGAATTGTCATCCCCAATATTTTCAGGACAGGGACCTCTGGGATCGGCTTGTTCGCTGTCCGAATTTTAATGTCTGGAGAAACTTTACCATTTTTTTTTGGGGGTAATGGGAGCAGTTATGACTTATTAAGGAGCAGGAAAGCCCTGAACGTCCAGCTTCTTCGTCTACGACCTGAGCACCTGCCTGCAGAATCTCCTCTATGTGCGAATCACTGCCGCCCTTGAAAGACAGTTCCGTCCTCCCGATGGGCAGGGGGAAACGCAGGGCCGTGTCGCTTTTCTTCGTGGTGAGTTAGACGTGCTCAGTGTGCGGATTGTTGACAACAATGTAGCGCTGCGCTTGGCTATGGTGGCTAGAAGGGTGGCCCTTCTAGCCACCATAGCTTGGCTTCAGCAGCACGCCAGCAAAGCGACATTTTGTCGGGAGCATAGGTCGGCGCACTCACTCGTGAGTAAACTCATTTGTACTCATTTGTACTCAAACTCACGAGTGAGTACGATGATGAGTGAGTACACACGCAGATTAAAAAAGTGAGTATGATGACGATTGAGTACAGGGGCAAGTCCACTACTCGTGAGTACAGAACTCATGAGTACAATACTCATGAGCATGAGTACTCATGAGTATGAGTACTGGTGAGTATGGTACTCATGAGTACACAGTACTCATGATTACAGTACTCATGAATACTGTATTTTCGAGTGCTTGCACTCGTGAGTACAGCAGTGCAAACAAGTTCTATCACAAACTCAAGTCTGGACGCACGTGTACGAGTTTCAGACATTTAGCGGTGGCGCTGTGCTGCTTAACTCTCAAGGATGGTAAAATCAGGCAACGAAAACTGCACCTCCCTCCTTTGCCTGTCCTTGTTTGGCACTGTTAGCGTTTTTCGGTGGTCGCTCGCTAAGGGGTCGCGGTGAAAAGGGAAAAAACGGGGGGGTTATGTTTCGGTGGGAAGCGCGGCCACAGTTGCTCTGTTTCTACGGCACCTGTTGATTGGAGCAGTTATTTTTGCTTACAAATGCGCGGCCTGGGAACGCGTAGCTGCTTCGCTCCGCTTGCTTCATTCAAATTGTTTTAGGGTAAGCGGTGGGGTCAGCTCACAATGCATGCACTACGCGCACCGAAGTCGCTCTTTTCCGCTATTAAGCAGTTTCCACAGATGCATGTAATGCTCTGGAGTCGTTTCGTGAGCGGAACCGCTCATTTAAACAGTCGCAGTTAGTTTACGTGCTTCGCGTCAAATTGACTGCATGGTTTGTGTCAACCACATGGTTTTATTAGGCTCCTGTTTTGAAACTTTTTGCTCAGGTTTGGTAGGACTATGTCCTCGTGCTGTCCATTTCCAAGTGAGCATATAGCCCCACCGTGCAGGTTGTGGGTTGTTAATCGGACATCATAATGCCCAGTCGAACGCGTGTGACGCCTTGTTTCGCCTCGCATATTTTGTCGAACAGCGCTGGCATCTTGCTGCTGGAGGGGCGTTTTGCTTTCGAATGGCAACCCGATGCGCTGCTTCTCGTTTATGCCACCGTGTAATGATGAAGCTGGTGGTTCTTCCCCTACCTTCATCTGCTGTTTACTGGCGGGGCGACCACTCCTCGCTAGCAACTTGTGCCGAGTTTAAGCTCGCACTGTGGAAGGCCTCGTGAAAGGGCCGTTTTATATGATGAACGCCAACGCCAGGCTTTGGGTTTTTGCCTTTAGCTCGCGTCTTGGAACGTCTCGTAAAACATGTTGCTTGCCCATAACGACGTCATCGCATTTTTTTTATCGATAGCTCTCAGCTTCATCAGCGCTTCTCGAACCAAGAGCTGCAGATTTCCACTGTGCAACCAACGCACCAACACGGGAATACAGTGACGTCAGTGCAAGCTATCACGCCTCCAAAAAGCCTGTCTGCAAACTTTGTTTTCGAGGTCACAAAGCACGCCAGAGCAGTTGGACAGTGCTGTAACGGCTGCCAAGCACCGGCAGCAACTGGGTGCACTGCGGCCGTCGACTGCGAGCGATACCCGCTCCAAGCCTCCAAAACACGTACACATACACTGTTGGGACTGGGCCATCCCAGCTCAGTCACTACTGTTGCGACGTTGCCCTGCCCAGTCCGCTATCGACGCGGCGTAGAGCATAGCGACGAAGTAGCTGAGCTGACGATTATTTGAAGCAGCATTTATATACAATATATATAGAAAGGCAGCAAGAGCGTTACATGGCTAAGAAAAGCACGATAGCACTTCTCAACTCAGGGCCTTCGATGAAATGCCGCCGCATCACCGCTGCTTCCGGGTTAGTTTTATACCCCCAGGGTTTCGTTGCAGCCGCGTGCAGTTCCAATGCCTCCAGTCGGAGCTATCACTGGCCGCGTTATGAATCTGGCTAATGGAGGCGAAGTGATTGCGTCAGCCGAGCCGCCACGACCGGGAAAGGGAAGGCGACTCTGCGGCGGCGTCTCCAGTCACTACTTGTTGCGTATCTGCGGGGATTAGTTCGTCCCAGGCATGATTTGGTCCAGCCGTCGCGATGGGAAAGGGAGAGCAGACTCGATGGCGCCTTTCCCGCCAAGTCGCGGCACGTCTGACGCGGGCGGTTTGACCTAGGCGCGAATCAACCCCGTCATCGGCACGTCGCCAGGTGCAGCGAATTTGTGTCGGGCGCTCTGGCACAACACACACACGGATACAAAAATGAGTGGTCAAAGTCAGACCCGTTTCGGGGGCTCTTAACGGAAATGAACATAGCAGCACGTAGCGCCCCTGTCGTGTCCCTTTCTCGTGTCCCTTTTTTTTAGCCCCGAACTGCCCATTAAAAGAAAAACAAATCGACTAGTTTTTTTGTGCTGATGGTTCAGTCATGCAATATTTTTGAATAAATGTGACCAGTAAAACACGTATTCAAAGAAATTTTTACTGGATGCGTCAAACCGCTGAAGTTCACGGTTGATACATTTGCGGGATGTCTTATTTGGGGACACCTCGTAGTTAGCCGACACAAAGCCCTCACTGCTGCAGGTGCCCCTTATGATGATGATGTTGATGATTAGTGGTAGCCTTTTTATAGCGGGGTGATGACGTATCATCTCATAGGGACCCCCCACCGCTTCCGCCCCCCTCCCTTCGCCGCTTCGAGGCGCACTCCAGGTCTGCCCCCCCCCCGGAAAAATAAGAAGTCTACGCCACTGACGGACAGCCACATGTTTGTACGCGAGAATGCAGCTCAAGGGACACCATGTCTTAAATATTTATGGGACTGATGCATGCCGTTCGTTTGGAGGAAGAGGAGCAAGAATTGAAGCGCTGGCCCGAACACAAACTGGAATGGGCGCAAAAACAACGGTAAGCTGCTGGCGCCGCCGTTAACGTCTGAATTTCAGCTCGTCGAGTAGCGGCGAATCCCTCCCGGATGAAGAGCCACTTGCCCGCTTGGAACGCCAGTGTGAGCCAACATCACTTGCTCAGAGGGCTTTCAAGGGATATTTTCGACGGCGTCTTTAACTTCAATGCACTCGCACTTGACCCGTGGCCCGTTTATGCGTGCGCACGTCTGTAGGGCAGAATAGTGGGAGGGAGGATTTGGGGCGTGCACGCGCAGCTATAGGTTTCATGTCCGTACTGATGGATGGCATGTCCGTTGTGCTGGTACGAGGTTTAAACGCGGACGTTAAACTGCCCAATGGGACATGTCCGGAGTCAGTGGTAGAGCAGATTGGGTTTGTGTGTTAGGCTGTGTTCAGACTACCGACGCAAAAAGTGATCTATGCGCGTAAAAAATGGCATGTCACGCAGTTCGGTTGGCTGAGACGTGAAGTGACGTCATTCTTTAAAGGCATTACGACAGCTGCGGCAACAGTCTGAACCCGGCCTTACACAAACAGTAAGATGGTTACGACGTGGGAGGGCCACCGGCAGTTCTATGTTTATCTGCAAGAACAAAGCTTGGATCCTTCAGGGATTCATACAGCTAATGGGCTAGGAAGTATTCTCCATCGCAAATTAGGATAAACGTGTTTTGTTTCGTGCACTTCTTGGAATGCGTCGAGCTTTGCAGGTCATCCTTCTTCACAGAGTGGGAAGGCACTAATTTTTTTCTTCGCGTTCTCAGACGGAATCCGTCTCAACACTCACTCCCTCGAAACGAAAAGGACGCCGCTTCGCGATAGAATAGGTGCTGCCCTCGCCCGGAAATCTTTAGCTTCGCCTCCCTATAGAAGAAGACGAATGTACAGCTGTGGCCCCTTGTACAGCAGCCAAGCTAAATAACGCTGTGAGGCGAAAAAGAGCTAAAATGGTACTGTTGCATACAGCTGCGCTATCTTCAAGCCTTGAGCATTAGTCTGAGCTTTCCTTCATTTTTTTTGGTAACACCTCTTGTATCACACGTTTGCCGATTCTTCTTGTCATTGTTACACGAACGAAGGCAAAACAGATACGATTCGCAGCTCATGCAGCCCGCATACAACAGGAAGTAGCAACGTCCACGGTCATTGCGGCACCTGCGATGACACAATAAACAATAATACATTTATTTCCATAGTTATTTCCGGTCTCCCTTGAGCATCCTTGTTTTCAATTTGTGTACAGCCTGGCATGTAACAGTATGTGGGCTTTCTGAACGACCGCACACGCCAGAATGCCCACCACTCTTTGCAGCCAGCTGCCCCGCTTTCCAGTTCAACCATTGAACATGGCAGCCGCTCTCATGGTGGCCGCGAGAGGGCAGCATATTTCACATATGGCTATATGCGCGGATAAACTGCCACACCGCCGTGGGTATAAGCTTCGAGTAAGTACATAACGCGCCGAGTAGCGTTGTGAGCGACCTCCGCTTCGCGGGAGGGGATCGCCAAAGTTCCGAAGGTCGCTTCCCTGTTCCAGAAGGTTTTATAGGTGTGTAACTGACTCGATTGTTTTGCCTACCACCGACTTCAGCGGCAGCGGCCCCATAGCTCACCCGATTGAGTATAACAAAATATGTATCCAAACCTTAACGGTGAGCTTTCTTTTGGCATTTTAAAATGTCTTATCAGCCCCTCTCTATGAATTGTGGCCGCATATGTGCGGGTGGGTATGATGACGCCGATCTTATGGCTCAGTAAAGTTCAGAGTAGGCCGTTTGTGTGTGGGTCAGCGGTACAGTGCGATACGAATGGCGCATCTCACTATCTGGGTTCGAGTCCGGGAAGCATTTTTTTTTTTTTGCTTGATTTATTTAAAATTTACCCTATCGGAAAACCCAGCGGCGCTGGAGCTCCGCTTCCAGCGAATTCCTGATTATGGGACTACCTAACGCTGGAATACGCCGGACGCGGAAACGCTGGAGCGCGCCGGACCCTGGGCGCTGGAACACGCTGGACGCGGAAACGCGCGGATCCGGCGCGCGCTGGCGCGTGACGCAGGAACACGCCGGAGACCACGCCGTGGCCGGTGCTCGCGCTAGGCCTTTTTTCTTTAATAGCCGCGTAATTACAAACCCGCATGGCTGTTAACAAGTCATATAGAATTCCTTCCTTCGGGGAAACCTAAGTAGCGCTACAAAATTTAGCTAGACTCATTTGGGCACTTTTCAACTGATTTCGCCCTGCTAAATGCATTGTTTCATCATCGCGTTCCGTCAGTAGAGCTCAATCTGTTCATAAAAGCAATTTTATTCTCCCGGATAAAAAAGAAATATTAAACGAGCATCGACAGTAACCCTTCGAAAATTCGTTCCTTATAATTTTAGGGCCATTAAAACACAAGTAAACACATATTTCTTGAACCCCTTTTATTTTAACAGCAAAACGTGAGAATTAAACTAGAAAGTCAATCCTTAGCTGGATTCCTTGCCTTGGTGAACCTTGATCCGTTGACAATGCATTCGTACAGCAAGGCTTGGAAGGCTATCCTGTGACGAAAAGCGCACGTCTCCGTGGTGCAGCACTATCACGAAGAGTACGCGCGCACGATACCTGCCCAAGACATGCAGGGGTCTCTGCAATTTCAGTCGATTGTGGAAGCACATCGCACGTATTCCAAATCAAGCTGCCTCCGAGAGTCGTCGTATCCACTCGCATCAAAGTTCCAATAATCCCAAGCACCACGGTGTGTCGTCGCTAGAGGAGTCGTCACTTCGAGATGCTTAGAATCCGGACCACTGTTCTTGCTTCTACCACAGCTTTCATAGCTTCACATGTTGCTGCTGGCACCTCCCGGAGACATACGATGCACGTTTTTACAAAAAAGTTACGCGTAACTTCAACTTATAGGCACAGCACGGGTGTGAAATGTGGACGGGCCACTCAGCCACGCAGCCACATACGAATTTTGACCGAAAGGCGACAAGCAGGAAGGAACGAAGTGCTCCCCGGCCTATCACGAGAGCTTGTTCTGCGCCGCGACCCCTCCGCACCACTCCCGATTCTCCGTATTGTGGGCTCCCCCGCCCCGCGAGTGCTGCCGCGCGACAGGTTTTCGTCAGTGACGGTGCAGCCCCGGACTTTCTTCCGAGGGGCCCTGCTGGAGCGAAGGCGGGCGTTTTCTTTCTTTCTACATTTATTCTTTTTTAACATATCTTGGTATTGTAATGGGTTCACTGGCGCCATTTCTTTTTCTTTTAACACCGTAGCGGCAAAAGGTCAGCTGGTTTTAAAATCTTATTTTCTCTATTTAAGCTTGATTGGACACACGGTTCGCGTTCAAATAAATAGTTTGCTTGCTAAAAACATAATACAACAGCATGCAGATTGAGACAATGTGGCTCTCAAAGACCCAAAAATACATGTCAGAATGTGAACTGCAATAATTACACCACGTCCTCAAAAAGCAAGTCTTGCTTGCCCTTTATGCGTCCGTTTTGCGAACGGGCTACCCCTATTGCCTGATTCTTTCATCAAAGGTGTTCGAGAATGTCCCTATGTAATGCTTCCATATTTGAATTTTGAAAAACACTATGGTTTAGTCTATGAAGATCAAAAGCGGAGCAGTGCAGAATAAGATGGTCCATGTTTGCTTCACACACAGTGTGGCAGAAGGTACATGTGCAGGGGGCAGCGGTGCCAATGCCCTTCTTCCGGTCAGCAAGTGTCTGCCATTTATGGATCATATGAGGTGTAGTGGCCGTGTTGGCAAGTACTTTGTTAATAAATATTTCTTGCGATCGGCTGAGGGGTAAATTCTTAAAGATTTGTGGAGGGGTAATGCTTTTTAATCTCTCGCGGTGAAGAAACCGGAGGTAGCGTCGTACTCGCGCCATTTCGAAGTGGCCGCCTGGCAGCGAGTCCGCGTAGGGGTGATCGCGGAGGTCGGGAGATCCGAGCAGGAGAGGCTGGAGATGTACAGGTATAACTCCAGATTGTGAGGTGGCAAGACCATGTGCCACCTCGTTACCACCCCCGCGATCCCCGACGTGTCCCGGCGTCCAGGCTGACCCTGGCGTCAATGTCGTTCCTCTGCTTGTGCTGGAGTATCTGGCGGATGCGTTGAGCAGTGGCGTCGTCTGTTTTTGGGTCCTCAATGCTACGTAGTGCCTCAAATGAGTCTGTATATATGACGGAAGGCCCGGTGTTGTCCCTAAGAGCTGTCCAGATAGCCAAAAGTTCTGCTTGTGCAGGTGTTGCGTGGTCCAGTGTGCAGACGTAACGTCTGGCTTCTCTTGTCGAGGGTTTGTACCAGGCCAAGGCCAGGCGAAATTCATTAGGAGCGGCGTCAGTAAATACTGCATTGGCGTTGTGCTGATTGTGCCTATGGGAGAGGTGCTCTCTGGCTGAAGTGGCGTCATTTGCGGGGGCGTGCAAGTCTTGGAGGGGTGCAGGGTAGGGAAACTCAAGGTGGTTGTTTCGCCTGGAGTAACCCGGGCTTCTGTACAGACTCGTCGGGTGTCCCAAAGCAAGGTGTCTTGGCCCTGTATTGTGAGGTGCAGCCGGTTGTCCAATGACGACTGAGCGCTTCTGAGGATGTCCTCGATTGGCGAGGATGGCCTCGGCGATGGAGACGGAGTGTGAGTTCGAGACGACTGAGGGAGAGGTGCAAGAAAACACCGACGAGATGCTCGACCGGACGGGCGGCCGCCTAGCCGTCCGAGTCGAGGGTGAAGACCTACAACCGGGAGACACGGCAGGATGGACCCGCGCCGTGGAGAAGATACAACGGCAAAGAGAGGCTTCGCGACTGAGGGTCGGCGGCGACAGCACCGGTAAGAGGAAGGACCCACCTAACTCTAAGGCGCACTTTGCGCGGAAGGTCACCGAAAGCATGGCCAGGGCTGCACGCATGCCGGCTAGCATTCCACGCGACGAGCGGAAGGTTATACTCAGGCCACGTGGCGGCTTGGACGCGAGCCGCATCGACGCGTACAAGTTGGAGAAGGCGATCATGACGGAGGCAGGCATTCCGAGGGAAGATCCATGCAAGACACGGTGTGGCGTCAACGCGGCGCAGAACGTAGTAGTACTGAGCACCCCGAGTGCGCAGAGGATAGCGAAGTATACGAGGATACAGAGACTGCTCATTGAGGGCCGGTCGTACGAGATCCGAGCTTACGAGGCTGCGCCCAAGGGCACGGTCAAAGGGGTAATACATAACATAGCGATCGAGCTCACGCCCGAGGAGATCAGAGAAAGAGTGGTGAATGCACGCAACCCCATGGTGGTGGACGCCCAGAGAATAGGAGGCTCCACCGTGGTGATCATACTCTTTCAGGGGCACAGAGTCCCCGACACGGTCATGTTCGGCAGCTCGGTGGTGCGCTGCTGCCTGTATCGTCAACACCACCAAGTGTGTCACCGGTGTGGTAAGCTCGGGCACCGTCAGGACGTCTGCCCGCACCCGCAAACGCGTATATGCTTTGCGTGTGGCAAGCCCAACCCCGAGGCAGACCACGAGGCGAACTGCAAAACCTCACTGTAAGCTGTGCGGCGGAAAACACCCGACCGGCGCACCGGGGTGTGCGAACCGGTTCAAGATGCCGTACGAGGTGAAGAGGCGGCGTTGGGAACGCTCGCAGCCGGCTCCACATAGAACGGAACACGTGCCTCGGAAGAGCACCGTTAGCTTCCCGCCTCTCGAAACGAAAGGTCAAAGAGGCAGGAGCGACAGCTGCACGCGCGCCAGCACCGAGCGCGCCGACCAGACGGCGCCGGTGAGGCGCCGCAGTAGAAGCAACAGCAGAAGGCGCCGCAGTGCAAGTGGCAGTCGCCGCCGAAGCTCGCGTTCACAATCGGGAGAGAGAGTACAGTGGGCAGACGTGGTTCAGCGCTCTGCGAGACACACAGTCGAGACGGAAGGCCGCAACCGCAGCCAACGGACGCTATGCAAGCGCTACGGGAGACGAACGCCAGATTGATGGAAGAGAGAAGGCAGCAGGACCTACGAATGGAAAGCTTGGAAAAGCAAGTGAAGCATCTGAGTAACCTGCTACAGCAGCAGCTTCAGGGGCGGACGACACCGCCGGTCGCGGTCCCGTGGCAAGCCGCGTGCCCCCAGAAGGGTCGACAGGAACAAGACGTGCAGGCAGTGCCGCCGGCGTCTCCAGAGGCGGGACCCGCACAACCACCCAACAGACGAGCAAGACGGTTCCACAAAAGCCGAGCAAGGCCCCAGAACCGAAGAGAAAGCCCAGGCTACCCACGCCCCCGCCGGCGTCCGACACGGACGAGCGAGTGGATGAAGAGGCGGCATCCCCGGAGACCGAAATATCGGACTCGGAAGAGGACATGGACGAAACAGAGCGAAACAGAGGAGTCAAATCTGGCAACAGGAGGGTATCGCGAGTCAGCAACGCAGTGCGCATTAGGCGCTGCATGGCACGGATAGACAAAGTCGAAAAGGAGCTGAAGGAGGTGAAATTGGCAGTCGCCGAGATACGGGATTTCCTATACAAGAAGTTCGGGCAAGATGGACCCGCACCGAGTACCTGCAACCCAACCGTTGAGCAACCAGTCCAATCGACATGGCAGCCAAACCCGCAAAAGTAGTGAGGCCGGGCTCCGGTCTGGTTGTCTGGCACTGGAACGCCAACGGCTTCCGGTGCCGGAGGGCGGTCCTGCAGCAGCTTTTGAAGGGCATCGATAGGCAGCCCGATGTTATAATGGTGCAGGAGACGCATATGGAGAACCCGCCGTCCTTGCCTGGCTACCGGGTACACGCGAGCCCGCCGAGCGCTCGAGAGTGTGGAAAGGGAGCCGCGCAGGGGGTGTGCACGTTCATTAGGAAGGGCCTCATCTACATCGAACACGGGAACCTGCTGGGGAGGAGCAACATCGAGTACTGCGCCACTGAAGTGCTGATCGGGAAGAAGCGAAAGGAGGCCTTCCTCCTGCTTAATATCTACAGTAATCCGAAACACACTCAACAGAAATTCAAGACCCCTCTCTACAAGGCCTCGAGGGTTGCTCCCAATGCAACGACCGTAGTCTGCGGAGATTTCAACGCGCCTCATGAGGAGTTGGGATATGGCCGCACGACCGTTAAAGGCAGAGAGCTCCTCGAGGACGCTACGAATGCGGGCTTTACACTGCTCACGAACCCGAAGACCCCTACGCGCATAGGCACGTCGATCACGAGGGACTCTAACCCGGACCTCTCCTTTGTGCGAGGGGCTGGCGGCCTCGTAACCTGGAGAAACACTGGGCTAAACTTGGGCAGTGACCACTACATTATTGAGATGATCCTCCCTACCAGCCAGACCCCCGCACGCGGGAGAGGAGTACGCCAACACCGGGTCACGGACTGGCCTCGCTTCCGCACCGTCATGCAGGATGCGTCTGTAGGGGATATCACCTCCATCGAGGCGTGGACCGAGTCACTGAAGAAGGCGGTCGAGGAAGCGACCGATACTGTCGAGACGAGCGAGGACACGCAGCAAATGGACAGCCGCCTGGCTCATATGCTGGAGGCCAGGAGGTCGCTACAGAACAGATGGAAGCGCCAGAGAGGCAATCGTAAGCTTCGCAAGAGGGTTGCGGAGCTGGGGAGAGCCATCGAGCGGTACAGCAAAGAGCTGAGCGCCCAGCAGTGGCACGCGGTCTGTAACGCCCGCGGACGGGCAGCTGCACACCGGGCGAACCTGGAAGCTCCTGCGTCACCTCCTCGACAGCACTTCCACCCGAGGGTTTCAACAACACAGGCTCTCGCAGAATCATGGCCACTACCGTCAAGTCGATCGGCGAACGAGAGACCGTGAGAAGATTAACGAAAGTACCTCCCACGCACGGCGACAGAGAAACATGCTGACTATTGCGGCACACCCAACCCAGGCCTCGACAGTTGCATCGAGGAATGGGAGGTGCGGGCAGTACTGCAGGAGTTGAACTGCAAATCGGCGGCGGGCCCAGACCTCATACCAAACAAAGCCCTACGCAACCTAAACGACGGGGCGATTGCCGACCTCACCCCGGTACTACAACCGCTGTTGGCTAGCCGGAAAGCTGCCCCAGCAATGGAAGACCGCGCGTACCGTGCTGATCCCCAAGCCGGGCAAGCCACCAAGCATCGACAACCTGCGCCCGATCTCCCTCACGTCCTGCGTGGGGAAGATCCTGGAACACGTACTAAAGAACAGATGGCAACGCTACCTGGAGTCCGAAGGCCTCTACCCCGAAACCATGCTGGGGTTCAGGGAGAGGCTCAGCACACAAGACGCCATGCTAATGCTGCGACACGAGATAATCGACAGACCCGTCCACTCGCAAGACAACAGGGCGGTGCTGGGCCTCGACCTACAGAGCGCCTTCGATAAGGTGAAGCATTCTGCTATCCTGGCGCAGGTGTCTAGCCTGGGCTTGGGCCAGCGCTCGTACGACTACATTCGAGAATTCCTGACTGGGAGAACTGCGAAGATCCAGGCCGGGGACCTACACTGGAAGAGCGAGAGCTGGGCAGCGTTGGCACGCCGCAGGGCTCGGTCATCTCGCCCCTGCTATTCAATCTCGTTATGATCGGGGTGGCCTACAAGCTGCTCTCGGAGGTCCCGCAGGTCCGCCACAGCATCTATGCGGACGACATCACGCTGTGGGTCCCCGGGGGGAGCGACGGTCACATCGAGGACACGCTGCAGGCGGCCATCAATACCATAGAGGACCACCTCGACGGCACTGGCCTCGTGTGCTCCCCACAGAAGTCGGAACTACTAGTCATTCCTCCGCCTGGCAGGAACCGAAAGCAAGCGCTCGTCGGCGCCGAGGGAATTACCCTCCGCACTGAGGGACGGCACAGTCATTACCGAGAGTGCAGGTACTCAGGGTCCTCGGAATGCTTCTGGAAGCCAGCGGCGGCAATACTGCCACAGTGAACCGGCTGACCACCAAGATTGGGGCAGCCAGCCGCCTCATAAAGAGAGTGGCGACGAGACACCGGGGCATGAGAGAAGCCAGCTTGCTTCGGCTAGTGCAGTCGTTTGCCATTAGCCACGTCGCGTACGTGGGGGCCTTCCACGTGTGGAAGGTCCAAGAGCGAGAACGAATCAATGCGGCAATACGGAAGGCTTACAAAGCGGCCCTGGGTCTATTGGACTGTACCAGCACGGCAAGGCTCTTCGAGCTGGGCGTTCACAACTCCATGGAAGAGATTGCCGAGGCGCAAAGGACCGCGCAACTGGAGCGACTCTCGACCACCAGAACGGGCAGGAACATCCTCGCCCGGCTGGGACTCGATGGGCGAAGTGCACCTAGCGAGGCGGTTATGCTACGAGAGACGGAGCATGCGCTCCCGTCGAGGACCCTGCAGAGACTGAGGGTAACGCCTCTACCTCGCAACGTCAACCCCGACTACAACCCGGAAAGACGTGCGGCAAGAGCGAGAACCCTTACGGACACGTACGCTAGCGACACCGGCGCGCTCTTCGTGGACGCGGCACGGTACGCCGGATCAAGAGACAAGTTCGTGGCGGTGGCGGTAAAGGCCACCACCGGGGAAATCTACAGCGCGTGCAGTGTGCGAGTGCGATCGGCGCAGCAAGCTGAGGAAGCGGCAATAGCGCTCGCCCTTACGGACCAGAGGTGTTCCACGGTGTTTGAGCGACTCCCGCTCTGCCATCAGGAGCTACGCCCGCAACCGTGGTGCAAAAGTGCTGTGAAAATCTGTGAAGTGCAGTGCAGTGACTCCAATGCAGCGGACACTGTGCCGGCCACCTACCTTCGGTGGTTCCCGGCGCACACCCCCGCGACCAGCGGCCCGCACCCCAACCGCAACGAGACGGCGGACGCCGCCGCGCGTGCTCTCACCCACCGCGCGGAGGCGGCCGGAGGACGGGCCCGCTGAACGCCTCCGAGGAACCGCACGAAAGCCGGACCGGGGGGCGTGTGAGTGGCGGTGTGGGTGCGTGCAGCGAGTGCGAGTGTGTCGGTGTAAGGAAATGTCGGGCCCCAGTGAGGTGAGCGAGGACGAAGAGGAGGCGGACCCCGCTGCTGGGATACGCCGAGATTGTTGGACTGGTACCGTGCGGTCGCCAGACCATGCACCGCCTCATCCAAGACTCACGCGAGAGCAGCAGTGCGGTTTAGGCAGCTGCAAACCAACTCTGTGCTCACGCCGGCGCTGGCGCGCTACGTGTGCCCGGAGGTGTTTGACAGTGAGCAGTGCAGTGTGTGTGGAAGTGCAACAGCGACTCTTACCCACATTCTCTGGGACTGCACTACGGACCTGTGTCCACCCGGGTCACACCCGGGGGGCTTACCGACGGACGTGGTGTGGGCTATGCAGTCAAGAGACTATGAAGTGCAGTTGCAGGTAGTCCTGCGGGTCGAGGCGGCTCTCGCCCGGCAATCCCGAGGGCGGGCTGATGCCGCGCGGGACCGAGGGATGCGAGCCCTCGGGACCGCCCGCGGTCCGGCCGGCCCGAGTGGAGGTCGGGGGGGACACCGCGCCTTGACGACAGGCCTAGAATAGTCGGGCTGTGGGCGATCCTGCGTGGTCCGCCTGCAGCCTCCGTAGGATTTTTGATCCAATAAAGTCGATTTCCCTCTCTCTCTCTCGATTGGCGGTAACACCTGGTGACCTTAGCCGAGTTTGGCGTTGCCAGTGGCCTGGCGAGCGTGATTTAGTGGGTGTCTACCTCCCTCCCTATTCCCCCTCTTCCCCCTCCAGCGACCTTCGGTCCTCCCCTTCCAATAAAAGAAATTTTTCATCATCATAAAAGGGTTTTCCAAGGTACAATATATGCAATTGCAAATTTACTCAAACCCAAACCCCCCGGGAAATTTTTGAAGGGTTTTTTTTATCCATTAGTTTGGTTAGCGGGCTACGCTTAGATGTTCCAACATTACCGTGATCTGCGATAAGTTGCGTTGTTAACTGCAAATTTGTATCGAAGGTTTTTTCAAACACGACCGGAATGCTAATGGCAGCAATACAACAAACTTTCATTATGACAGACGCTTGCAATGCAATTGAACGACATGATCGTCGCTCGTACGCAGCATTGTTTCCGCGAAGCGCAGGCTAAAAAAGTGGGATTTTGTGGCACCGCACGGGCCGCAAACGCCAAGTTTCGGAGCACCTGCGTCGATCGCGGCGCTGGATTACAGTCAGTCGACCACGTAACCGGCGCGGGCATTGCTGTGTCCAGCCAAGCAGGGGGCCGTGAGAACGTACTGACCCGTTCGCCATTTTTGAATCCCAGTCTCCAAAAGCAACGTCGCCGTGTTATTCGCTGCTCTTCCGAATCAATCTGATCACTAAAACGAAGTTCCACCTGCGAGAAAGTAGGTGTTAGTGTGGTGAAAAATTGTGCTAGGGATTGTTCTCAGGGCTTATTTTAAAAGCGGCGATCAGATATATCTGCCGCGATGCAAGCCTATGCTGACCGGCCGTGGATGCCGCGGCGCGCGGTGCGCCGAGCGGCCGAGAGATGGCGATACCTGCGCGGAAGCATCGAAACAGGCTACGCAGATGTCTCGGTCACCGATCGCTCACGGCAGTTGTAGCTCAAATAAAGTTTCACATGCAAGAAAGGGGATGATGGTGTGGTGAAAAGTTGTGTTACGGATTGTCATTCGCAGTTGCACAGATAGCGGCGATCAAATATTTGCCAGGACGCTAAGCCTAAAGTTTCCAACACCCGAGCCGACCAGAGCAACGCAAGCCGGTTGCGGGCTCCGGATACGGTAACACGGAAGCAGAGCGCCGGGAGAGACGCCGGCCGCGTACGGAATAAATGGCGCATGCGCAGTCGGGTCCCAGTAAACCCGGTATCAACGTAACGGACGGAACGGCCGGAACATACGTACTGCTAAAACTCTCTATTATTAGAGTTTTCGCAGTCCGTCCGTTCCGTCGTGTACGTTGTTACCGGGTTGACCTGGACCCGTCTGCGCCTGCGCGCGCCGAAGGCTGAGGAGGAAGGGCGAGGAGGCGCGAACATGGCGAAGGCAGGCCCGCGGAACTAATCCCCCTACTGCGACGAATGCCCAAGTGCCCAGACGGGTCCCGGTCAACCCGGTAACAACGTACACGACGGAACGGACGGACTGCTGAAACTCTATTATTACGCGAGTAATCGACGGCGCTAGTCGGCAGATAGTGTCAAACCCAATTACAACGAACCCGGATAGAGGGAATTATGCTATATATCGAACAAAACCAAATCCGTTACGAAAATACATGCCAAACATATCCCTTATAACGAAGTTCACATAGGATATATCGAACTCGCCGCGCCTGCAATTTCCACCAAAATGCCGGCGGTGTCGGCGCGGCGATTGAGATGTTGAGACTCGCATGAAGCGGCGTGACGCCCGACATCTTCCTTAACTGTTTCCGACGCACGGGATTCACGACAGAGCCTATCCAGTCAGCCGATATTTTTTGATATTGAAAGATATGGACTTGATGTGGTGCTAACGATGTGCCCGCCAAAAAAAAAGTGAAAACAAAAACCCCCGCTCTTTCGCGAAGTAGGCAGTTGAAAGGCGGAAAGTAGCTTTGTTGCATGCAATAAATAGATTGTTTTGTGTAAGGTGTTTTGTGCATACTTTATGTGTTCGTTTCTCCATGTGAGATTGGCAGTGGGTGTCGGTGTATTGTGAACTCGTAACGAAAAAATTCCTGACAGACTGGTTCGGCTATTTCGAACTATTGGATATATCGAACTAATCGCGGCGCATATTAGAGGTCGCTATAACCGGGTTTGACTATTTTCGCCCTTGGTCCACGGATACACGTAAACAACAGAGTCGGGAGTTTGCTGCAATATTGGCGGTGGCAGCACTGCGTTCGCACTGCTGCCGACCTAGTTACTAAGAAGACGCCAAGTAAACGCGGTGGCGTCTCGCCTCCCCTCTCAACCCGTCTTGCCCATCGCAATGCCCGTCATTGGATGTACGCGCCGTAGAGTGTGCAGCGTGTGCAGGGCCGAGGAGACGGGAGAGCAAATAGGGTATGACGGTGCGGTACAAAAATAGCCACATGTGGCCACTGCTAAAACGATCGTACATGGCTACTGATACGGTTAGAACGCCAAGCAACTTTGCCACTGTGAGCGAGGGGCAAAGCCGGAGAAGACTGGCACATCGGGCCGAGCATCTAGTTAGTAGGGGGTGGGGGGATGAAATGAACAGGCGTTGTAATGCGGAAACACTAAATGCCACATTAATGGACAAGGCAGTGTAGGCGTTGGCGTAGGAATCCGTTCAACGGTCCAAACCCAGGTGGCTGGGAGACGGTATATAGGGCGAAGCGTTCCATAGAACGAGCTCAAGCTGAGCAGTAGCGAAAGGGGTTCCCCCCCAATACATCGCTCATGATGTACAGCCGGTAAAAGGCTTGTCTACAACACAGCGTTTGTACTCTCAGCCCTATCCTGCCCCGCCGGAGCGGGATTTGAATAAAACTACTGCGGAATTCTGTAGTCTTAGACCTTCGCTTTTGCCTCCGACATGTTTGGAACGAGTATGTTTCGGCAGTTTTCGGATGTAGCTGGTTGAAGTTGAAATCGCTGTTATAGACAAGCGTTTTACCGCCTGTACGGCCGGAAGAACGGCGCTAAACTAGTGAACGGACAGTGAAATTCACCCCGCACGTGCAGTCTCCCATTACACAGCAATAGTGGCGAATAGCGGCGCAATGCGTGGGAAATAGAGCGAAGCCACTCGAACGCGTGAATTCAAGCGTCTCAGTCGGCAACAATGTGAAACCCTTGGACAAATAGAGATAGAAGAACAGCAGCTGAGGCGCCCAATGGGACGATATTGCTTTCGCATTCCTAACCCGTAACAAATGCTTTGGCGTCCTGGCCGCTTCAAGGATTCATCAACTCATGAATGTCCTATAATTTCTCAAGTTCGTGTCATGTGGAGCCGAGTGTACCTTTGATGTGGCGCGGGTTGCGTTTTTTGAACTGGCTATAATCAATTTCGACAGTAAAACTATGAATTAATGGACTTGCCGCGAAAGCGCGTATGGGGGGCGGAATATTTTTGCGTGCAGTACGAATGTTGACACTGTAGCTTCCCATGGTATAACCACATCTGAAAACTTCACGTTCCCGATCGGAGTGCCCATTCGGCGCGCCCATTGAAACGGCAGTCTGGCAGTGACATGTTTCTCAAAAATTCATTCGACATTGCTTAGAGCACGCTGGTAAAATGCACTGAGAGGAACTGTAATGAGAATGGGGTACTTGGAAAAAAAAGTCCGCTAATTCGCGATTCGCTGAAGAAAAAAAAAAGTTTTATTATGCGCTTTGCTGATGGCAAATTCCTCAAGAGGATTTTGAGGCAATGAAAAGTAATGTTAAACAGACAAGAGCTGAAATAGAGTAATACTCCAATACGATAAGGCGTCATTCCATCCCTATTCATTCAGGAAAAACACAATCCACAAGCAAAAGACGGGCCAATTTCAATTGCTCGGACTGTAGGCAGCAAGCGCTAATTATTAAGAGTAATGTTGTCTTGTTTCCCGCAAACAGCGCCAGCAATCAATATTTATTCTTCAAAATTAACTGCGGCACAGTTCATTCTTGTGATATTACGAAGCATACTGCGGGGAAAACTTGATCAGCCCCAAGACCAGGGGGAGGAATGCCAAGTTCATATTTATAAGTATTGAATAGCTATGCCGTAACGAAAACACAAAGATTCAGTTTGGGGTTCTTTTCCTGAAATCGTAAAGAGGCGTAATTTGTCAATGTATGTGATGCGATGAGGCTGGAAACAAGGACTCGACACAAGCACAGTGAGACTTTCGAAATCCAGAGCAACAATAAAGCCCAGAAACCAGGAACAGGTTAGAAAGAAATGTTGCCTTACATCGAGCAAAATTGGCACCTTGCCGAAGTTATATACTGCTAGAGCCACGCGTTCTACTAGAACAAGCGACTTCCCGCCATGATCGTGTCGTCTGGGTAGAGAGAGAGATGGAACTTTATTCAGGCATCCGGCGTGCAAAGGACACGATTCCCGGCCACGCAGGGTGCGGTCGCGTCCCCTCTATCTAATCGCCCTAAGTCGCAAAAGTCCTAGGGCGTCGGGCTTGGACCCCGAGGCGGTTGGTCTCGGCGTCCGCTCGAGCTACTCGGAGCGCTCCCGGCCGCCACCGTCGGCCCCCGACCCCCACCTCCCGCATGGGAGGGCGGAGTGCCGGGAGGGACGGGCGGACGCGGGGCCCCCTTTCGCCTTTGCAGAGCCAGAGCCGCCTCGAGCCGCTGGATGGCCCTCCTCTGTTGTTGGGGCTCCGCAGAGCCCACGCATTCGCGCACGTCCGGTGGGTACGGGTCCTGTGGGTCCTGTCTATCCCCCCCACCGTCGCGCACTGCACAGTCACAGCCCCACATGATATGGGTCAGGGTCGCAGTTTCGCAGTCTCGCGACCGCATTTTCGCGAGCGGGAAGACACCCGCTTCACCAGGCGCGTCGCGATGCCCATCTTCGTCACGATGTGCTTGACCGCCGTGCCGTTGGTCCGGTGCGCGTCCACGAACATGCCCAGGACCCGAAGGCCCGATACGTGCGGGATTGGCGCCCCGTCGCCGGCACGAACCACGATGGTGCGTTCCGCCTCCTCGGCGGCCCGCTTCCTCCACCGACCGGGCGGGGGCAGGATCAGGAGCTGCGACTTCTGCGGCGAACACCGAAGGCCCGTGACCGAGAGCGCGGCCTCCACGGCGTCCACCGCCGACTGCGTTATGCAGTCACAGCAACATACGGTGAACCACCTTTTGTGGCTAAACGAGTTATCTGTAGTAGGCGGCAAATAAAAGGGTTGCAATGTTATGTTAGGTCAAACATGAAGAATAAGCGCGGTAGAAATCACAGTTAATACCTAATTTTTCGCAGGTCGCCCCGTACGCTGTCAGAAGATTTCTCCGGGCGAGCCTGCGGCTGTCCGACGCTGCCACAAGCACCGGATGGGTGTGGGAAGATGTGCGCAATGCTACGCAGCAAAACTTCCGCGCCATTGACTGGTTCGACAGTAACACAGTAGATGGCGCATCGAAACACCTGTCCAGTCTCATCCCCGTCATCGGCGAGCCGGAGCACTTAAAGTCAGCTTCGGCACTCGACGAGTACTACGACCACCTGCCGCAGTTCACGCAGCCTTTCATACAGTTGTCGTTGAATACGTCACAGCTACACATGGACAAGTACAAACGACTGCTCAGGGAGGGCCTCAGTGTGACCGTGCACCGCGAAGACATCAACCAGGATATGATCGACGTGAACGCGCAATACCTACCGCTGTTTCATGTCGTGCTCATCAAACGGGCATCATGCTGCCGCCGTTCACGCCCGTTGGTGTGCCTCCCTACGGCGCCATTGGCAGGATGCTCGGCCCAGAGATAACGCGGTCCTTCGATCCGGTAAACGCCAATGTGACCAGAACAGGCGAGCGAATGGACTGGTACATGCAGATCTCAACGAGCAACTTCCTCCGCCGGCTCATGTGCGTCCGCGGGCGGGTGGAAAAGATCACACGGGATGCGCCCTCCACGCCGAGACCTCCCTCACGCAGGCTTTCGCAGACACGGCGGCCACCGATATGGCCCGGCTGGCGTACGAGAGCTCGTATTTCCCCTACACTTACAACTACCTGACTAACCCTCTACACTGCAACTTGCCAGTGTCCAAGCAGGCGCAGTTCGCGGCAGCCTTTCGGTGCCCTGGCATGGCACCGCTCAACTTTGCCAACCGCTGCACCTTTCACGCGTAACATTAGGAAAAGTATATTTTATTTGTGTTAGGTTTAAATTTGTTGATTCGTTCTTATTTTGCTACCTAACTTGCTGTTGGGCATCCCCTTTATTCTCGTGATGATTGTGGTTAAGGGAAGTTCGTGACCGGTACCTTTACAACCGCTAAATACTCTCGGCAATGTTTAGGCTTACGAAATGAACTCAGAGATATAATACAAGCGAAGAACGTAACTGTATACCTAATCCATGGCTTTACTGAAACAGGATTTAAATTGCACTTCCATGCTTCTGGGGGCACTATAATTGCTATTCGGCATGCATTGGTGTCGCTTATTTTTATTTAAGCATGAGCTGCCAAATGAAAACTATTGAAATGTCTGGTAATCTTTTTCCCGTTAAATGGTAGTTTCTTTTTTCAATACTTTCATTTGCTCGTTGCTAATGTCGGTTTCAATCGCGCAGTTTGGTTTGAATAATAATTTCCTAAAATTAGCTAGGGTGTCGCATGCCTATTCTTCGTTTTCCTCATTATATAACATATATTAGTGGTCTGCTTTAAAGGTGGTGTCAGAGTTATTCCAACGAGGCAATCTTTCGAATCAACCAAACTTGCATTTTGTCTCCATCGCCTTCTTAACCTGAGGCTAGATCTCTATATACACAGCGTTTTTTCTCCCTCCCTCGAAACAGCAACCCCCCGAACTGGGATTGAACCCTAATCCATGGGCTCACTCTTAGCGAATGCGCCATCCGCGACGGGTATAGATCCATCCATCGATCCATTCATACATACATCCGTACATACATACATACATACATACATACATACATACATACATACATACATACATACATACATACAAACATACATACATACATACATACATACATACATACATACATACATACATACATACATACATACATACATACATACATACATACATAATTTTAATACGTTTATTGAAAGGAAACGTTCAGGGGTCTTTTGTAAGTGTTTCCCACCCATACGTGTAGCGAGGAGTTGTGTGTATTGTTACGGTCAACTTACACAAAAATATCTCCCCGAAACATGGTGACAAAGGAACTGCGGAGCCTAGGGCTAGACTCCCTCGTTCCCGCTGGCTGTTCTGGAAGCAAGCTGGCTGATGAACAACGGAACTTCGCTCTGAACAAAACAGCCAGTGACCCGTTTCTCTCCCCTTCCAGCTGGCTGTGGTAGGTGGGAGCACGCAGCGTGCAGCATAAAACATTTCGGCGTTCTCCCCTCTGTGTAGCTGTTAGGGGATGCGCAAGCAGACGCCCGCGCAGTAGCAGAGACCAGCGTCTCGATATCTTGAGCCCAATTGGCCGCATGTGTCGTGGCTGCCACGACCAGCTAGCTGGCTGCTGTCCGGAGCTTGGGCATATAGTCCCTTGGCTCGCACTTTATGTTCCGGGTGCTGCAACTCTGTCCAGCGTAGGGAAGTGTTGTGACACCCTGGAGATTTTGGCGTTGGAGAGTTGCCGCCGCAAGGTGAGCACTCTCCATTGCCATTTGCTCCCAAGCTTTCATGTTGGTCGGTCCTGTACACCGCCATTCGTTTCCTCAGCAATGCTGCCTGCTGCCGCTGCTCGGTGTCTTCGCGCACAGGACAGGAGGGAGTGTTGGCAACGTTGCTCACAGGTCCGTCTCCTTCAGGACCATTTGCATACAAGCCAGTGGCGCTTGTGAAGTGCGGCGTGGCCGCTGATGGTCGTGGCACAGACCTCATGACTAGACATTGTGCCATGTCGGGTGGCAGTAGCATTGGGGAAGCACTAAGTCCAGGTTTAAGGCCGATGGGTTCATTTGGGAAGCGGCCCGGTGGCGTCTCGGCTGTATGGCGCGTGAAGGAACTGGGATGATGATGGTGTTCATGGTGTTAATGATGATTATTATGCCCTCAATCATTTGGCAAGTACCTAAAATGGATTGGCCAGGGTTAAATAACTGATTGTGCTTCGATAAGACTTTAAAATCCAAATTATCTCCAGAAATGAAAAAGGCCGTGAAATAAAAGTTCGCTATGACTAAAACTCCAATTATTCATTTACTTATGTATTCTTCAACAACTCAAGCGACCGGCGGCCGAAAGGTAGGCTTCAATACAATTACGCATATCCCTCTTTGCGTACCCCAAATTAGTTGCTCCAATAGATAAGTGGAACCGATAGGTCAAACCCGGGCGTTCAATCGGCTCCTTCAAACGCAGCTGTCTAGCTGCCGACAAGCGGCGACAGGTGGGGGAAATGTTTGATAGGTTCCAGTACCTGGCACCACACACACAATTATGTAGGGGATAGCGCTGTTCTAAACAGCTGTAAATATAACCTCGGAATTCTGCAGCGCAGCTTGGTAAAGGCCAATTCGCGTTGTCTCGAACCACAAAGATAGTCATACTGTCCGAGTTTTAAATGTGTATAGTTTCCATTTGATAAGAGGGCATCTGAAAGAGAAGCGTCTACATGACAATATCTCTTGGCCCAGAGGAAGGCTGCACCTTCCTCTTCGAAGTTCTTCTGCTGTTGTTGTTGTTGTTCCTTTGTTATTGGCACATAACTCCTCACCTTCACCTTAGCGGAGTGCCTCGTACCCACAGAGGGGGATTGACCAGGGCTCGAATACCGCTATTTAGTTAATAAGCAATGTAATAATAAGCACAGAAGTCAAAAGTCTAAGAGAAAAATAACTAGAATCAGTCCGTAGACGCGGGGAAAACATGGTGAAAATATCGTTTTAACAAAGGAGTCTTCCTCTATGCTCCCTAAAACATCTCTAAAACATTCCTACGGTTAAAAGTAACACTTTTACCCCGATTCAGACAATTAAAAATGGGAAGGCCTACAGACTGGGAGGACATGATCTAATAAAAGACAACAGCCAAACTGAACTGTTCGTTCTACTAGTTGGTTCAGTGAAATCGTGAAGAGAGAAGTGAGCTAAGCAGACTTGTACGAAGACATAATCAACAATAAATATATTTTCGTTGTTTCTCTTTTCCTCCATGTCTCTCTACAGTGTATACAGCTGAAAAAAAAACTTTTTTCAGCTTGCGCGGTGCAATTGCTGACCCAACTGATTGGTGCATAGCATTAGATGGTGTCTGAACTTTCTGCATGGCATCTAAAACGTATATACCGTCAAAATACATATTATGAAGCTCATTGGACTCGCAAGTTATCTACAGCAAAGCACGAGTTCATCTGATGTGCTTTAATTATTTGTTCTGGGATACAGCTCCACAGTACTTGAAAATGTCAAAAGCTCCAAATATATTTGAGGTAGAGCAAAAACACTTTTCCAATGCACCCAAGCATCAAAAGGAGCTAGTTTGAGCGCGTAAATCCCTGGCCCGCACAAGTGGAGAGAAGCAGACGACAACTACGACAACGGTGTGGGACACTCAGACCTGTGGCGCCACCCCAACGGCACAGCCGTAGGCTGCAAAGCTCCCTCCAGAGCTATAGTTTCGTTGCATTATCGCAGAATGTCGCTAGCAGTCCGCGCTGCAGCCGAGCACCCGGGGGCGTGACCCAGAGAAACTCTAGCGTAAAGTCACTGGAACTTGGTGACTTTACTCCGTGTCTTTTATTGATTGTATTGTTTAACGCACCGACGCAAGCAGGCGATGGGGCGCGCTGTAGTGGAGGGCTACGGATTAATTTTGACCACCTGGGGATCTTTAACGTGCGCCGAAATCTCGTACACACGGGCGTTTTTGCTTTTTCCCTCCATCAGAAAAGCGGCCGCCGCGGCCGGGAATCGAAGCCGCGACCTCGTGCTCAGCAGCGCAATACTCCGTGACTTTACTCTAGCGCGTTCTAACAAGAGCGCTGCCTATAGCTACCCAATACCACATTCCTCCACCCCGTAAACAGACATGCACGTTACGCGTTTACGAGGAACGAGTACGTCTACCTAGTTACTATTCTCGGTAATTATTAACGCATTTAGTTACCTTTTTTTGCATCTCGTGCTATGAGTACTAACGTGCACAACACCGCTTACATGGCCTTGTTTTTATTCTAACCTGTGCATGCGTCTATAGGCACATTGCGCTGATGTTTGCCTCGAAAGTATCAGCGCCATATTCTACATTCTATTGGTTCGGGGCGGTCATTTCCATTGCGAATGATGCCCCGCGTCATCGCGGCCTCTTGTAGTAAGCATTCTATTCCGCAAGTGTCCGCGCATGGCCCGAGATAACAACACCCGGATTATGACGAGTCGAGCACGGGCGCCCACTGCAAAACAAGTCATGTGGGTAACGTCATGATAACAAAGGCCGACACTGAAGTAATAGTTTAGGTTGGCGCAGATGAAAAGACGCTAGTAGTGGATATTGGCAGGTGTGCAACCAGATAAGCAGCTAAACAGTATGACAGTACTGCAACGTATATCGCTAGACCCGTCAGTCGAACAGTTGACTGACGTGTACAGGAAGAACAAAAGGTAAGGGACTCCGGCTAGGGCGCAGTCCAGGAGAAGTGGAGGGGACGATTTACCAGAATATAGACTCCTTCTCAGACATGGCCCGGGGACGTAAACACCACCCACGTGACTACTACGAAGACATGATTGGCGGCCCTAGACAGCTCGTACCGTCAAGATCAGCGCTCCCCTGATCGAGAGGGCGAAGGCCGCTGTATCTAGCGCTCGGGACCTGGGCTTCCACTTTAACTATCTTCTGCTCCCCTTCTCCATTCCCCCTTATTTATTTACTCTCTAATGAACGTTTTCTATCCTTCCGTTAAAAGTTAGCTGTTGCGCCGTGCGTTTTCTACATCCATAACCTGCCATTTTCTTGGAGGCGTGAAGGGGGTTCTATACTTGTAATAACAATTGTTTAGAGTGCAGGCTGTACGTTTCGTTGTCCTTCACTATTACCAAAACTTTAACCTACAATGCCTGGTTTCTTTGTCATTGTTTTTTTTTTTTGTTTTGTTTTGCTGTTGTAGTATCAGGGCTTGCGGATCTGGGGGTTTTCAGTTATCTGCCATCACAGGGCTGCAACCTAATCTATGTCGACGCCGCGCGGTGGAATAAAGAAGTCTGCAGTTGTTCTAAGCACTAGCGTGGTGTCCCTTTGTCGTCGAGCCCTTCAGGGTCGTCATAGCCGTCACCATACCCGTGTAACGCGAGAGTATAATCCAAAAGCGATCTTAAAAGTTTTCTGCAGCCCACGTGTAAGTAACAGTCAGTGCAACATTACGAAAGTGGATTCGAGAAGAAGAAAAATTGACTTACATTGTTGAACTAGCTATCATCATCGTCATTAGCAGCTGCGGCCCACGTCAGCCGGCAACATGGCGAACGCAAGAAGCGGAACCGCGCAGGGGTCCAGCAAGTTACGGTGCTACGACGAGGCGCCCGCGTTTCTCCGACAGAACCCGTTCATAAGGAAGGGCTACCGCGCGGGCTACACGCCGTTGGAATGCCTGCGCAGCGTGTTCGAGTGGAACAACGAGACGCTGAACATCTGGACCCACCTATCGGGCATCCTTCTCTTCAGCGCCGTCCTTGTCCACGACGTGAGGCACCGGCTGGCTGCCGCCGGCGCCAGCCCCATCGACGCCACGGTGGTGGTGGCCTTCACCTGCATCTACATCACGACGCTGTCGCTGTCCGTGCTGTACCACACCTTCAACTGTCAGTCCAAACAGGTCTACCAGAAACTGCTCAAGTACGACTTGGTCGGCGTCGCCATGAGCCTCTGGGCCACCGTCTCTTCGGGCGTCGTAATGGCTTTCGATGAGCACCCGTTCTCCAAGTTCCTGTACGTCGCCATCGAGGCCGTTCTTCTCGTGGGCATCTTGTGGAAGGCTGGCACCGAGGACACTGGCATATTTTGCAGCCTCGGAGCCTTCGGGCTGCTGCCGACGATCCACTGGCTCTTCTTAGCGCCGCCTTACTTGACCCGCGTCCTCCCTTGGCTCGTGCTGCTCTTCCTGAGCTCGGGCTTCTCGTACCTCGTCCTTGAGGGACGCTGTCCCGAGCGGCTGCGGCCGGGGTATTACGATTACGTCGGGAGCAGCCACCAGATATGGCACATCCTAGTGGTGTTCATTACCATGTTATGGCATGAGACGGCGTTGGTGATTATAAACTGTAAGAACGGACACTGCTGACAGGACAGTAGACCGCGGATGCGTTATAAAGTTGAAGCTGTTGATAACGTGTCGTCCCCACAGAGTGTCATTTGCGTGGAGGATTCAGATCTATTTCGCGTGCTCCTCAATTCCTCTGCGCTGTACTGGTCGGACGTGTGCACCTTTGAGTGGTCTCCCACGTACAGGAAGCCAATGCATGCTGCTATGCCGCGTTTGTTCAAAGCCCTCGTTTCGCATCATATGCCTGTTGCAGTTCACTTTGATTGTGAACGCGTTCTAGAGTGTGTAATAAACCATTTGGGCGGAGATGGCGCGCTTACCACCCTACCCGAATTGACGTCTGGTTTGTTTGACTATTGTTGTTGCACAGCCTTACAGATACTCATTTTCTTGCAAACAATTTGGTTGTTGCTTGGGTGAGGACGTATTTATGCCACCTATCCACTATGCGAAGAACAAACTGATGCAGCCTTCAAGTGTCCGTGGTGAAAGGTTGCGCAAACTTAGGGCGGGAAACAAGCAAGGAACTCTGCCCTAACGTTGTAAATGTCTCCTTTCCCTTACGCCGTCTTAGCGAAGCTCTCCCCTAAACTTTGTTTTTTTTTTTTTTGCTCGCCGCGTGGTACAGTTTTGTTCCTATGCATCTTCTTTTGAGATGTACAGTAATTGACAAATTAAAAGCGAACAAAATATCAACCATAATACACAAAACGAAGAATTTGGCCCTTGAAGATCACAGATACGACGCCGGCGTGGTACATTTGGAAAGCCGCGTTTGCAAACTTTTGTGCTGTTATGTGGTGGTGCCAGAATTTCACTTGCACAGAATAAAATTGTGCTACTTGTGTGTTCCAGTTGATATTTGGGCGTTCGCATTTCGTTTGTCACTGAGCGTACTTGTGTGGACTACCATGTTTAAATTATGCCGATGAGGTAGAGGCTTTTTTATCGGTGTAGACAGCTCCGACAGTGGAAACTGTGTCCAGTGAAGATGATGATGAGATTGTTCGTTGGTGAATGACACAAAACAATGAACATCCGCGATTGTGTCCCTTCATTACCATCGTCGTGAAGATTTTGCCATTATGTCGTTTTCTTTTTCTCTCTTTTAACATAAATGAGTGGCTTGGCCAATCGAGCTTGTTAACCTGACGTATACGGTATTGTGTAAACCTGCCATGCTACCCTTGTGATTGTCATTCCGAAATTATTCCGACGCTCGGACGAAAAACGCGTCATAAGCACTAAACTCATCTGCTAGGCTTTTTGATACAAATGCTGCTGGAGCCTAGATCAATCAATCAATCAATCAATTGAACGATTGATCGACTATCAACCACTTGCTCAAAGTGTAGCGTTGGTACGGCCGACCACACGAAATCTGGGCCCGTACTCTGAACCCTGTATACTGTATGAATAAAGTTTACCTGGGGCAGTATTCCCAGTTCTGGCCGTTTCAAATATCTGCATTTCGCGCGCATTACAGTCGTGCCGTAGTTGCACTTGTGAGGCATCTGACCAATGGGTCACAATCTGCGTCACAATAGGTCGCCTGTTTTCGGCAAATTTTCTGGCACTTTGGAATAAATTGACAAGCCCATGAATTTAGCCCCTGAGCTGACCTAGCGAAGTGTTTCAGACACACGAGACGAGTAGCCCATACCCGCAACGGGGTATCTCTGTTGCTTTCACATGCTAATTCCTGTTTGCCGAGGCCGCACCATCAAAAAAAAATTATAAACCACTCCACATGCTAGCGCGCAACAAGTGTTCTCGAAGTGAAAAATCATAATTTTTTGGCGGCGTTAACAACCTTTTTGACTTCGCAGAAATCACCAAGACGGGTTGTTTAATTACAGTAACGCTGGTGTTCTTCGTTATGCCCTTCCATTTTGCCTAACGTTTCCTTTGTGCAAACAACGTGCGTGGCACCGGGGCCTGTATTTTGAAAGATTATTATCTTTTTCTACTGTCTGCTCTATGCCCTTATTGCTGCATGAACCTCTCTTAAAAGGAAATTTTGCCCTTGCCTCTTCTGAGCTACTACCAAGGGAAAAAATGACACGAGGTTTGCCTTCGCCAAACCACGGAACCATTAACCGTTCCTCGCATCAAGTATAGAATTGCTAGTTCGTTAGTCACTAAAGCCTTACTAATCTCATCGAAGGGTTTCGCCGTCGCGGAGACCATCATTTGGCGCAGCTGCGCCGTACCCGTGGCAAGGCGTCACGTGACTCGCCGGGCTAGCTCCACCGAAAGCTGCGTTCGCTATCCGCCCTGCGCCTACGCCACTGCCGGCTTGACGCATGCGCTCTGCGCAGTTGGGTCGTCGCCTGGCCACGTGACTCACGCGTACATGCGAGCCTGGCAATGGGTGAGAGCTGCGCCTGGCTGCCTTCTCTTCTCCGAGCGTTCGTGTGAGCTGGAGCCTTTTCCTCGCATATTGCCCGGTGAGCTGCTTCCTTGGACAAATGCCAAGCGCGCGGGGATGGCGTCGGAGACTGATGAGCGAGCCGTTCGGCTTGAAAAACGCAGGAAGCGGGACCACGACCGCAGACAAATGCAGTCTTTGAACGAATAGTATGAAAATTACAAAGGTTAAACAAGTGAAACCAAGACCTAAGCGACGCTTTCGCCTTGCATATCCACTGTAACCTGAGCTAAGTCGCCACCATTTTTTGGCCAGTTTGTAACAGCATGTTTTGCAGTCTCGATATCGTTTTAACCTGGGATCTATTGAGTTCAATACTAGGCGGCAACGTCTGAAGCAATGCTTTTATCACGGGGAGATAAAGATGTCGGGCGAGTAAATAAACTTTATTTCGAGGAATATCAGTGATTATGCATCTTGAAAGTGATGCTGGTGGTTAGCCCGCGTTGATGGCTGTCAGCGTGAACAGATCAGCGACCTCGGCATCCCTGGCAACCAAACGTGCCTGTAAGTCCGGTCCAAGCTGCACAGCGCGGCCTCCCACGGTTCCTTGGAGGGCATTTCTGGAAAGAGATATTTCGGGCAAACCCACATGATATGCGATATTGTGGCATTACCGCCACATATGCAGCAGGCCAAAATAAGGTATAGAGTTGGAGGTATGTAGGTCAGGATGGCAGGATTTGGAAAGGTGCCTGTTTCAAGAAGTCGTCACGTGTGTGCTTTAGAATTATCCAAAGTTTTGTCCGCCGGAGGGTAGATCAAGCGGGAGAGGCGGTAGTGTTAAGTTTAATCGTGGAAAGACACAACGTGGTCCCGCGGCGGTCGCGCCCGAAAGCCATGGCCCATCCCGTATCTTGAGACCTCGGGCGTGCTCATGCGCCGCATCGCTCTGTTCGAGGCCGGAATGCGCAGGGCGTTCAGGCCACAAGAACTAATTGTCCTAGAACTACCATCCGTCGAAGCAGAGTTTGGAAGGCGACGGCTTGATTTCCGAGGGTACCCAAGTTCACGCCGGCCCTCTTTAATTATTTCTAAAGCCCACCTTTTATGTGGTTAGGCGGAAGAAAAAAATGGCCGCGTATCTTCTCTTTTCGTTGCAAATGTCGTCAAAACACGATAGCCTTATTGACTTTTGCCAAGTAAATGCTTCCCTTCGTTTTCCCCGCTCACCTCTTATGTTGTTCCTCTTCGGTCGCGCTAGTCCCAAGGTAAGACGCCAAAGGTTTGGTTAAATCCAAGGAGGTTGTAAGAACTTCTGAAGTGGAGACGGCTCTCGAGAACTGACGCCGACGGCCGCCATCTTGCCTTGGGCAAAAAACTCACTCCGTCGCAGCAGCCGCACCGCATCGGTCGCGCTCTGCCGCTCCCTGCTGAAAGTCTGCGGTGTTACACGCTCGCATGAGTGCATTTATGGCTTAGTTGTCGTGAATATTTTTCGGACGCTACAAAGCTGTAGAAATCAGCAATGCTGTGCTCGTGCGTCGCATTCGGCTGCGCTAATCGCGCGAAGAAGACGCCGGGGGTAACCTTGGGCTTAGTTCGTTTTGTGTCTAACGAGTACTACAGCGTTATAAGTGTACACTTTCCCACTATTTGTGCAGTATGGTGCCGATCCACCTACCTGTTTACGTACTTGTTCACGCAGATATGCAAATGTTCTCACTCGTAGTTGCGGTGGTTAGTAGTCGCACGACTGCGCGAGATCACGTGTTTGTTTAACACTATTAAACAAACATGTGACATACTATTAAACAATGGCAGTAGTGCGGAAGCAGAAATTGCAGCACACATGATGTGTCCCGCAATTTCTGCTTGCGCACTAATTTATATGCAGAGTGTTTGCTAAGATATATACAGGGGGATCAAAATTAGTCACAGGTGTTTTTTTTTTTTTAAATAAGGCGCGTAGATTTACGGGAAGACCACTTCTACAGTGAAGTTGTGCGCCCTGGGGGACATAGAATAAAGTACTAACTATGATGTTGGTGGCTTAATTAACCAACATTGTTTAATAATGTTTTAGTGGCTGCAGTAAGCAGGCACGTTTGTTTTGCAAAGTTAGAAGCAATCATGTTTCTGCGCAGTTTCATTCGGCATAATTCTTCTACCGCATCCGAACTGCGAAGTTTAATTGCCCTTCGCATGATTACACATGCTAGAGCACGATGACCGGCGCAGAGCTCCACCCCTTTTTTCTGTGTTTCGATAGCTATTCCGAGTACTGCAGATTGCGATAACGCCAGCCACGACGGAAAGGGCGCCAGTTATCACTTTTGTCTATGCCTCCACCCCGTAGTCAACCTAAAAGACCATTCACGGGAGGCACGTGACAAAAGTGTGTGGGATGGGCAGGTGGGGCTTCGTGCCGGTCCTCACTGTCTTGCATACGTAATCATGCGAACGGCAATTAAACTTCGCAGTTCATATCTCGGAGTACAGATGCGCTTGAAGAATTCTGCTAAATGATACTGCGCAGAAACACGATTGCGCTAAATTCAATACAAACATGCCTGTTTACTCCAGCTATTAAAAGATAATTAATGAATATTAGTTAATTAGGCCACCGACATCAATAGTTACCACCTCCTTCGTTTTTTCCTGGGTGCATAACATCACTCTAGAGGTGATTTTTACGGACATTTAAGCGCGTAATTATAATAAAACCTCTCGACTTAAACTTGACCACCCTGTGTAGTAACGACATAAACCAAGGCAGTGCCGTCGAATATTTGATTTGCGCTCAGCCCGCCTTACGCGAGTACTCGCAGGGTTTTGATTGGAGTTTAATGGTAAAGCGAGGTTAGCCGAGCCATTTCGCTTAGCTTTGTACAATTCATTGATGCAATGCTCTCCCGCGTTCTTCGTCTCCGTGTTAATCAACAGCAGGCGCTACTCACGTGCAAACGTACTAGGTTAGCGAGGCTGTGAACGCCAACAGTAACCTCCTGCGCGCAGTTTTCTTTTCAATAGCGGGTTGATCGCGTGCGAATGTGCGTGGTTAACGAAGATGAGAATGTAATTAAGTAACCTGGATCCTGAAAAGAGAAAAAAAAAACAGCGCGAGGGGACATGGATTGTGCATCAATCGTATAGACTGTGTACCCTGAATAAAGAAACAGCTGTGACCAGCTTAAAGATACTACGTATACGTTTTGTAAAATACAAGGAAAAGCTAGAAATGGCAGCGATGAACGGAAACAGAGAATTCTAAAGTGTGGACCGCATAGTAACTCAGCATGCTACTTTAATTTGGCATTGTGCATGTGCAATCAATGGGGATGTCGTATGAACCAAAAAACTTGCAATGTGCAGCACTGTTTAAAAACAAGTCGTCTCGATACACAGTTCCCACAAAGCTTGTTTGGGTGTGAGAGTGGCGTGATTAACATTAATGAATCCGGCACTGCTGCTAGAAGAAGCAAGCGCCCACTAATCACGCTAGAACACGGGCGTTAATCGGCTCCTTCAAACGCAGCTGTCTAGCTGCCGACAAGCGGCGACAGGTGGGGGAAATGTTTGATAGGTTCCAGTACCTGGCACCACACACACAATTATGTAGGGGATAGCGCTGTTCTAAACAGCTGTAAATATAACCTCGGAATTCTGCAGCGCAGCTTGGTAAAGGCCAATTCGCGTTGTCTCGAACCACAAAGATAGTCATACTGTCCGAGTTTTAAATGTGTATAGTTTCCATTTGATAAGAGGGCATCTGAAAGAGAAGCGTCTACATGACAATATCTCTTGGCCCAGAGGAAGGCTGCACCTTCCTCTTCGAAGTTCTTCTTCTGTTGTTGTTGTTGTTCCTTTGTTATTGGCACATAACTCCTCACCTTCACCTTAGCGGAGTGCCTCGTACCCACAGAGGGGGTTTGGGCCAGGGCTCGAATACGGCTATTTAGTTAATAAGCAATGTAATAATAAGCACAGAAGTCAAAAGTCTGAGAGAAAAATAACTAGGATCAGTCGGTAGGCGCGGGGAAAACATGGTCAACATATCGTTTTAACAAAGGAGTCTTCCTCTAAGCATCCCTAAAACATCTCTAAAACATTCCTACGGTTAAAAGTAACACTTTTACGCCGATTCAGAACAATTAAAAATGGGAAGGCCACAGACTGGCAGGACATTGATCTAATAAAAGACAACAGCCAAACTGAACTGTTTGTTCTACTAGTTGGTTCAGTGAAATCGTGAAGAGAGAAGAGAGCTAAGCAGACTTGTACGAAGACATAATCAAACAAAAATATATTTTCGTTGTTTCTCTTTTCCTCCATGTCTCGCTACAGTGTATTCAGCTGAAAAAAAAAACTTTTTTCAGCTGCGCGGTGCCATTGCTGACCCAAACTGATTGGTGCATAGCATTAGATGGTGTCTGAACTTTCTGCATGGCATCTAAAACGTATATACCGTTAAAATACGTATTGTGAAGCTGATTGGACCTCGCAAGTTATCTACAGCAAAGACGAGTTCATCTGATGTGCTTTTAATTATTTGTTCTGGGATACAGCTCCACAGTACTTGAAAATGTCAAAAGCTCCAAATATATTTGAGGTAGAGCAAAAACACTTTTCCAATGCACCCAAGCATCAAAAGGAGCTAGTTTGAGCGCGTAAATCCCTGGCCCGCACAAGTAGAGAGAAGCAGACGACAACTACGACAACGGTGTGGGACACTCAGACCTGTGGCGCCACCCCAACGGCACAGCCGTAGGCTGCAAAGCTCCCTCCAGAGCTATAGTTTCGTTGCATTATCGCAGAATGTCGCTAGCAGTCCGCGCTGCAGCCGAGCGGCCGGGCGTGACCCAGAGAAACTCTAGCGTAAAGTCACTGGAACTTGGTGACTTTACTCCGTGTCTTTTATTGATTGTATTGTTTAACGCACCGACGCAAGCAGGCGATGGGGCGCGCTGTAGTGGAGGGCTACGGATTAAATTTTTGACCACCTGGGGATCTTTAACGTGCGCCGAAATCTCGTACACACGGGCGTTTTTGCTTTTTGCCTCCATCAAAAAAGCGGCCGCCGCGGCCGGGAATCGAAGCCGCGACCTCGTGCTCAGCAGCGCGATACTCCGTGACTTTACTCTAGCGCGTTCTAACAAGAGCGCTGCCTATAGCTACCAATACCACATTCCCCTCCCCGTGAACAGTCATGCACGTTACGCGTTACGAGGAACGAGTACGTCTACCTAGTTACTATTCTCGGTAATGATTAACGCATTTAGTTACCTTTTTTTTGCATCTCGTTACTATGAGTACTAACGTGCACAACACCGCTTACATGGCCTTGTTTTTATTCTAACCTGTGCATGCGTCTATAGGCACATTGCGCTGATGTTTGCCTCGAAAGTATCAGCGCCATATTCTACATTCTATTGTTTCGGGGCGTCATTTCCATTGCGAATGATGCCCGCTCATCGCGGCCTCTTGTCGTAGCATTCTATTTCCGCAAGTGTCGGCGCATGGCCCGAGATAACAACACCCGGGATTATGACGAGTCGAGCACGGGCGCCCACGCAAACAAGTCATGTGGGTAACGTCATGATAACAAAGGCCGACACGAAGTAATAGTTCAGGTGGCGCAGATGAAAAGACGTTAGTCGTGGATATTGGCAGGTGTGCAACCAGATAAGCAGCTAAACAGTATGACAGTACTGCAACGTATATCGCTAGACCCGTCAGTCAACAGTTGACTGACGTGTACAGGAAGAACAAAAGGTAAGGGACTCCGGCTAGGGCGCAGTCCAGGAGAAGTGGAGGGGACGATTTACCAGAATATAGACTCCTTCTCAGACATGGCCCGGGGACGTAAACACCACCCACGTGACTACTACGAAGACATGATTGGCGGCCCTAGACAGCTCGTACCGTCAAGATCAGCGCTCCCCTGATCGAGAGGGCGAAGGCCGCTGTATCTAGCGCTCGGGACCTGGGCTTCCACTTTAACTATCTTTTGCTCCCCTTCTCCATTCCCCCTTATTTATTTACTCTCTAATGAACGTTTTCTATCCTTCCGTTAAAAGTTAGCTGTTGCGCCGTGCGTTTTCTACATCCATAACCTGCCATTTTCTTGGAGGCGTGAAGGGGGTTCTATACTTGCAATTACAATTCTTTAGAGTGCAGGCTGTACGTTTCGTAGTCCTTCACTATTACAAAAACTTTAACCACAATGCGGGTTTTTTTCTCATTGTTTTTTTTTTTTTTTTTGCTGTTGTATTCAGGCTTCCGGATCTGGGGTTTTTCAGTTATCTGCCATCACAGGGCGTCAACCTAATCTATGTCGACGCCACGCGGTGGAATAAAGAAGTCTGCAGTTGTTCTAAGCACTAGCGTGGTGTCCCTTTGTCGTCAGCCCTTCAGGGCCGTCATAGCCTCACATACCCGTGTAACGCGAGAAAATTTTTCCAAAGCGATCTTAAAAGTTTTCTGCAGCCCACGTGTAAGTAACAGTCAGTGCAACATTACGAAAGTGGATTCGAGAAGAAGAAAAATTGACTACATTGTAAACTAGCTATCATCATCGTCATTAGCAGCTGCGGCCCACGTCAGCCGGCAACATGGCGAACGCAAGAAGCGGAACCGCGCAGGGGTCCAGCAAGTTACGGTGCTACGACGAGGCGCCCGCGTTTCTCCGACAGAACCCGTTCATAAGGAAGGGCTACCGCGCGGGCTACACGCCGTTGGAATGCCTGCGCAGCGTGTTCGAGTGGAACAACGAGACGCTGAACATCTGGACCCACCTATCGGGCATCCTTCTCTTCAGCGCCGTCCTTGTCCACGACGTGAGGCACCGGCTGGCGGCCGCCGGCGCCAGCCCCATCGACGCCACGGTGGTGGTGGCCTTCACCTGCATCTACATCACGACGCTGTCGCTGTCCGTGCTGTACCACACCTTCAACTGCAGTCCAAACAGGTCTACCAGAAACTGCTCAAGTACGACTTGGTCGGCGTCGCCATGAGCCTCTGGGCCACCGTCTCTTCGGGCGTCGTAATGGCTTTCGATGAGCACCCGTTCTCCAGGTTCCTGTACATCGCCGTCGAGGCCGTTCTTCTCGTGGGCATCTTGTGGAAGGCTGGCACCGAGGACACTGGCATATTTTGCAGCCTCGCAGCCTTCGGGCTGCTGCCGACGATCCACTGGCTCTTCTTAGCGCCGCCTTACTTGACCCGCGTCCTCCCTTGGCTCGTGCTGCTCTTCCTGAGCTCGGGCTTCTCGTACCTCGTCCTTGAGGGACGCTGTCCCGAGCGGCTGCGGCCGGGGTATTACGATTACGTCGGGAGCAGCCACCAGATATGGCACATCCTAGTGGTGTTCATTACCATGTTATGGCATGAGACGGCGTTGGCGATTATAAACTGTAAGAACGGACACTGCTGACAGGACAGTAGACCGGGATGCGGGTTTAAAACGTGTCGTCCCCAAGAGTGTCATTTGCGTGGAGGATTCAGATCTATTTCGCGTGCTCCTCAATTCCTCTGCGCTGTAGGTCGGACGTGTCACCTTTGAGTGGTCTCCCACGTACAGGAAGCCAATGCATGCTGCTATGCCGCGTTTGTTCAAAGCCCTCGTTTCGCATCATATGCCTGTTGCAGTTCACTTTGATTGTGAACGGTTCTAGAGTGTGTAATAAACCATTTGGGCGGAGATGGCGCGCTTACCACCCTACCCAAATTGACGTCTGGTTTGTTTGACTATTGTTGTTGCACAGCCTTACAGATACTCATTTTCTTGCAAACAATTTGGTTGTTGCTTGGGTGAGGACGTTTTATGCCACCTTCCACTATGCGAAGAACAAACTGATGCAGCCTTCAAGTGTCCGTGGTGAAAGGTTGCGCAAACTTAGGGCGGGAAACAAGCAAGGAACTCTGCCCTAACGTTGTAAATGTCCCCTTTTCCCTTACGCCGTCTTAGCGAAGCTCCCCCCTAAACTTTTTTTTTTTTTTTTTTTGCTCGCCGCGTGGTACATTTTTTTCCTATGCATCTTCTTTTGAGATGTACAGAAATTGACAAATAAAAGCGAACAAAATATCAACCATAATAACAAAACGAAAAATTTTGGGCCCCTTGAAGATCACAGATACGACGCCGGCGTGGTACATTTGGAAAGCCGCGTTTGCAAATTTTTGTTTTAGTGGTGGTGCCAGAATTTCACTTGCACAGAATAAAATTGTGCTACTTGTGTGTTCCAGTTGATATTTGGGCGTTCGCATTTCGTTTGTCACTGAGCGTACTTGTGTGGACTACCATGTTTAAATTATGCCGATGAGGTAGAGGCTTTTTTATCGGTGTAGACAGCTCCGACAGTGGAAACTGTGTCCAGTGAGATGATGATGAGATTGTTCGTTGGTGAATGACACAAAACAATGAACATCCGCGATTGTGTCCCTTCATTACCATCGTCGTGAAGATTTTGCCATTATGTCGTTTTCTTTTTCTCTCTTTTAACATAAATGAGTGGCTTGGCCAATCGAGCTTGTTAGCCTGACGTATACGGTATTGCGTTAACCTGCAATGCTACCCTTGTGATTGTCATTCCGAAATTATTCCGACGCTCGGACGAAAAACGCGTCATAAGCACTAAACTCATCTGCTAGGCTTTTTGATACAAATGCTGCTGGAGCCTAGATCAATCAATCAACCCAAAATCAATTTTGAACGATTGATCGACTATCAACCACTTGCTAAAAAGTGTAGCGCGGTAGGGGCCGACCACACGAAATCTGGGCCCGTACTCTGAACCCTGTATACTGTATGAATAAAGTTTACCTGGGGCAGTATTCCCAGTTCTGGCCGTTTCAAATATCTGCATTTCGCGCGCATTACAGTCGTGCCGTAGTTGCACTTGTGAGGCATCTGACCAATGGGTCCAATCTGCGTCACAATAGGTCGCCTGTTTTCGGCAAATTTTCTGGCACTTTGGAATAAATTGACAAGCCCATGAATTTAGCCCCTGAGCGACCTAGCGAAGTGTTTCAGACACACGAGACGAGTAGCCCATACCCGCAACGGGTATCTCTGGCTTTCAAGAATTTCCTTTTCCGGGGAATAAAAAAATTTTCCCCCCAATGTGGGGTGTTTAAAGTTTTTTTTTGGGGCGTTCAATTTTTGATTCGCGAAATCCCAAGACGGGTTGTTTAATTCGTCGCGGGTTTCTTCGTTATGCCCCCATTTTGCCTAACTTTTTTGGCAAACAACTGCTGGCACCGGGGGTTTTTAAAAATTATTACTTTTTCTACGGCCTTGTTTTTTGTTTTAAAAGGTTTTTTGTTTCTGGTTGGGTGCAGAGGTTTGCCTTGCCCCCCCAAATTTTCCCTGCATCAAGTTTTGCTTTCGTTGTCCTGTTTAATCTCATAAAGGGGTTTGGTCGCGGAGACCATATTTGGCGCAGCTGCGCCGGGGGGGTTTCCCCGGGGTTTCTTTTGTCCCCTAGCCCCCCGGGGAGCTGCGTTCGATTGGGGCTCGCCGGGCCACTGCTACGGTTGGGTGGCAATGGGTGAGAGCTGCGCCTGGTTTTTTTGGGTTCTTTGGGGGGTTTTTGTATTGGGTATGCTTCCTTAAAAAATCCCGCGGGGGGGATGGCGTAGACTGATAAGCCGTTGGTTGGCAGGGGGGCCAACCCGTTTTTTTTGTTAAAAAGGTTAAAAAAGTGGAAAAGGCCCTTTGCCTTTTCCCTGTCCTTTGTTTTTTGGGTTTGTTTTTTTGCAGTTGTTTTTTTGGGTTTTTTCTTGGGGGTTGGAAATTTTTTGGGGGATAAAGGTGGGGCAGAAAATAAACTTTATTTCGGGGAAATTTCGGGTTTCATCTTGAAAGGATCTTGGTTAGCCGCGTTGATGGCTGTCAGCTAAACAGATCAGGACCTCGGCATCCCTGGCAACCAAACGTGCCTGTAAGTCCGGTCCAAGCTGCAAAGCACGGCCTCCCACGGTTCCTTGGAGGGCATTTCTGGAAAGAGATATTTCGGGCAAACCCACATGATATGCGATATTGTGGCATTACCGCCACATATGCAGCAGGCCAAAATAAGGTATAGAGTTGGAGGTATGTAGGTCAGGATGGCAGGATTTGGAAAGGTGCCTCTCTGAAGAAGTCGTCACGTGTGGGCTTTAGAATTATCCAAAGTTTTGTCCGCCGGAGGGTCGATCAAGCGGGGGAGGCGGTAGTGTTAAGTTTAATCGTGGAAAGACACAACGTGGTCCCGCGGCGGTCGCGCCCGAAAGCCATGGCCCATCCCGTATCTTGAGACCTCGGGCGTGCTCATGCGCCGCATCGCTCTGTTCGAGGCCGGAATGCGCAGGGCGTTCAGGCACAAGAACTTTGTCCTAGAACAACCATCCGTCAAAGCAGAGTTTGGAAGGCGACGGCTTGATTTCCGAGGGTACCCGTTCACGCCGGCCCTCTTTAATTATTTCTAAGCCCACCTTTTTGGGTTAGGCGGAAGAAAAAAATGGCCGCGTATTTCCTTTTCGTTGCAAATGTCGTCAAAACACGATAGCCTTATTGACTTTTGCCAAGTAAATGCTTCCCTTCTTTTCCCGCTCACCTCTTATGTTGTTCCTCTTCGGTCGCGCTAGTCCCAAGGTAAGACGCCCAAAAGGGTTTTGGGTTTAAACCAAGGGGGTTGTAAGAACTTCTGAAGTGGAGACGGCTCTCGAAACTGACGCCGACGGCCGCCATCTTGCCTTGGGCAAAAAACTCATCCGTCGCAGCAGCCGCACCGCATCGGTCCGTTGCCGCTCCCTGCTGAAAGTCGCGGTGTTACACGCTTGCATGAGTGCATTTATGGCTTAGTTTGTCGTGAATATTTTTGGACGCTACAAAGCTGGAAAACAGCAATGCTTTGCTCGTCGTCGCATTCGGCTGCGCTAATCGCGCGAAGAAGACGCCGGGGGTAACCTTGGGCTTAGTTCGTTTTGTGTCTAACGAGTACTACAGCGTTATAAGTGTACACTTTCCCACTATTTGTGCAGTATGGTGCCGATCCACCCACCTGTTTACGTACTTGTTCACGCAGATATGCAAATGTTCTCACTCGTAGTTGCGGTGGGTTTGTAGTCGCACGACTGCGCGAGATCACGTGTTTGTTTAAACTATTTAAAAAAACATGTGACATACTATTAAAAAATGGCAGTAGTGCGGAAGCAGAAATTGCAGCACACATGATGTGTCCCGCAATTTCTGCTTGCGCACTAATTTATATGCAGAGTGTTTGCTAAGATATATACAGGGGGGTCAAAATTAGGGCAAAAGGTGTTTTTTTTTTTTTTTAAAAAGGCGCGTAGATTTACGGGAGGGCCACTTCTACAGTGAAGTTGTGCGCCTGGGGGACATAGAATAAAGTACTAACTATTTATGTTGGTGGCTTAATTAAAAATTGTTAATAATGTTTTAGTGGCTGCAGTAAGCAGGGACGTTTGTTTTGCAAAGTTTTGACGCATCGGTTTCTGCGCAGTTTTTCGGCAATTCTTCTACCGCATCCGAACTGCGAAGTTTAATTGCCCTTCGCATGATTACCATGCTAGAGCCGATGACCGGCGCAGAGCTCCACCCCTTTTTTCTGGTTTCGATAGCTATTCCGAGACTGCAGATTGCGATAACGCCAGCCACGACGGGAAAAGGGGGCCCGTTATCACTTTTGTCTATGCCTCCACCCCCTAGTCAACCTAAACCATTCACGGAGGCACGTCAAAAAAGTGTGGGGTGGGGCGTGGGGCTTCGTGCCGGTCCCCACTGTCTTGCATACGTAAACATGCGAACGGCAATTAAACTTCGCAGTTCATATCTCGGAGTACAGATGCGCTTGAAGAATTCTGCTAAATGATACTGCGCAGAAACACGATTGCGCTAAATTTCAATACAAACATGCCTGTTTACTCCAGCATTAAAAGATAATTAATGAATATTAGTTAAATTAGGCCACCGGGATCAATATTTTCCACCTCCTTGTTTTTTTCCCGGGTGCATAACATCACTTAGAGGTGATTTTTACGGACATTTAAGCGCGTAATTATAAAAAACCTCTCGACTTAAATTGACCACCTGTGTAGTAACGACATAAACCAAGGCAGTGCCGTCGAATATTTGATTTGCGCTCAGCCCGCCTTACGCGAGTACTCGCAGGGTTTTGATTTGGGGTTTAATGGTAAAGCGAGGTTAGCCGAGCCATTTCGCTTAGCTTTGTACAATTCATTGATGCAATGCTCTCCCGCGTTCTTCGTCCCGTGTTAATCAACAGCAGGCGCTACTCACGTGCAAACGTACTAGGTTAGCGAGGCTGTGAACGCCAACAGTAACCTCCTGCGCGCAGTTTTCTTTCAATAGCGGGTTGATCGCGTGCGAATGTGCGTGGTTAACGAAGTTTAGAATGTAATTAAGTAACCTCCTGAAAAAGAAAAAAAAAACAGCGCGAGGGGGACATGGATTGTGCATCAATCGTATAGACTGTGTACCCTGAATAAAGAAACAGCTGTGACCAGCTTAAAGTACTACGTATACGTTTTTTAAAATACAAGGAAAAGCAGAAATGGCAGCGATGAACGGAAACAGGAATTCTAAAGTGTGGGCCGCATAGTATCTCAGCATGCTACTTTAATTTGGCCTTGTGCATGTGCAAACAATGGGGATGTCGTATGAACCAAAAAAATTGCATGTTGCAGCACTGTTTAAAAACAAGTCGTCTCGATACACAGTTCCACAAAGCTTGTTTGGGTGTGAGAGTTGCGTGATTAACATTAATGAATTTCCCGGGACTGCTGCTAGAAAAGCAAGCGCCCACTAATCACGCTAGAACAGAGGGGTACGACTTTCCAGCGTGAAATGCGGGAATTAGTAGCCGTTTTCAGGCGGCACCTCTTGCCATGGTGTGCAACATGTAATTTTAATACTTAAGGGGCGGCCTATAACCTTACAGACACCAAACAAACGTTTATTCAATGAAAGATTGATTAGACGTTTTAATGCGCCGACGCAACGAGCGATGAGGCTCGCGTAGGGAGGGCTCCGCATTAATTCTGACCACCTGGGGCCCAAATCTCGAAAACCGGCGTTTTTGCTTTTCGCCTCCATCAGAAAAGCGGCCGCCGCGGGCCCCAAAAACGAACCCGCGTCTTTGTGCTCAGCAGCACAAAACTTCAGTCCTGAGCCACCGCGGCGGATTTTTTTGAAACAAAGAAATAGTGGTGTTTCTAGCACAGAACTAGCACCCCTTCACCACGGCTCTTCACCACTTGAAGAAATCAAAAGCGCCGCGGTGGCTCAGTGGCTAAGGCGTTGCGCTGCTAGCACGAGGTCACGGGTTCGATTCCCGGCCGGGCGGGCCCCTTTTCTGATGGAGGGGAAAAGCAAAAACGGCCGTGTGTACGAGATTTCGGCGCACGATAAAGATCCCCAGGTGGTCAAAATTAATCCGGAGCCCTCCACTACGGCGCCCTTACCGCCTGCGTTGCGTCGGCGCGTTTTAAAACCCCCCAATCAATCAAAAAGATGCAAACGCTAATTCGCTGCTCGAATCACGTCAATAGTTGATGCGAAAAGCGAAAGAAAGCCTCCGTCGAATAACGTAATCGAACAATCCACTTAGCTATCGGTATCTCTCGTGTAAACCCAAAGGGAAAACGAAAACACTAAGCGTCCCTACCAGCTAAGCGCCCTTTCTACCCACGGCAATATGGCCGCCGACCCGGTTTCCCGGCTTCACCCCCCGTTGCCGGCTATGGGAGCCCTCCACTCCAGAATTTTTTACAACCTCCTTGGTTAAATCATATCAGATGCGACGCTGAGAGCATCTCTTGTCGGCGGCCTGTCTTCCTGCGTGCGTTCGTTGTTGTTGTCCGCGTGCGTACGTTGTTGTTGCCGCAGCCACTCTCCCCCTCTCCTCTCCGATAGCGAACACTCTCTCGCGAGGGGCATGGGGTTGGATTCGATTGGCTTGGCTTGGCTTGGCTTGCTTGACTTAGATTGGATTAGATTTGGATTGGATTGGATTAAAATGGATTGTGTTGGATTGTGTTGCGTCATAACCGCGGCACTCTCTGTCTCTCCGCGGTTTCTCTCCTTCGGGCGCGCTGCGCATATAACCGGTGTGCCGCTCTCCGGCGGCCTTTCGGTCGACGGTTGCTCTCCGCTTGCGCTTGAACCCCCCCAGCGTCGTTCACACCCGAATTCCCGCGAGGGGAGGTGGGCATCATTTTAAATTTCCCGGTTCGACTGCTCCAAAAACCCAGTGTCTCGATGCAACGCTGCCGTTCGGCGAACGCGCGTGAATCGCGGCGCCCTATTCAACGTTTATAGAAAAGCGTTTCCCCACTCCACGTGCGTTGCAACAGAACGTGGAACCTATCGAGTGGAACCTTTCGTAACTGTTGCAGGTTGATTCCTTAAATGCCGCAAGAAGCTATAGTGGGCCGGCGAAGCTAGTGGAACCTTTGTAACTGTTGTCGTTGATTCCTTAAAATGCCGCCAGAAGCATAGTGGCGCGGGCGACAGCAGGCGACGGCAAAGTGAATTTTTTTTCTGGAGTTGATTAAGTATTCTGTTTCCCCAAAAACAAGCAGTATGATTTTTTTTTAAAAAACACTGCAAACATCACTTCTGTATTAATTTGTTCTCTTATATTTGCGTAATGTCTTTTTCTTCTTCAACAATGTTGACAAGTATTTAAAATTACACCGGACTTAGACGGGTAGATTTATCTGTGACTGTATAATACTATTTCGGGGGCTTTGTTTTTTGTTTTGGGCCCGGGGGGCTGAATCGAGTCACAGACAGACAGACAGACGGACAGACATACAGACAGACCGAAATTTCTGGGTTTAAGTAGCCCAAGAAAGGCTGTCGTCTTTAATAAAATCCCGTGGTCCAATGCACGGCGAATCCCATGCGAATGAGCAGGAGAACCTAAGGCGAGAGAGAGTTAGATGACCTGGCTGCACTCTCGCATCTAACGACAGGAGTAAGTGGGCGCAATGCTTCCGGGAGAAAAAGAGAAAGAGAGGTGCGCCATTGGCTGCCCCTTTAAGGACGTTGTTTCTTTCTCGCAGCATAGCGCCGCGCAGCGAGGTATTACTGCGTGAAGCACAGCTCAAGCGACGACGGTTGGTAGGGCAGCAGGCGGAACACCGGCCACGCGTTACAGAGTAGAGTGGAGAAAACTTTATTTTGCCCAGGGTGGTGTCACGGGACGAAGAAGTGTGTGGAGATCCTGATCTGGCTTCTTTTTCCTTCAGGCAGCCGTCACTAGTCCTTGGACCATATCAGCGACTTCAGCCATCCGGGCAAGTTGAACTTGCTCGGCTGGGTCAGAACAGCAGCGTGGGGTTCCCAGTGCTCCGTGGATCTAATTTTTAATAAACCTTGGCCTCTCTTTCTGTCTTCAATCCTATGTTTAAGGGGGCACGACCAAACCATGTGCTGTAGATTTGCCCGACCTCCACAAATTTTGCATCCGTCCGTATGTAGTCCGGGATAGCAACGGCTTTGGCTACGGGGTTGGGGAAGGTTCTACTCTGAACTAGCCACCATGCCAGTGACTTTCACTTGGTTAGGGTTCTGTGTGCTGAGGTGTACTATGGACTTTGCCAATCTGTAACGGTCTATTACGTACCGATAGGTCACCAGCCTGTCCCGGCCTGACCTGCAAAACGAGGGCGCACATCGCTCTGGTTGGTTAGACCTCGAGCAGCATCGTTCGCGTTATCATTTCCGCGAACGCCGAAATGTGCCGGCGCCCAGACCATCCGGGCCCCTCTGAATTGGTGCCCACGAAAGCCGGCAGCAAAATGTTCAGCGCTTCGGGCTACATGCGGCCCTTAGCGAAATTTAGGATGGCCGACATTGCCAGGGAAATGGCCGCATTCTCCTCAACATCTGAGGACGTCGTGAGGATCTTGCCTGAAGTGACTGTATCGCCCTGCTGGTCCACTTCTGCAACGGCCATGGCGTCACGGTCGTCGTTCCCGGCGGCATCCACGTAGATCACGTCCTCGGACGCTCGGAATCGTTTGCAAAGGGCCTGAGCTCTCTCGCGTCTGCGTTGTGCGTTGTGTGTGGGGTGCATGTTTCTCAGTAATGGCGGGTCGTAATTACGTGTCTGATGTCGTGTGGAATGTCGTATTCGGAGGCGAATTTAAATTTTAGAATTCGCCACCCGGTCGGCCTCCTTTACAGCCTTTTTAGTTGAGGAGTCTTCTGAGCTTCAACCAGATCGCCGGGGGTGTTCTGCAATAGGAGTGCTTCGAAACGTTCTTTAGGTGCGGTGGTAGGTATGCCTAACGAATGTTTGAAGGCCGTGTTAATACAATCATGGCATTTATCTTGCTATTTTCGTCCGCCTTTAGAGTTAAGCAATTAGTGACATAGACTAAGCGGGTCTGGACGAACGCTTCAATTAGGCCTGATTAGGTTCTCCTCTTTCATAACGTGGTGCCCACTTGCTCCGTGGTGGTGCCTATTGGCGATGCGCGAGATCTGATGGTTAATCTGACACAAGGCCTTTTCGAGCGCACTTATAGTATTGGATTTATATCCGTTAGCTTGAGTTCACAGTCCCAGGACCCTGTTGGTAATCACTGTCGAAATCAGCTTCCCCCCGCAGGTGTAAAGTTGAATTTCTGGTTTTCCGGAAGTCGATTTCCGCCTCATCCAGGTCATTCGGTAGAGCGTGTGCTATGACTTTCGCTATAAGTAACTTCAGCCTCTCGGCTCGACGTACACTTTCACCGCGTCGATAGCTCGTTCCAGGACGTTTCCACATAGCCATAGCTACCGCCCGCGACCCAGAGAGTGACGTCCAAAGCCTGTAATGTAAACCCTCTATATTTCTTAATGTTTCGGTCTAAGCTGGAGAGAACAGGCGAGAGTACCGAGCCTTGTGGCATGTTCTTGTTCTTGTGTTCCTGCGACCGACTCGACGCTCCGACAGTTAAATTTACCGTCCTGTCTGGTAAAAAGTCTTTTACGTATTCGTAGGTCCTGCAGCACACGCCGAATTTCGCAAGGTTTTCTAGCACCGCTTCGTGCCCCACGTTGTCGAACGCCTTAGTGAAATCTAACCCTAGTATCCTTAGAGCTTCTCTGGTTAGCCATCTGTACGGAGCGCATGGGCACGTTTTTTTCTTCTCACTAGGTTAGAAGTTTCAAATAAAGAAAACTAAAATCGCTGATCTAGTAGCGCTTTTACATTGAAACCACTCCCGGCGTCAAACCTGGGTCCTCTCAGTTGCGAACCCGATGCCTTACCGATTATGACAGCAGGATGGTCGGTTGTTCTCAATGACCAACGCTTTGGACGTCATGCCTCCGCAGTACGCGTTGCTAACGACATTGCCACCTCGCCTTATGCGCAACAGCGCACGCTTGCGAATGTGTCAAATAAACAGGGTCACCTAAATGTACAAAAAGGTATTTGTCGCTCCGGACAAGTGAATACACACACGACCCATAGCCGCGTAAGAGATGGACAGAAAGGGGCATAGGACATCTGTGCTAAGACGCATATTCACATATCTTCATATAGCCCATGACCACGCTCAGACGAAGTCGAGGCTACGGGGCATTTCATTTTGAACTTTGAGCAAAGAAAATGGCTAATCTGGTCCAGTAAAGTAGGCTTTCCCATGCTGTTCACCATCCACAGAACACCACGCGAAATGGTACACAGTTTCCAGGAGCTAAAAATGGCGTAGAAAGAAGACGACATTAAATCGACTTCAACAATCCTTAGGAGGTTTACAACATTTTTTTCTCATATAAAACCTGAATCCCTACATTTGAGGACCTCCACAGAGTGGGTGACTCCCCAGTGTGAGATACAAAAGGAACCCTCGCAGCGCTATTGCCCTCTGGCTAAACAGGTATGATAAAAAAAATGCGGCCAAAACAGGCTATTCAGGAATTGTTCATATACTGTGTAGCTTTCATATTTCAATTGTCTTCCTCACGCTTTCTTTTCAGGCTCTTCATGTTCTAAGTGCCTCAGTGCTTCAGCCTATTTAATGTGTCCTCCGCACGACACGAACAGATCTATCCTATCAACACGACAGCTAGTGCGCTGTGAAACCGGTAGCGTGATGCTTTTGATCAACTGTCGCCCATCGGGCAGACTTTCAGAACACATTTCTACGAACCTGCGGCGAGCTTTCGATCACGTGACAACATCCGCAAATGTGGCAGCGCATACGGGCATGTATGAAGGCGAAAGCCTTACATGCCTCATCAAACGCGAAGAGTTACCGTCGTCGCCGCTCGTCAACACGAGAGGTGCCAAAATAGCCGCCGCTCAAAGAAAATGTAAATAGCACGTTCGGATTTCTGACATCTGAACCCGGGTTGCCCGAACAGGAGGCAAGTGCGCTAACCCGGCACTATGCCAGAATGGAAGAATTATTAGCCTAATGCGTGCTGTTACAGCAAAACATGACGGCGCATGAACAAAACAGGTGCACGTGGAGGAGAGCTCTGACTGTTGGGAAGTTGCCGCGTGATTGGCGGCGAGTGTGCCTGTCGGGGTAATTCGCGTCAACCGAGGTAGAAATGAAAGTGAGGAAGGAGACAAAAACGCGATATAGCCGTGTACAAGTCTTTTAAAATACCCTTGCTTTCACCTTCACAGCCCGTACGCATACTTATATTCCCAAAGAATGTTTTAGCTCGTTTCTTTCCGGCCACGCTACTTCCAGCCCATTTATTTCGCTACCAAATCCATGCGTGTTTTGAATTTAAAAAACAAGGCGAGTCTTGGTTGTGCACTCGTTCTTGCCCTACATCTGCCTAAGGCTACCTGTGCAAAGCACTGTTTATGACGAACCGTGTTAGCAGTGGTACTAGTTTGGTAAACGTTGTGCCTACATATACTCCATCTGCAGCCACCGAGTTGAAGGATGGGTCATACAGCACCAGTTGTTTTTCGCAGGAGGAAACAGCACTGACGAACATTTTTCGTTTCCGTCACCTTTGCTCCTCGTACAAATGTTGGCCACATCGTTGTGCGTAATAGCGGTGCACAAGCAATCATTGGCATGGGTTCTACAAAAACGAACTTACCGGATAGTTGAGTGATACGATGCCCAGGAAAAGCACATCTATTCACAAAATAGCAGTAGAATTTAAGATCACCACCTTATCAGCGTTTCCGGCTTAACTACGTGGTATATGTCAGAGACCAGCAGCACGCTAAACCGAGAACAAGAGGAAGTTGGTTATGCCTTCTTGTTCTTTTCTTCCCCATTATCGTACACTGCATGCCGTATCAACCCGTCTACGCTTTCAGTGCTGCCTGTACGTGTATTGAGAATAACTAGCTCGTCAAACCACTCGCAGCAAACTATAGCACAAACCATGTTGTGTTCTGTCAAGCTTCCCCTAATCAAAACACCTGCAGTGCAGAAGTACATTGTCTGTTCCCGACTCATCCTCTAGACAGAAGAACCATACAGGCGGACTAATAGAAGGCGCAGCTCAACAAGGGAGCGCACTCAGACAATGAGACAGCAAACAGGCAAGTAACAGCTGCTCACATAGGTGTGATTCTCTTCTTCAGATTTGTTTCTCCAGCACATTCACTCCAGCAGAGCATTGTCGCATGAACTCGGTCTAGGAAGTGGAGCAACCGCACAAACAGCACAACGAGCAGTAGTGAAGAGCCAAAGAAACAGAATCAAAAGTACATGAAGTCGGTGTTAATTGCACGAACTCCCCGAGTCTTACATGGAAAAAGGAGAATCAGGAGTTCTAAGAGAAAGGGATTAACAGAGACAACGTTGAAGGAGAATCGCGTAACAATGTTCGATGAGGAAACAATGGGACAAGCCGCCGTTGCGGAAAGGCGTTACAAGTCCCACATAAGAAAGCTGCAATTTTTAATGCTTCTTTCTAACCGCATCGCATTACATATAAAGGCTTTCCCTGGCTGCCCCCTAGAACGACGACATTTGTTCCATGTTCAGAGAGCTAAATACCCAGTAGCTAGTATAGGGCATTTCTGTACAAAACTTCTGGGTTTTAATAGGGTGCGCCTTTGTACATGCGACTGAGGCCTCTGAAGTCCCACGAAGCCTTCGCGTCAATTATTTCTCAGCAAAGCTTTCCTCAAGGTAACTTGTCAGGATTTTGTCCCATTCCTTAAAGACGAATTATCTGGGTCGTGCAAAGCCCCGAAGTCCCACGCTATGCTTTTCCCCCTTCAGTTAATCGAAACTAACTCGTATTTGATTGTTTATTTCAGGCAGTGCAAATTGGGGGACGATGCTACGTTTACCAAACACCCGCCCGCTGTCGTTCCGAGGCGCACCTCCAAATTTCACCTGCGATTTCGCTTGTGTGGTGAATTCACCGGATAATTCCAATAGACTAGATGGCCTGAACCCTACTTGTGCGTCCCCTTAGCACGCGGCACCACTGCAAAGCAAATGCACCACCTTTTGTAATCCCAGATATCGTGCTAGTAATACGACGTCAGGATCACCGCTGAATTCCGCTTGTATGGACACGCTGTTAAAGTAAGCGAGTAATAATCCCGTGATATTTCAATGCTCATAAAAATGCAACGCTAAGAGCTTACAGTATTTTAATATCAACCTGTCAACCACTTAAAAACTTCAGCACATTGTCTTTAAACTAGTATAAATATAGTCTGGATTATCTAAATTTCAAAAGTTTAGAATCTTTGAACATATGCAATAGTAGCGACTGGAAGCAGAAACCAGCAACACTGAGCTACTAAGGCGCCACACAGTCGGCGTACTGTACAACTGCAATCACACACTCATGTACACGCAGAGGTCATGCGTTCCGTTTTTTTACGCATTCAGCAAACTAGTTTACACAGCAGAGGAAAGGGCATTTCAGCACAATGTGAAGATAATTAGGGAAGGAATATAACAAGTGGTTATATTTGCACCAGGAGAGAGAAATCGTTTTACAAGCTTTCATTTACGAGTTACGCTTTTTTAGCGAGTACCTTCACAAGGTCATTCCTCTAAGCTGGCCGTCTTGGTCTTGGTTCGAAGGATCAGGGGAGACACTACACAAAACAGAAAAGTTCATTAATTAAGTGGTGGTGGCGCCACCTTTGCTGCCACTGCGCACGGTTCACAGTTGGCAGCAGCACGCGCGCTGAAAGTTCGCTCAAATGTCTCTCCGAGCAGCAACGCTGAAGCTTGACTACACTAACTTCACACACAGTTTCTGTCCACGACACCAGGTCTTCTCCTTTACTTTCAGGTATCAAGGCGTCGGGCTTCCAGTCAACGTTGAGGGTGGGTGCAAATGAGGATAAACACAAGGGATGCGATGGCAACAAACATGACACAACAAGGAACAAACGGGAGCAAATTAACAGAAGAAACGCAAAAGGTGAAACTCCAACCTGCACAATGTGTCTCAGCACAAACCCACTCGATGTCACTCGGAAGCTTCCACTGGCAAACGAAAAGTATGTCTTGGCATTCAGAGACTTCTTCGTGCCCGCCCAAGGAAACGCAGTTCATCCTTGTGGGGCACTCACTGGTAATCTCATGGACACTGCCGAGGGGGCGCCCCGTTCGCCAGAGCATGCCTTTTCCGGTTGCGACGTTGAAGCAAACACACTTTCGGTGACGAACGAGATGCTCTTTGCTCAAAGCGCCGGAGGTCCGTTTGTATACTACGTTTATTTAAATACAGCCGAGTGTCAATACGGGTTTGTGGCTGTCTAAAGGCTTCATTACAGCAAGAAACGGCGTGGGTAAGCCGTGTTTGCTGCCGCATTTTCAAAATTTGTGTGGAGTAAAGCAACAGCTTCAGTCTTTCAACCCGCGGAAGCAGGTGGGGAAAAAACGATTCCCCCTTTGTCATTTTGTACATTCTACGCAGAATATATTTCTTACTCCTATCAACATAGAGGCGTGTCGGCCTGCAACGTTGCCTTTCCAATTACTTAATTGTTGCTGATTTCACGTTATAAACGTATTTTAATGAATACATTTTGCAATAATCTTGTCTCTGCTCCTAACTCGTATAATTGTTCTCGGAGAAAGTCGCCGCATGCACCGTTGGCAGAAAGTTCTTTACAGAGGGAGTTGGTCAAAATCGGGATCGATCGCAACAGGGTACCAAATAAGTGTTTTGGCCTAACTTGTCCTTACGAGGTGCATCTGTGTAGTTGTTACCATGTTATTCTAGTATGCATAAAGAAAAACAGGACAAGGAGGACAGATCTCCCGAAGGGGGCATCAATTGTTGAACATCTTTATGCTTTTCGGTTAGCTTTTCATCGAGTAAACCATTCCGTATGAGAGCTCACTGAAAGATGTATGCCATCTCAAGGCATGCTGTCATTCAAAACAGGAGACCTCATTTTTGTACACGTGTCTGTCGTACACTATGTTAAGGGTGTTATGCCCGTATAAAACCTTGACAGCTTTGATGTTTGTTGGAAGTGAGTCGTAGGCATGACACTCGTTATTTTGACATTACAGGCCAGGTTGTGCGAACGATTGGACTCTGTAGCACCTCTATCGAACACTCGGTCTATGAAGGAAGATTGTAGTCTATCTCTTGGATTGAATTTCGAGGGAACACGAACACAGAGTCATGCACATGAACAAGTCAGGTAACCGCCCCTTCTGTCTTGGGTAAAGGTTCCAGCAGACTGCTTTTAAGGCAGCATGACTTAGCAGCAAGCCATGACTGAAGGCCACGAAGTACGCGACTCAACTTTCAAAGACTTTTATCCCTACTCCGTTGGGCACTTACCAAATGCGATGTTTAAGCGTTCAATATTCAATTTAGTGCAAGTCCATTACTTTTTGCGTGCCCCGTAAAACTCAACATTTTCCTGGAATACACTCGCATTCTTTCTGTGCAAAATATAGGTAGCAGTGAAACGAAGTGTTTGGCGACATCAAATCAGGGTTGCTTATTGACGCGTTGAAAGCTTCTAGGCCCGCTGAGCTTAGTTTTTACCCGCCATTCATGTCACCTAATTATCAGTGCGGAACGCTAACTCGCGCGAATAAAAGGGGCCGTTGCGGATTTAGCTTCACCTGTTATTTAACAAAAGGCAGACGTACCAAATCCCCAACTGCCATGAAATACCTAGTATTGATTGACTAACGTTCCTCACTTTCTTTTATTTCACATCGTGTCTGTGGTTGGCGTCAGGAATTTCAATCTCCTCTGTTTTAGAGCCTTCATTGTTGCAAGACGCGAAGGCTTCTAATCTTGAGCCGTTCAACAACTTTTTCAATTATGGCGCAAGCACGAGCGCAATTTAGAAACCATGAGTACTGAGGAAAGATACTGAGCCTACAACCGTTATGTTTAACATTAACTGCTTACCTCTTTTTGGAAACATTAAGGCATCTAAAACGAGGCAGCAGATAGTTATCGGTTAGGCTTAGGATACAGCCATGTTTCAGCCTGTTAAAAACGCATGCCTTCACGTGCCACGTTAGCAACGAAGGTCTCTTCAAATACTTTAAGCTCTTGAATAATAGGGATAAGGGTAACTGAAACTGACTACTCTTTACCGTTGCGCATAAAAACAACTGATTCCTAATAAAGGAAGGCATTCTAAAGGCAGGCGCTTCCCAGTATAGTGGACCTCTCCGGCATAAGTTTATGGGTGGGCTGGAAGTCAGCTGAGTCTCTTCTGCAGTTGTTGAGTGAGCATTTTAGAAGAGAATGACCGCCGTGAATTCCTCGGTTTGTGAGATAGCGGGCAGTGGCCACGTCTTGTGAACAGGCGAACTTAAGTTTCCTAAACAATCAACATAGCATCTTTCGTGTTGAAAAATGTCTGCCTTAGATCTTCCGATGGTTTCTTCTAAGCTGCAGTCCAAGGGACAGACGAAGTAACATATATTCTTGCTGGGCGCGTCTTCAAGGTTTAAATGGCTGGCTTCGGAAATCCACGACACATCGATATATCTGATGTTCGTCGACAGAAGGTTGTTGATCGTCTTATAAAACACATAGCATCCGCTTAAAACTCCGCATTTAAGGTCAACCAATGGGTATGAAAGTCCGCGGCCTTGTGCCAATTTGCAGATAGGCAGCCTTTAAATGTACACGTAATACGTTTAGCCCAGCAGTATTTGGAACTGCATGAGGAGCACACCGCTTGCTGAAAAGCGGTCTTCAAACCCTTGGAATTCTTCGAAGGCTTTCAGCATTAGCACTTCTCCAAGTGACGGCGCATCGTGATGTTTCAGACGTGCCCTCACCAATCAACGTGTCTCTTTGCGATGGAAGGTCTTCGATGCTGACAGAAACCGCTATAATGGACGCGCTTCGTGGAAAACGAGACTGGACAGGCGTGCCGACTGCGGGCCCACGGGTGTCCTTAGAATCCGGGAATTACTCCGTAGGCCTCGAGTGCCGACATGGTCACGTAGAATACCCACAGGCCAGCGAACAGGCAGGTGGTGGGTATCTTGTAGCGCCGCGGTCCTCCGAGCTCTCCACCACAGGCCTTGTTCCGGCGGATGAGGAGGACGACGCAGGAGATGAGAGCGCAGACGCAGAATATGGTCACGGAAAAGGCGAGGTTTCCGGGCTGTACCTCGAACGTGCTTCCGCGGCCCCAGTGCACAAATGCGGCTAGAGACCAGGCGACGCCAATCCCGAGGAAGACATTCACCGCATTGCTGCCAGTCACGTTGCCAATGGACGAATCGGCGTACTTGTCATTCTGAGCCGCTACCTTGCTGGCGAAGGTATCTGTGAAAAAAACAATTCGCGACAACAGATGTATAAGTTAAAAAAACCTAAATGTGTCTCACACAAAGGTCTGCTTTTGTTAGTGTAAATCACATTAGAAACCTGCTCATTCTCAAGCTAGTATGATGGAGATAATTTAGAGTTATGTTTGTACTCATTTTTTGTATTCCAGACCACAGTGAGGAGCGCCTTACGGGGAAGATATCACCGGATATTGCAGTACGTAGTATTGCAGGTAGAAGTATACGAACAAAAACAGACAACCAAGGTTCGATATTCATGCTTATGCATAAAACTTATCCCCGGCACGGTCCTGTCATTGCAAAAACGTCGCCCAAGAGGGGAGAAGTCCCGTCCGTTTAGTAACTTTTTTTTTCAATCAAGTCTGTTGCCAAATCATTCGATGCGTGTCTTTGCCCTTGCGGGTTCATCTTCATCCGAACAGTGTTCTGCATTGTGTTAGCCACCTCATTTTCTTCTTTTTTACTCTGGTGAGCAGAGGGATGGCTTCTACCTAACCTTCATCAAGCGCGGTATTTTGATCACTGTCCTTAATTTCTTCTTGATGCTGGGTAGCAGCAGAACGTATTTTAACCGCTATTCCTAATCAGAATCCGCATAACGAAGTCACACTATTAAGGAGTAGAAGCGACATCGAGCGTTATGAAAATCGGTAATGTGGCGCCTGTCCTAATGTCATGAAAAGCCGTGGTTTCCCACACTAAATGACGTCATTGCTTCCTTATTTATTCCACGTGCAATGTTTTAACACTGTGGAGATATAACCCTCAGAGGTACGTGACGATCTGACACCTGTACGTTTTCTGCCCAGACGGATCGCAGCGATTCGTACCGGATTCAAAACCCTCTAATTTCATGTTGTCAATTGAAAATGTCACTGACTGCAATTAGGCGGTTTCTAGCAAAAATTCACGAACATGCCAGCGACTAATGTCTTGGAAGACGTTGGTCTCCACTGGGCATATTGTTGTTTCTCGAACATAGAGACATTCGTTTGCCACTCACGTGCCCTTCTACGCGCTTTCATTGTTCGTGGAACACTTCCTATTCGTAAGAATATTACCAACTTCGGAAGTTCAATGTAAAATAATAGCTAATGGCCATTCTGTCGTTCGTTAGCCAGTAAAACAGATACTAAACGATTATTCGCTCTATCCTGCACGTGTACCCTGGCGTGCACTGTTGTCTTCAGGGAAGCTCAGAAGAGATTTGAGGCTGGGCGTGGGAACTGCTTGTACTGTGCAAATCGAGTGACACAATGAATCATGCAAGGTTATCTGGGCAGAAGTGTGACATGGTTGTTAGAATGTTACTTCAAGTTCCGAATTTTGTCAGTGTTTGGGGAACGATAAGCAAATGCTGTACAGCGTAATGTTGTACGCGTCAAGCCCAAGTCCTGAAGCATGCTCCATGAACATTACTAGGTAGACAATTCATTGTGACGTAAGTACACACAGAGAAAATTTTGGTTGGTTTAAGGCATGGATAACACACTGGGATAAAAAGCAAGTGGTCAGAGTGGTACTTCTTCCCAGCAGAAAACACTGTGTGGACAGCATGCATACCGGGTATGCTTGTTCCCAGGGCGACCAGCGATATGGCTGTAACCGAGTCTCTGAGGCCGATGGTGCAGCCGAAGTGAGATGCCAGGTCACCCACGAATGCGGTCAGAACGCCGATGAGGATGATGCTGGTCACGAAGCAGGCCCATCCACCCCAATAATCTGCGAGGCTCGAGACAAGGACACCATACAGATTAGAAGGCGGAGTTCAATCTGAAACGCAAGTGATGTGACATCGTGCTTTCGGCTTTCTTAGTGAATGACTCGGAGAGGCTCTGAAGACAAAAGACAAGCATTGTTCACATGAAAGGTTGCCGCTACAAAATAACAGTTACGTAAAATTTAACTCGAGTTTCAAACAGTAAAGCTGGGTGACAGGGAAAACAGAAGAGTCAACTAACTACCGATTTCTGTATTGCCTGCGTGACGTCAGAGGGGCTTAACACACTCTGCAGAATTCACTAAAACGGCCGCATAAATAATCCCCATAACAACAATATGTGCGGAAAAATATACACGACTCTAGGTCTCGCACTAGAGGCTTCTTAGAATGCGCGGGAGGCAAGAAAACGGCTCACCTGTTGGGGGGACGAACGCGAAGATGACCTTCCAGAAAACGGTGAAGACGTGCATGACGTAGTCCGAGCAAGACGGCATGCGTACAGCTACTTCCTCGCCATCTTCGCCACCATCCTCGTCGTCGTCTGGTTTGGTCAAGGGGCAGAAAACGCCATAGTGAGGTGCAAGCACATGCATACATAGCAAGGCTAGCCTAGAAGGTCTTAGGTTTTTTTTCAACTCAACGTAAAAAGGGAATTGTGAACTAACTGTATGGCCAGTTACTAGCAGTACTACGTTCCAAACGTTGCAAGCGATCCGGACAACCCTTTTTCCATTACCTTCGGCTTCCGTTAACATAGAGGTACATAATACGGCTCCCACAATCCTTTACTTTGACATTCAAGAATACGTGTTTTGCCGATCATGTTGCCTGTACATCAAGTGCTTTTAGTTGCTCGTGACAATAAATGAACTTCTGTGAATTTAGAAATCCTCAGCGCTCCAAGCCCATAGGCGTGCGAAAGCAGGTGGCTTTGAAAGCACTGTGCAAAACGAACGTCTTCAGTGCGTTTGGGTGGATCTACTTACCGTATTGAAAGACCATCTTCAGAATCACAGTCGCACAGTTGCGTCGGTGAAGATAAAACTATGAGCAATATACGTGGGCTGAGATTAGTGTGGGCTGTAAATCTGTGGGTCTAACTGAAATTTAGCCTTAGCCGCAAATGTTCAACGGAAAGCGGGAAAGAGAAAGATAAAGCTTGTATGAAAGAGTCGACCCCTCTCGGCACGAAGCATGGTGTTACCAAAGTGAACTGAAATAGGGCAGAGCCGGACGCTGTAAATGGAAAACTCTTAAACTGTCTAGAAGTGTGCAGAAAAAAAGTTTTAATCTTAAATGTTAGCCATTGTTCCCCGTCCTGGAGGCCTTTTTGTTGGTAAACGAAAGGTGTTTAGTTACTATATATCCATTGCTCCCCCCCCCCCTTTCTGTCTCACTTCTTGTGGTTAGCACCACCTATTGTTCTTATCTTCAGCAGTGGTGATGCAGCTACGAGCGGTGTTCTGTTGAACGTTAGTACCATGCTGGGAACGTTTCACGAAGTCCGCAGACTTTACAACCACTTACCTTTTCTCAGCTTTACGCTGAGGCCCTCCATTTCGATATCCTCTTCCACCTTAAACTTGTTCTTGTCCTCGTCTTTTACCGTGCACCATTCGGTTAGGGTAAGGAGGGGAGGGAGGCGAGGATGTTTCACATGCAAGTTTCAGGCAGTGAGGTATTCAAGCAGGCAGGCAGGCAGGAAGGCACGTGGTCACCACGTTCGCCCAAAGCCACGTCCAAAGCAAATGAAAGAAAAAGAAAAGAAAGCAAAAAAGGTTTCAGTGAATAGGAATAAAGGAAGCAAGTAGCAAAACAACCCCATCCAGAAATAAAATTAATAACGAGAGCCACACACTGTTACAACTGGGTTGCTTTTAATGGGGTTGCAACTCATTCGAAGTAGACATCACATTTGTGCACGTTAAACTTAATAGTTCAACGTCTTAGGGCAACTACAATGTACAAAGCAACAAAACAGAACACCTGATTCATTCGTAATACAGTATAACAATACCGGTTAGGCGTCAATATTACGCTGTAGGGGCGTTAACTTTTTCATATAACGTATTTGCATAAACTTTACAAAACACGCAATGCCAGAGTTTGAGGACTTACTTATCTAACAGATTTTATGTGCTAGTTAACAGTGTTAGGGTAAAAACGCACAAAAGTTTGCTAAGGAATAAAAATGTTGTTATTGACTCCGGTGGCACTATTTACCCATTTCTGTGCTTTACACATTCAAGAACACATGAAAAAAAGCCACAGCGTTGTGATTCGTCCTCCCCCAAAAATGTATCCAGATAGTTTACAGCCACAAGCTTCGAGCGCCATACAACTCTGACTTTAAAACAGAGCGAACAACGTATAGCATCGCTGGCATAAAATTATATCGAGGGATTGTTGGGGATAACCTAGAGATTCCAAACGTCAGCACTTGTTGGTGAGATAAAGATATTGATAAGGCAATAATCGCTTCAAACAAGAAACGCATGGATGTTCTTCGAGGTTGTGTGTTTTCGGCAAACCGCTGATATCATCTGCACCCGACCTACTAATGATTGCGGCTCCGAAAATGGGCTAAAGTATCGGGCTATAATAATTGCCGCTACTTGCACTAGGGGTGCAAGGCTAGAGAACGGGATGGTTGAAGATCATAGCTGGAACGCAAGGCAACGACCAACGCGACTGCGGGAGCCCTCATGACATGAAGAGCGTAGACTGGTCTCTGGAGAAGAGTTACCAGAAGGCTTCCAGAGAAACATTGATAATTTATTAATGGATATGCAACCTAGAACGAAACCAAAAAGGAAGTAAAGAAGTGTGAACGACTAACTAAATAAAAATAGACACAGAAAAATCTAACTTATTGGGCAGGTCATACCGGTGATAATTTTAGTACAGTGACGTGTTTAATACCCGAACGAGAGGTTTGTATATTCGTACTAACTAAAAAAAAATGGAAACAGAAAAATCTGGATTCTTGGGCAGGTCATACGCTAACTGTTAGAATTCGAACTAAAACCGGTGATAATTTCAGTACAGTGACGTGTTGAAGACCTGAACGAGAGGTTTGGATATTCGTGTGTGTAGTATACCGGTGAAGTGAACTACGCATACACTGCGGGAATGGATAAAACTGATTAGATTTCCCTATCGCGGGCTGTTACAATTATTCAAAGCATTATGAGTGTAATATGAGCATATCTCCAGCTCGTCCCTCAGAGGAGGCATTTTTGGCGTCTATACAGTACGTGTGACTTCGCAATGTATATTCCTCGTCTATATTGGCATTACTCAACCAACAGGAAACTAAGCGTCACCCACGGAATTAATGTGCATGCGCTGGGAAGTCCACACACCCGGTATAAGACACTTCATCTTGTATTTGGGAGCCGCCAGGAAAGTAACACATTCTTTGTTGAAAAAAAAAAACGTATAAAAGCGGAAGCTGCGACATCAACCGTGAGAGTATGAAAATACCACTGTAGTGTGTTTTTGTTGTGGTGTCGATGTTTTGAGCCTTCCTGAGACCAAATGCGCATACGCCCATAACCCACCAAGTAACGAACACATGCCCACAATAAAACGTGCATTGATGCAGGGAAAGGAGAAAAGTCATGCTTGCTTATCTTTGGCGGCAAAATATTTCGCGCCGATAGTCATGCTGGTGAATGTAACTGTCTGAGACCTTTGTTGTATCAGTAGATGACTATTTACTTTTCTCTGAATCAGGAAACTTGGGCGTCCCAGTTATTGAGAATCACGCACGCACAGCACCAAACAGATGCGACAGGCACTGGCGTACTACGCTTGTTCGCTGAATCATTTGTTGATGCCTTCCATATGTCCTGTGCTTGTTCTGGCATATTCTATGTACGTCCACTCGCTGAAGCTGTCGGTTTTGGCTCACCTCCATTGGTTGTAAGAAACGAATGAAATGGCCTCCGCCCCCAGTCGCTACACCAGCGTTGAAAAGGATCGAAGGATCAATGCAACTGGATAGTAGCGCTAGTTATTGGATTTCGCTCTCAGGCTTGGCGTGTCATAGTAAACGACAGCGCACAATGTCGAAATAACCAGCTGCCTTAGCCACGCTCTCTTCCTATCCCAGCGTGAGATGTAATCCTGTCTCCTTTAATATCCAGTGGATACTACCGCCGTGTAAAGTGCTCCACGTAAAACACCTTTTCTTTTATGAGCTGCACGTTTCCTTCGTAGACTATTTCAATCATAAACTGCATTGAGTTGTTCAAAGGAATCAAGCGCACCGTTGTCTCCCTGTAGGGCACTGTCGCAAAAAAAACGGTCACATGCCTCAAGAGGTCACGAAGTCGGATACCGTTACTATTTTAAGTCAATTTAAGATAATTTTGCGAAAGTAAATCAGCGAATATATGCTTCTGGGTATACGATGCAGCCATAAAACATCGGTAGAGTGAAGCAGTTTGAGCTCAGATGGTCTACGCACAAAAACTTGACGTGGCAGCACTGTAAGTGGTTTCGACATGTGCGGTATGCACCAGAACTACCCATTTATCGTCTCGTCGAATGGGCTATGTGTACTCAACTTTCCCGAAAGCTCAATAGCAGAGTTCTAGTTCAGTTCACAGTCGGCATGCTAATGAGCGCACTGAGGCCTAAAACAACAAATTTGCTATTACGCCCACAACATAGGACAAAATCCCTCAGCTGACACCAAGAGTAACGCTATTACAAGTAAACAGAGACCAAGCGTATTATTGTATAAAATTTTAAATATCACATACCGGCGACCACCGTGATGGCTTCGATGAACTGTTCTTTCCAAGACGATGTCCCGATCATGAGCGAGATGTTTGCCCTTTGAAACAGCTTGTCCACGGTGTTCTGCATTAACAAAGGTGTTTTTGGTCACCAACTTGCAGGGCGAGCAAAGGAAGTGCTAGATATACAAGAGAAATTCTCAACGCTTCAGTAGCAGTTCCGTCCAGCTCGTTTCAGGGAAAAAACAAAAATCAGAAGTGACAAAATTAAAAGGGAGCGTCATCCTATTGTTGCATTATCACACTACTGACTAAGCAAAATAGGGCCACCTGTTTTATTGCGGTTTGTCCCAATTTCGTGAGAACTCCACATTAACGAAGTCTCTGGCAAATACCCAAAAGCTTATTAAAGCTGAATTCATTAAACGTAAGCCAGCAAAGGTCTGAAAAGAAAAAAAATCCTCGCAAGACTTCGTGCGATGTAATGTTTTTCCCGTGCAAGGATTCCAAAAATATTGTGATTTCTTTTCAAAACTACATAGAAGAGTCCGAAGTATCAACCTTTTAGTTTTAACGCATTAGTGCTAAATATTGGCAGCGTGAGCGGGTCTAGCCTGTGAACTTTGGTTTAAACAAAAAGAATTTTGCCAGGATTCGACAATTACACGAAGGTGAACGGCACGCGCCACAAATGTTTCAATCCTGCTTCAGTTCAAGACTTCAAGTTGTGCTGGAGACGGCGAGCAAATGCAAAGCAGTCTCATATAGTTCGACACAGGAGTATTTTGAAAGAAAGATAAGTTTGCAGCAGCCGGAATTTCGCGGCTCGTAAATACGTCTTCGTTTACTCTGGAATACAAAAACAGTGATTACTCACAATTCGGAATGGGTGTTGCCGCACCCACTAAACGAAAATAGGAGTATCGCTGCCGCCATTACGACTCCAGAACGCATAAGCGAAATGGCTGGTGTGCACATCACGATGGCTCATGTACCGGTCGATTTTTCTTGCAACACATCGTATGCAGCCGCTCCAAGTTAGGGGTAATTATTACACGAAACTATACCATAAATTCCCATCATTGTATTATCCGAGGTTGTACCGGTTGATTTTTTCTTGAAACACATCTTACGCAGCCGATGCAAATTAGGAGTAATTACAACATGCAACTATAACTTATCTTCATTGTATTACCCGAGCTCATGGCAACTATATCCGGGCTAACACAACTGTAACTGCTTATAATTGTATGTGGACGAAGAATTGCCAGGCGAGAAATAAATTAGTGTATACAACTATACTTCCATAAACCCTGGAGGACGGAAAGTTGTGGTCTCAACAACCACCTGAACTATATGCTTCCTAATTATAGACGGTAAAAATTAATCGCCCTGAAAGAAAACTGCTTCGGTTTAAGCAGAATGAAGCTCATTTCGAATGAATCGCCCAGCATAAGAGATCCAAAACCACACCAGATACAAAATTATCTAGAACCAATAATGTAACGACAGATTGAACACTTAAGTTTAACGCTTTCAACCATTCGCATACGAAAAAGTCTGGCATAAAATTCCAGAAGCCGAAAGGAAGCTAACGGTACTTGTCCTCACTGAATAGACAATAGACAATTTTACGGACATATACTAGAAACCTGCTTCAAACTGAACTCCTCATGAATAAATCGCCAAGCCGTATAGTTTGAAAGTGTCAGGTATGCGTTGAAAATGCAAAGCCCTTCCTGCAGACCTTGAACTCCTTGCTCTCCTTGATGCGGACGGTGCAGCGGCACTGGTCTCCCAGGCGGGGCCTCCCCATGAGCGCAATCTTCTGCGCTTCGGTGAGTTCGACCTCGGGAACCTCGTTGACCCCGTGCTCTCGAAGGAGATCTACGAAGCAGCAGCACACAGCACGCAAGACGCAAGAGGGAGTGAGTAGGGGGGACTATAAAATAAGACAGAGGAAATGGTGCAACGGCCGATCGAATCCTCCGTGAACTAACAAAAATCCTGTTGTGAACGCTCTACGATAAATGGTTTTTGTAATTGCATTTAAACTTTGCGGCCTTTAAACAAAAGATCACAAAACTTTTATTCGAGACGCCGTGGTTACGGGAGAAAAGGTTGCCGCTATTAGCGAGCCGATTTCCCGCAAGAACTGTAACTAATGGATGCAGGAATGGCACTTCATTATTGATATGCGGTTGCCATAACGAGAGACCTTATGGCAGGCTGATCCCGGACTATGTATTTCCAGAAAGGGATAAATGTTAAGCAGCTACTTTAGAAATTACATGGCACCTGTATATAAAAGTGGCCCTTAGTGGCAGTAATGAGCAAATTCGTCGTATCCCAATCTTACATTTTGCAAATATTTATTAGTTATCTCAAAAAAAGGTTCTCTAGCTACCTTTATGGAAGTTCAGTTAATTTTTTATGTATGATGATTTCCCGCTTTCTCTCAACTCTGCTTCGTTTCGTACTGTTCTTATCGACATATTTTACGTCAGCTTACTTCAAATAAGTAAAGAGCTCTGGACAGTTTTTCTTCCCTATGACCAATACAATTCTACCACGTTTATTTCAACCTCATCAGTTTCATAATTAATCTTAGACTTACAGGTAGTTTTTAGAAACCCAATGAGTTTTTGTGAAGGCCGTCGCATGCTGCAACTCGCATAAAATTTTCGCTTCAAACATAAATATAGATAAATAAAGATGGTTTTGGCGAATTTTTTGAGCGGAAAGTATGCTCAAAACCTATTGTCGTTTATTTACTTTTTGCATCACATAGTTGAACTCATGGATGATATTTTGTGCTACCGATTTACAAGAATGCAGCTGATCTTAAATATCCAAACATTTGGTGGCTTTCATCTCCGGGTAAACTGACTTCAGCCTGGAAGATTATAATTTAACTACTACCCTGTAGATTTGAATTTCAGGACAAAAATTTTAGCAACTTACTAAGTACCGACTGAATATAGCTGTTAATTCTCGCTGACTCACTCTGACATTGCGCTGACATTGCCGGTACAGCGCATACCCGCCGCATTTGCGTTGAAATATTATCATAAATTACTTGTCGAGGACAACACTACGCCCAAAACATTCTTGTTTGTTCATCATTATACGCTAGAGAAGGTTGACTTCAAGCGCGGTATAGTTACTGCGACTAGCGAAGCAATAAAATACGTTCTTTATATTGTATTTTTATGTCGTTCTGAAATACTCAAGGACAAGCTGCTCCATGCAAATATTTCTAGGAACTCGATATTTAAGTTTTTGTTTTTCGTATTTTTTTTCAAAACTTGCTTATGCTTGTGCCTGTCACGAGCGACAGTTTGAGAAGGTTACAGGCAGCTCTCTCAGCAATGACAGCCGAAATTCGGTTGATTTCTTTACCATCATACAGCACAATGTTTATTTATAAAAGCAGCATTAATCAGTTACCGACACAAAGATAGCATATATAGTACACACTCTAAGTTTGTACATGTCTACAAGAAGATGTAATGTCATGCTTGTGACTGTAGCTGGAAATGATGATGTGATTGTTCATGTAAAGGATGTCAGGATATTGTAATGCAGCAAAGCAACAGATGCAGCCCTACTAAAAGAAACATGACGCTGAAATCGAAATACATTGTGTCGCCTTAAGTCGTCACTCGCACAAAGTAACTAGCCGGCTTGATACGCCAGGATGTAGTACAAATCGGGCACCTCTGGGCTTCCTGTTTAGTCATACGGGAAAAAATCACCCTCCGTCTGTTCCACAAATCTTTCGGATTTAGATTACTTAACCGTTAAACACTGCCCAAACGTGAAGAATCAAATTGGACAGATACGACCACAACTGTCCTTATGGTCACAACTACTTTCTCTCCTGCTTACCTAGGTCATTTGATGGTGCCACTTTCAGCGTAGTTCAATTGCTTTCAGTAGTATCTGTTGCTTTGACGCAGTTGCGAGTTCAGTGCACGCCGTACATGCGTTTGTATATAAATGACGAGAGCAAGCTATCATTCTTCATGCCCAGCGACACATGCAGCAAGATTAGCCGCCGTTTGTGCAAACATTCCCATGCATAAATTGATGCTTTTTTTTTCTTCAGAAGAGGACGACGCTTCAAGTTGGGCCATGCCCTTTGCAGCAAACTTTCGGTCGAGAACACAAACAATCCCTCGGTTCATATGTAATAAACATGGATTTGTTCTCTTTTGTCTACTTGTCTTTGTCGAACTGCAGTGTGTTCTCATTATTGCCTCGTGGCCACGAACAAGCCAAAAAGACTCCCGAAAGTTCGAACTCTGGGCATTCCCTTGTCATGGCAACAGATTTAGTCATCGCAGTGACATTTTATCCATTTCTGGGGAACTTTGTTGGTAGAGTTATGGTGGTGAAATCGACCAAGATTTTTTTTACGATTTTGCTAGCCGGAAAGTAGATAAAAAGACCTTAAATAAAGTATTATTTTAGTCCGCTTGCAGGGCAGAGTGTAAACAGGCATTCAGGCCCCAAATCTAAAACGCGGCTTTCCTACGCACAGAAGTACACTACAGGGAGTTTAGTCCATCCAGGGATGAACGTTTAGATCACGCTTTTAGTCGTGGCAGGGGGTAATTAGGTTTTGTGTTAATAAAAAGTTAAAAATATCGATGGCGTGTTCTCTTGATTCAGTATAGGTTCCGTGTGCACGTTTGTACGTTGGTTTGAAATTGACGCACCCTTAGAAAAGCTTAGAGGTTTTTATTGCAAATTATTATTGCACCACGGCCATGTATGCTATATAAATGACACGAAGTACCGTTAAATTCTTGGATGCACTTGCAAGATGTTGGAGCCAATGCTGTCATGATACCATTTAACATCAGTTCAAAGTGTTAAATCTAGCCAGAAGGACTCAAATGTTTTACATATATTGATATGCGAAGAAAAGAGTTCGTGCGCGTTAAATAATTTTACTCACATCCTACTTCTAGGCTGTTCGCGGGGTAAATAAAGGAATATTTAAAACGTCTCTGGCACGTGCAAGGCTTCAAACTTTCGAAGAAACTTTTAAAGCACATTTGGAGGCATCGTGATACCAACCACATTCCTTTCCTGTATGCATGGCCCCGATACATTTTGGGAATACAAGAAAGGAGAGATAACAGCATTCTTTAGATGACAAAGTTCGGACTGTTGGCATGACAAACTTGAATATCGCGTTCTCTTCTACTCAGCATCACTCGCCTTCTCACCAAGCGACACAAAAACAAAAACGGCGGCTCTCCCGCATCAAGCCTGAATGTTTGACATGGTCAGGCAGTGAAAAAAGCCAAAAACACACAAAATGCAGCAAAAACAAACAGGCAAAAAAGATGTCGACAACAGTGGTTTGGATGCCCCTCCAGACACTTTAACATCTTGAAATGCGTTCCCAAACGAGGCTGCTTTGGGCGATAAAATAAAACGCGGTCGTCACAATATTGACCCTCACAATGCGTAAAAGGTACGCTTTAGCGTGTGGTACCAAAATGGTACATTTTCTGCTTTTCTGGACACCATGCAGTCCTGATTCGATATTTGTGCACCCGGTCTATATAAGAACGCCCCATTTCTTATATCCCGTTTCAGCGAAAGGTAGCCGGTTTTGCCGTGACAGCTTCATTTCACTCCTCCACCATTTCTTACTGTAAGCAGTCTCGTTGAGATGACCTGAAAACTTTTTGCAATCGAATTCAAGAAATGCAACGCCGGGGACAGTGTCTAGAGGGACCTCTTGTCACTGTTTGCCAAAATCACATAGGCAGGCTATCGCAGTCACTCTAGCACAGAGCACATCAAAAGATGAAGTCGTCTCAAAGCGAAATGCCAGAGCGGACTTCATCTTGCTTATACGCTGCGAGAAGATAGAGGGAGAAGACAGCGTGAGGCCATTTCCCAGCATTCGGGCAGTGCGTTTCTACGTAGGACAAGGCAAGGCTGAAGTAAACTGAAATGAGAATTAAAGGGAGTAAGGGGGAAAAGATGTGCCAATATAATGTATTGCAAGGTTTAGAAATAGCACACAGTGTAGCCCACAAGCGTATAATATAAACTAGGCTGATGGGGGGGCCGATGTAGGCTTGCAAAAGCGAGCTGGCGAGCAGTGTGTGTGCAGATCGCATGGGGACGCGGCCCTGTGCGATGCGCCTACCTGATTTCTCATAGGCCAGCTTTTCTTGGATGTAGTAAGGGTCGTCTAGGAGGTCAAAGGTGGCAGAGGGAATGAGAAGGGGAGGGCGGGGCACGCACATTTCAAAACGTTGGGAATAGACGAGCCCCCGGCCGAGAAAAGAAAAAGAGAGAAGCAGAGGAGAACAGAGAAATGAAGAGAGAAAACCAAAAGATAGAAAAAGCAAAGCAAAACGAAAAAGAAGAATGTCGAAGTCCAACTTGGGCGAGCGTGAAGGGTTTCTCCTTGAGTTTTTGTTTCGTTGCGGTAAAAGGTTGAAATTCTGCTCCCGACGGAATTAAATAGCAATACACCAGTGCACTACATGGACTACGTCAAAGGGACTACCAGGCAAAGGCTGCTGCTTGGCGAATAGGGAACTGCCAGCTGACGCCCCTGGTGTGCAGTCTTGCAAACGCCTTTAAGTATCTTTCTGGCACGCAAAAAATGACGAGAAAAACAGGTCATTTTTGTCGCTATTGTACTTTGCAAGCCTGATGCCATGACCCTCATCCCTGCATTTTTCGTTGCGTCGGGCGAAACTCAGTCTTTTTGCTACAAACGTAGTGGACTTAATTTCGCAGCAATTACATTTATACCGTCATCACTTTTCGTAAATGTCTAAGACAATGTTCCCGCTTAATCTCTGCCAAGAGCTACAAATTGACGCCGATATTCCGTCGGTGCTTAGAAGCATAAGCTATGCCAGCAAGAACCCACTATGTACTGCCCAAGTTTTCCTTATTGCTCTCCTAATTCCCCAGAAAGCAAACATCGGACGCGCACAAGGTGACACCTGATATTACAGCGGTCCTTCTGCCAGCACGAGAGATTCTGGAGTCATGATTTGACGCAATTGTTTTGTTGTCTCCTTGTGAACATTTTAAGACAACATAGTCAAAATCTACCCACAGAAACATCAAAACATCGGGAAACCCTTCAGCTGGCGCATCAAATACAACAGCAGTGTAACAGACGTAAGAAGCGTAGCAAAACAAAATAACAAGAAGCGGCAGGCACCCACCGCCGGGAACATAGGCGTGAAACCACTAGGCGCATAAAGACAGCGAGGATAACACGACAGCATCTGTTGTACACACGCTATACGGGAGATAAACGCACCGTGTCCGTATACAGAAAACTAACAAAAAAGAGAAGACAAACCGCGTGGCTGTACGCCATGAGAAGACAAGAGAGCACTTGCCGTCACACTACAAAGCAGCAGCCCAGGACGAAGCCCTACTCACTACAGAGGCAGCAATAAATCACAGCGCCGAAATGGCCGCTGTTGTATACGATAAAGCCAGTGCAGCGAACAACAGCCCGAGTGCTTCTTTTTTTTTCAGCTCTACTCACTACGAAAGCTGTAAATCATAGCCAGCGTAAAAATGTTCGTTCCCAACGTTATCAAGGCATTCCGGATCTCAGGTGCGATGCGTTTCCCTTTGTATCATTATGTTCTCTTGCTAGCGCTTCGATCGACGCACGCCGCGCCCCACTCGAACCGTCAATAATAAAATGCCGCGCCGCACAATTCGGGCCCGTTGTCTCCAGAGAGCATTTTTCGAGAGCGGTACACTACGATGCATGATCATCACTCATGCGTACGCCAGCTTTCGCAACGAACTACGCATCGAGCGCAGAGTGCTTGAGATGGTGTGCGTGTTGTTTTTGTGAGGCATATCCGAATAAGGTTGACAGGATCAGTTTATTACGGTAAGTACGCTTTTCGGAGTATTTCAAGAAAGTGGCTGCTTGCTGGCTGGTTTGATATACGCTCCTCAATACGCGGTCGTTTTAAAACCGTCTATGACCAAGCGAAGAAAAATGTGCAGGAAGTACCTGCCCCGAGTTTTTGCATAATTGGTAAGAAAATGTGTATTGTACCTCGTTTCCTTGTTTATTGAAAAGGCAAACACAAATATTTTATTCTAATGGCAGTATAAGTCATTGCTTGGCCGAGGAACCTACTTCAAAATGGCTGACAATGTGAAAAACCGAAAATGGCCGCCCTTAGGCTTGCACGTGGTTTCCCCACTTGTACTCCAACATTAACCGTTATTCTGCAGGTGCTAGCCAATCAAAACATTCAGCAGGTCACCACAAACTGTAATCTTTTTTTAATCCAAATCCGACCGTAGCGTATTACATTTGTTCATGGAGAGATCGAGCTGATTTTACAGAAGAAAGCCAATCCCTATTAAACAAACTGCTGTCACTAGATGTTTATTGTTAAGAACACGCCGAAATACGTTCACGTTTAGTAGTTGCTATGAAGCCAACTTAATATTAAATCATAAAATACGAGCGGGGCCCATCGCAACAGGCTCAACGGCTGCCCCGTATTTAACGATAAGTACGATACACACGCGAAAAAAAAAGTACGGCGCAGTTTTCTGAATAACGTCGCGGTAATAAATTGTTATTTATTAGAACGACTACATGAAATGACTGGTATTCAGAAAAAGACTTCTGCCTATTAAAAGCTCGAACGTTGCTCTTCGTGTACGTAAAAACGCCTAAACCCGACACCAGTGGCGGCTGCAACAACAGCACTCCAAACAACACGGCAGTTTTGCTTATCTCTTAGACGCGACAAGAGCAAATAAAGACAAAATATCTAAGCCGTAGAGATGCAATATGCCTTTAGATTATGTGAGCTATTTTCATACGCCACAAGAGATACCACGTTCTAAAAAAGAATTTACGAGCAGAAGTACACCCGCAATTTTTTCCTAGCATTGTCGGTTAATTCTTAATTTGCCTGTTATTTCTCATTTTAACCCTCGAATTACAACTTCCACTACTTGATTCATTCTGTCCATTCTCAAATCAACTTTCCTCTACACGTCCTTCTCTTGGAGTAAGTGAGTGAGTAGGGCTCTGCTAGCGACTACAAGTCGTGACATCGTTGCAAGCATGCAGGACTACGCCGACGATGAGCGCTGGGCGCTCGCTGATGTCACACTACGAAGCACAAACACGACACGGGGACACGTCGCTCACGTCCGAGACACCTAAGGACCACATGACGTCACAACCAACGAATTCGCCACGTTACGCCAAGTCACACCAAACGGCACGTCACAAACGACACCGCGCGAGCCGGTCAGACCAACAAAGCACGTCACGAAAAACAGGCCAAACAGGCATGAACGTTTCAGACGGTGAATATCTCACCACGATAGGACTCGGCACCTTTCGAGCTACGATCAGAGGGCAGCTTTGAGTGTGGACTAGGGTGATTTTTTTGTTGTTTGTCTGGCAAGCGTGACTAAGTCGCGGAAGCGATGCCATAAACAATAGAGAGCTATAGCAGAGTGGAGAACCGGTACCGGTACGGTACCAGGTAGGCGACCAGCGCTTCTGCGCGCGCACACAGCCAGAAGAACTGGCTGTGCGCATGCGCAGGTATGCCTGGTACTGTACCGGGACCGTTTCTCAGCTCTGCTTTAAAAACTCTTGATAAAAGATTTTAGCATACCGTGCGTACCGGGACCCGACTTGACATGTGCGCATTCGTTCCTGTATGGTGGCTTAGTTCTGGATGGGTCGCCCCGCCTCGCCAGGCCCGCGCGCGCATGCGCAGTCGGGTCCCGCTACACCCGGTAAGCTAAAACTCTCTAATGTTATTTGCCAGAGTGGTTCAATAGTCTGAAAGTAGTTCGTGAAACGTCCCGGCTTGAAATAATTCTTAACAGCGGTTTGTGAAAGACCTACTGACTTCAACAGCTCACTGCCGCCAGATATTACAGCGAAGATTTGTGTGTCTAGGCTAAATGAAAATCCCGCGGTCCCGTGTCCGCAGAAAACTCCCCGGCACAACCCCATGCGCAGCGAGAGGAAATCAGGTCGAAGAGGAGTTGGCAACAAGGGGAGAGAGATTCCACTGTCGCATCTTCGACACTGGTAGTGGGAACGGCCCATCGAAGGGAGCGAAAAATAGTCTCGCTCGCAGCAGATCGCGCGCGCAGGGAGCTACCGTGTGCAGCACAGCTCAAGCGACAACAGAAGGCAGGGTCGGCGGCAGTGCGGGTGGAGCAACGTCAACGTCCTTGACTGCGCCCATCTTCACTGGTCACCCTTCTTCAGAAAATGAAAGGGTACTAATCTTTTTCCTTTTTTCTACGTTCGCTCCACGCTTGCATGAATATAAATCACTATAAAGCACTTTAGATACGTGAGTTACGATAGGTGTTTAGACACAACGCAATTAGTGGTTCCAGTTTCGGTTTCGACTGCTTTGATCCGGGAGTGAGCGAGCAGCAAAGATATGCTCATGGACGAACGGCGAAATGGGATGTCACGCAGATATGGCGGCACAGGCGTAGGCGAAAAATTAAGGCAGAAGCCGTCTACAATGACCACAAGGCGACGCTATCAGCACTCTTCGTGTTTTGTGACAGCTTTGGCTTCACGACCTTGAGTGATGGTAACTTTTCTTTCTCTCATGAAGTACCACGGCAAAGTGTCGGGGTGCTAGTTTGTTTTATCCGTAGGCAATTATTCAGCAAGTTTAAATTATCCAGGTTGCTATGCGGCTTTATCAAAAAATGCGAAAATGTAATAAGTGCTATAAAAGTACATAATCGCGTAATGAGCGACGGAATGCGCGTTCGTTTTTGTCTAAGTAGTGCTGTGCCTTGATTTACGTACATTTGACCTTTTTGGATTACTTTTCGTCGATGCCAACCGATCAGCCATTAGGGCGCATTCGCAAAATTTCTAGATTTCCAGGGCTCGCTAATGAAAACAATCAGTAATGACTATTCCACGTACAATAATCGCGCAATCTTAACTGCGAGCTCATTTCTGTCTAATTAGGCCTTGTCCTTTGCTTTAGTTATATTTGACCTTCGTGAGTCCAATTTTCGTCAGTGACAACCAGGAAGCCATTACACGTGGAGATTTCCAAGGCTCAGCCGCTATTTAAAACAAACTGGACTGCGCCCGCGAGATATACTAGGCTAAGAGAGGACAGATTACAACCTTCAGGTTTTGCTTATTACCTGTCCGAGAAAAACAAAACCAATCTCTCTGTCTTCTCTCGAGGAATATTTATGCTGTCGAATCAACAGTGTAAGAAAAATGAGAACAAGTTCGCTCTTCTCGGGATTAAATTTTCCGGGATACGTATTTCGAGACAATTAAAAAAAGGAATGGATGTAATCTCGTTCATATCCTGGCACATTATACGGGAAAAGGACTATCGCGCGACTTGGCGCTTTTTGTCAATCGAGGCAGCGGCTTGAAGTGAGCGTTATTTATCTCGACGCGGGAATTCAAATGGGCATTTGCGGCTTAACCTGTTCTGGCAACGAGCTAGATTTGAGGTACCACATTTTTGTGGACTGTTCCACGTACCACGGTAATTTGAGCGCCCCAGCCTTGGCGCTTTGTTGAAGTGCACTCTGCAGCTCGTCCTCACAATTGAGGAGCAGCAGCTGCGCCACAAGTTAAATTCTAGACAAGGAACACATTAGGCCGCCTGCGCTACAAGGCCATTTGCTTATGTCTGCTTTATTATCTACACATAACGAACGTGTTTAAAATGCTGGAGATTGGGGGAACTGCTGGATAAAGTTGAGGGAGAAAGTACTGTCTGACTTGGCAGCACTGGTTTAAGAATACAGATTGTTGCAGAGGTGCCGGCTCATCTGAACGAATCTTCAGGAGGACATCATAACTCTCCCCCTTATTATCTTGCGCCTGTGACTGGATGTTTGCGATGTCCGTTAGGCAACTTGTAGGTAAGCCGCAAGATGGTCTTTTTTATAGTAGCTAAAATTTATTCGCAAGAGCCAAAACCTTGCGTTGTTGTGGGTGCGTTTTTTATCCTAGGTGCTATTTTACAATGGCAGATTGCGACACGCAATGGCGGCACGAAGTTTACGAGAAGCCGCAGAAGTAATCTTGTAAGAGGCTTCCTTCCCTCTAACTAACCTTCAGTTCGGCCCGCCAGCACAAGCATCTCAACATGGAGTGTGCAATCCTCGTACGACAAAATTAAATTGCTCGGGGCAAAATGAGGTTCCCTTGTGGCTTGCCGCAGAGCGTCGCGAAAAGGTTTGAAACAAACCGCCCAAGAATTTTTTTATTACGAAATGGTCGACCTCGGTGTTTCTTTCCTATTGCGAAAGCAAGCGTTTAGAAAAGAAACTCAAAAATAAAGGTAAGAGCTGGCAGACGAAGAACGTTTCAGCTAATGAACAACGCCCCACGCAGTTCACTGACCTGAAGGAGGGTGGGAGAAAAAATAATCTGGAACAAAAGCTACTAAAAATGGGACATAGTTGAAACTAGTCGAAAAAAAAAAGCCGAATAAAGGTGAAGCACAAGAAATTGGATACTAACGCCCTTTTCTGGAGCCCTACCTCCTGCTGGCAAAGGGTACATTAACCTCTCAGCTTACATAAAAATGCTGAGCCCGATGATGGGCGGCACAATGCTCACACTGAGGCTTGCTTCATTTGACGTTACAATAATGAACATGTAGTGCTCATTAAAGGCCGCACTGGTGCCCTGCGCGGAATCGAGTGGCGATTAACCGCCCTCTTCCAGCGACTTGCGTTCGCAGTGGGGCCGAAGGGTACCGCGTCCCCGTGGCAGTTTTAGGGTTAATGTTGGAGACGCGATTTAACAAGGTCACTGACTCTTCTGCCTGTCATCAAATAAAGGATACCAGTAACCATGTTTTTTGCTGAAAGCCGTGCATCAAGCTTACGCGACTGAGATGTCTGCTCTCTAGTCGAAGATCAGCGATTTTGCAATGCCCTTGATGGAAAACAACAACGAAGAAAATAAGGGGCAGGTTTTGAGGTCGCGCCTTCTGCGTTTCTGGCATGAAGCTTGATTGCTTTCAATTTATCTTCTTGTCTTTTTCTTTTTGTACTTGTCTTCATATTGTGCGGAATTATGAGCCGAGGGAGCTTTAATAACTTTCTGAAATCGATAGCGCGTAAACTTGTTTCAGTGGCCATAGTTTCAGCTTAGAAATGAAATGACATTTCTGAACAAATGTCGGCATTGCGTTTTGTTCGGACGATAATACATTTTAGCTGACAATTAAACGAATTAAACGTTTTACAAGAGCAGTTTCTAGCGAAAATAAGAATTCAAGACTCGACTCATACCTTGATGTGAGGTAGCACTCGCTGTACTTTTTTGCTGGTCTTCTCATTGTAACGGGATCTCATTAAAATGGTATTAAGGTAGTGTGATGTGAGCTTGGAACACCCGCCGAGGCCAAATTTTGAACTTTCCTAAACATCTACAGCGCTTTAGAACATGATCGATAACATGTTTCAGTCATTAGATAAGGTTGCCGCGAAATATTCTAGCTAGATATTGCTGCTCTACGCTCATCAAAGAACGTTTAATTACCTCGAACCATATTTTTACTTTTTTTGCCGCGTAGTTATAAAGTCCAGGCGTCCTTTGTGCTTTTTTTCGCGACAGAGAACCAATCTCACCGCTATTAGCAGTATTCCTCGGTCTTCGCTACAAAATCTTTCAGTAGCAGCTTTAAAAAACATCCCAGAAAGAGCGAAGTAGAGACTAGAAGAACAGTTCCACTCTAAGGCAGGAAATCACGCAGTTTTGTTATGTGCTGGCTGCAATCATAGCTCCTCCGTTGTTTCCACGCACAAAGAAGTGAAAGAAAGATCACCATAGCTGTAAAGCTCCCTTCGAGCACCGCGGACTGTGTTCACCCGCTTGCCGAAACTCAAGGCAAAACTCGCGTTAGATAAAGAAAAAAACGTTTACACCAGCGCTTCTACAGTCAGCCTGCTTTTCCGCCAAAAACTCTATCATGTGGAATAATATTTTTATCGAAGCTGGATTGTAACGTGACAACTCTTGTTTTCATGCCGGCGTGGAGCAAACTACCGCTCGTGTATACGAAACCTCCTGCAGTTACATCGAAATATTTCACCTCATTGTCGGTGCATCTAACGCGCAAAAAAAAAAATGGAAGTTGCACCGGTGATTGAGGAATTTGTTTTGGTTTTCAGCATTTTTCTCAAATTGCTCCGGTCTATTTAAGAATTCGATCGACGACTGTATGCTAAGTAGCTGCGCCTCTTGAGCATAAGCGAGCCAACGCGAACCTACACAACATATCGCCGCCAGGTATTCGCGGCGACATTTACAGCGCGCCTTCCCGCGCGTACAGCGCAGCGCGCGACGTGATTCGCCCTCCGATCGAAGCGCGAAAGTGCCGCGATGAATGACGACGGTCGTTCACGCGAACGTGCTTTGTCGGGCGAAGAGTCGCTGATGGGCGTGGGCCGGCTCGGGGAGTGAGACACGGCTGCCGAACAACCATCTCAAATCTGGGACAGCACGCTTTCACCCGCAGAGAGCGAGGGAGATGAAATAGCGGGTCAACCACGTGACGACAGAAAGTGGCTCATGCAGCGCAGTTTGCACGTCCCAAGGCACATGAAAGAAAAGAGCCGAGAGAGGAAGAAAAAAAAACAGGGAAGACGAACGCCATCGGAAACGCATAAACAGGAGGGGGAAATGTGTAAAGAGAGTGTAGAGCCCCCGCATACTACACCCCGTGATTTGTTTTTGCAAACTTCTTCAGCATAATGAACCAGATTGAGCTCTGGCGCCCAGTCTGCGTGGCGGCATAACATTAAACTGCTTTCCCAAGCGAATTGATACATGAACAGTCTTTGCCAAATTTTTCTAGGCCTTGCCTATAGGGCCTAGGCCACAAACAAGTCTGGGTACAAGCCCACCTCTCCAGCGAGTCTCCAACTTTTTGTGCCAGGAAGCTTGAGAAAACGAACGTCTTTCTTAGTGTGATAAAATATTCTGGTCACTTCTGAACGTTAAGCTTTGGCTTTGAATTCTTTATAGCCCGCAGACCTTATGACTGTCCCACACAATTATGACGAAGATTGCACGTAGGTAGAATATATCTACCGTTGGGCTTGTTAATAAGGTGTGTAGCCTTAAACTTTTTTTGAAACGCACGCGTAGAGTGTGAATCGCGGGTTGATTTCTGTCCTTCAGCCGAAATCTCGCGAAAGAATACTTAAAATTCGCTTATTGTTTTTCGAACAGTTTTAAGTCTTCGTACGTCAAATAAGTGAAGCTGGTCCTGTCAACTTTCAACGCACGATAAGCTCATCCTACATGTTTCTATAGCGAGTATATTGTAGTAGCATCCAAAAATGTTGGTCTGCGCTAAACAAATTTCTATTGTTAAGTCAATGCATTAAAAGGCGACCTGCTGTCCTGAAGCTAGCTACAGGGGTCGGGCCATTGTTAAAATGCCGCCACGCAAGGTTATTCGAAGTAAACAACGTCGGGCATTTTGTATAAACCTTGCATTAATACCGTTCGTTCAAGTCACGATATCCTTGTTCTGCACAGCTAAGGGATAAAAAGGATAACTATAAAGCAATGTGGGAATTTTCGATTACTTCCTGTCCAGTCCGTAATTTTTCCTTCCAGGCCCCTTATTGGCGCCTGCTTGGCGCCAATAAGGCGCCGGCTTGAACCAAGTGTGCAACTACAGGATTTGTCTCCTCACTGTTAGCTCTGCTAATGTGCACGTCGGCGCATTGTGCCATTCCCAGACGGATAAGGGGCCTTCTGTTCATAAAATCACTGCAAGCAGGCTTCATTCGGAATACAATAATTCACCTGATAATGGTTCTTTTGTTGACAGCGTAAGTACGACACTGTTATCATTCCGTTAGATTTCAAACAAACACTTCCCGAAAAAATGTGTCTCTCTAGCCTCCTCATCCAAAGACCAGATGGTTTCTTCGGGTAATGTATTGCATTTCAAAGAACGGAGCACAATACAACTGGAGGTATACTTGAGCTCCAATTGACCCTGGTAACATATACACGGGAGTTTAAATGTGAGTTAAACCCGCCGGGCGCGCGTCCTTTACTTCCGAAGATTTTCAAGCGTGGGTTACTTTTGACATTGCTCAATGAAGTCTCTCTGCTCCTGGTAGACGAGTTGGTTTGCGCCTCGAAGCCCGTAGGAAGCAACTGCGGTTCTGTCTAGGTTGAGTCGAACTGCTGCCATATAACGTTTCGTGGCTACACTGCACCATGTAGTAAACCGAGCAAGTATTCATTTACTGCAGCAGTGAATGGGTTTTTAGACATTTCTTTTTATTTATGACAGTTATGTGAAAATTTTGGATCACTCCTAACTGGGTACCGTAAGTCCAATGTTAATTTCTTGTTTTCCAGACCGGCGTTTCAGTATCACTAGACATGACCGTTTCCACAGCCAAGCTCCCTAGGCTTTGTTTTCGTTTTTGGTGTCGACAGATTTCGTTGACCGGCGGGCTGATATGAGTTTACGAAAAGTACATAGATTCCTGTAAACGTCCGGAAAAGAGTTTCGATTCTCACCACGACCGCGGAAATTACATAGTGCAGAAAACTTCGAACGCCGAAAGGTTCTATCAGCAGCGGTGCTACTACAACATGGCGCCTGCTGACACCAGCCTTATCGTTTCGTTGAAGTGCTGACTAGAGCAGACTAAAATACCAAGTTTGCTTAACCAAGGTTGGTCGATAAAAAAAAATGAAGAGTCCTAACGTTCAGCATTGCGTACATGTCATCTTTTCTGTGCTACACTGTGAAGAGAGAAGGTTTGCTTCTGAAATGGTTTTCTATTTTTCGCCCGCCAAATTCTCGCCTTCGGGGCGTTCCACTGACAGCGCCGTCTGCTATGGACAGCTTTGGTGAACACGGATCGAGTCGTTAAGATTTCTGTTTGTAACGGCTCCTCCAGGGCACGCTCCTCAGCAGCACGATAAGGCCGCTTCGCGTGTCACTCCTCGACGAAAAGAAGAAGCAAAGTCTTCTCCGTTAAGCCTCGAAGTTGGAGTGAAAATGACAAGCCCTGTGGTGCGATTTGTAAACAAGATTTTTTTTTTTTTGCTCCTCTTCTTTGGACCTGGACAGAAGAGTAATAGTTCAAGCGTTTACGGGGATTGCGCTTCGTATCACGAACGTCGATCCATCCTCTTTCTTTCGATCCGCCCACCTTTGTAATAAAAGTTTACTGCAACTCTTCACCAAAAACTACTTCAAGGTTGTCTTCTAAGCAGATATAACAAGAAGCAGAGTTCCTTAATGTTGACTGGTCAAATATCTGATATCGAGTCTTGGCGTCGAGAAGTTCGTCTTTGATTGGCAGGGCTATACACACATAAGAAACTTGTAATTGTTACTCAGACGTAACATTCGTAAACGTCCGGTAAGGAAATTTTAATCTGTCATTTAAGAACATTGCTTCAAGGTTTGTCTCGCTCGTTAAGGCCAAAACGCGCAAGAAGAAACCGGCGCAGATTACACATATCTGAAACGTCTTAGCCATGACGAGTACACCGGCACACACTTCAAGAGAAAAAAGCTCATACAGTGGAAAAAATAAGGCATGTCGTCAATATACTTCACGCGCCGGAGAACGCTTTCGGCGATGACTCAGCGCTATTCGGTACAGAACACCGTAAAAGGCAAAGATGTAATACAATTTAAGCTTTTCTTTTTAGTTACGTGCTACAATTTAAAAGCAGATTAGTTCTCTGGACGATAGCCGAAGAAAGAAACACGTAGCTTTCTATTTGTACACTCAGCTACCGCACTCAATCAATGGGCTCCCGATTTTTACGCGGCCACTGTAACACTTGTAGGCTGCGAATGAACTAACGATGCTTCGTGACGGGGTGGTCAACACTGCTAGTGATAACCCTTTGTGATAACTGCTAGTGATAACCTAGTGATAGTGATAACTGAAAATGAATAGTGATAACTGCTAGTGATATCCCGGGCTCTCCCTGCCTTCAAAGGTCACCAATTATTTTTTCTCAAAAACAAGCAAATAAGAGTATAGTTGGGAGACCGAACATTACCTTCCTCGAGCTTGGGTTCTCCGAGTTCGATGTACAGGACGGCATCTTTTTCGTAGGATTCGTTGTCGATCACGAATAGGGAGAATTCCTTGCTGCGGTGGAGAGAAGAGAACGAAATAAAGTCGACAAGGTGAGAGATGGCAAAAATTCTGAGGGCAAGAAAGCATGAAAACGATTAGAGACTTGATTTGAAACAGGAAACCTCATGGCTAATGGCGGAAAACAGCGCATAGACGAATACGAAGAGATAATTTAAAAGCACCAGCGCTGACTGAAAACTAAGACCTTTACTGCATCGAGCAATATAAGAGAAAAAATCGGAGTGGCGTCAGTGTGATGTCAGTGACGTAAAAGCACACAAAAAACCCGAACACTGCACTGCAAGCATGTGACGCGCTGTTGCCTGTCCTAATGCAACAGAACCAACCAGCCCAAATTCACACCTTAGTTAAACGCGATGGGGATAAATGACCCTGCACAAACGCTTCTGCCGAAAAGCTTTGGTCTACCTTGTGCGCACTCAATCATAGGCGGCATTACGAACCTTTTGATATTTCCACGTCCCCAACCAAGTTTATCTTCCTTTTCCTGTATACGCCCCAGAAGGCTATTTCATGAAGTCACCGCGATTAAGCTGGCTTCAGCAGCGACCTGTACGATAATGTTATTCATGATTGTATGCAGCCCCAAAGCCTACGGGCAGACAGCTGCACTTCCAAGACATAGAAAAAGAGAAAGCTGAAGAAAACTGACTAAGCAAATCAATTAGAGCCAGTCAGACCACATATGCCATTGGCGTTCTAAGGGCTACATGAAGACAAAATAAAACCTCGTTTAATTTAAAAGAACTAGGTTTCAGTACCACACAGCCCCATTCCAGCCCCGGATAAGTTTATAACCGAAAACAAACCGCAAGAAATAATGAAAAGCTTTCAAATTTCTCAATAGTGACGTGCTATGGGAGTTAACCACAAGTTAGCATTCAAGTGATGCGATCAAATAACTAGAGGTCCCACTACAATCGTCCAGTCTTGTGTCTTAGCGATGGGTTAGTTCGGTGGTTGCCGATCGCGACAAACAAGAATCTGCGACAGTCATAGAAAAGTTGCGGAAAGTTACTAGGGAGAAGCCACTGCTTCGCGTGTGTTCTCTAATGTTTCGTCCATTTTTTAGAAGTTCGTGACAAGATTTGTACCATTGTTAGCTGGACAAAGCAGTTATCCTAAAGAACCAAACTTTTATTTTGTCCATGTCCCCTTCACACCACGGTCATCACGTTATGCTGTTGTCTATATGTGAACCTGCATGAGGTAGTTACGGGTCTGACGAAGTAAATTCAATTCCAACGAGCGTATGTGCTGCGACCATATTTACTTTTCACTTTCATGCACGACCACCTGCTTGGGATTACTTGTGTTACTTTTATTTTCTTCGAATAAAACGTATTTCAAATTTTTAGGCAACTGGGATGGTTTAGGCAAAAGTTGATGGCACGTATTAACGTACCATCAACTTTTCATGCAAAGAAAGCCCGCACATTACCCTAACGCAACCGCACAGTCGTCTCCACCAACCAACCACGAACGCTATGTAGCACACACATTTTCTATTCGACTGTATCTTGCGCAGCGGACAGTCTGAAGCGTACAAGAGCTACATTAAAGACGATAGTATTTCTTGGGCTACTTAAACCCATAAATTTTGGCCTGCCTGTATGTCTGTTTGTCTGTCTGTCTGTGACTCGATTCAGCCACCCGGCCAAAGTTAAACGAAGTCTGGGCAATACTCTTATATACTCGCAGCCAAATCTAAACGTCCAAGTCCGCTTTATATGTTCATACTTGTCAACATTGTTGAACAAGAACAAGGCAGTACGCAAATATAAGACAGAAAATTAATACACCAGGAATATTTACAGTGTTCCTTAAAAAAAGTTCATAAATGCTTGATTTTTGCGAAATGAAATACTACATCTACCGGAGAGAAAAAAATTCACACTGTCGCCTGCTGTCGCCCGCGCCACTATAGCTTCTGGCGGCATTTTAAGAAATCAAGCGGTAAGAGTTACGAAAGGTTCCACTAGATAAATTACATGTTCCTGTTGGGACTGCACGTGACTAGAGAAACGCGGTTCTATAAACGTTGAAGTAGGGCGCCTCGATTCACGCGCGTCTCCACCGTACGGCAGCGCTGGCATCGAGGCACCCGGCCTGGAGCAGTGGAACGCGGTAAATTTAAATTGACCTGAGCAAACCTTTAGCGTGTTTATCTTGGGGGTAGCGCGGCGCAAGAGGAACAGCGCGAGAGGTGAGCGGGAAAGTGAAGAGAGGCATTTACTTGGCAAATGTCGACATATCCTCTTTTGTCGACATTTGCAGCAAAAGGGGCAGATACGCGGCCAATTTTTTTATGTGTCGGAAGGACCAGCAGCAGTTTTTGCAATTGTGACTTCGCAAAAAACTCCTCCCACACGCGTAAAAAATGTAAACAAGGTAACATATGCAGCTACTCTATATCCTGTAAACGCTGATATATGCAACCATTGTTATCGTCGAACCATGCCGCAACAACGTGAACTGAAGATTTTTTCTAAAACTTTCTCTAGGGTCTGTATTTATCCTTGACGGTATTAGCCCATCATTCAAAATTTCGCATCCGCCGTTCCGTGAACCGACTGTGTTTTGGTTTCCTTTAAGGCAAGAAATCTTATTTATATCTGTTCAGAGAATCTCGTCAACTTTCATTCCTGTCGAGTAAAAGTATCACCACAACTTTTTGCTCTTTTGTTTATATCCCTTTGCAGATTTCGGATGATTAGGGTAGGCTCAAAGCTGTACCCAACCAAGTTTTAATAAAAGTGTTTGGAGAAGCTCAAACAACTTTCCGGAAGTTTAGAGTAGGCAAACCAAATTGAACCGCATATTTAAAAATGAAGCCCACTTTAGAAGCGGGAAGATGTAATAAGAAAATCAGTAGAATACAGGCCTAGCCGTGATTGTTGTTTGCATTCTAAACTCCCAGGCGGCAAGAATAAATTTTAAGCTCCACTTGCTATAACCTAAACAAGCACAGAATGACATTCAGCAACAAAAAATAAACCAAAGTTCACGCCCATACGGCGCGGTTCGACCGGCAATGCCAGCCACGCATACCCGTGCACTGGGGAAACGCCTCCGTCTAAAATAGCCAGAGAAGCCGAGTTTCTCTTCATTTAAATATCGATCCCTTCAAATGTTTGGGTCTCAGGCTTGTTTTGAGCGAAACCGACCAACATTCTGGAACAGAAACGCGATCGTGAACCACGCACGGCAAGTCTCCCAGGCGAGTTTCGTGTGTCTTTCAGTTCGATTTTTCAGCGGCCAAATATTTCGCCGCTCCAAACCCGAAAGCATGCCATTCGCCGGCGTTTATTTCTACTTCACTTGTTTCCTGCCAGATGATGCTTTTCTTTTCTGACGCAGAAACTGGGGTTCTTGTTTGCAGAAGCTAAATTAGGAATTCGTTCGGAAAATCACCAGTAGTGTTGTTGAAGAAACGTTACAACAACGCAGACCTATTGGGCAACGCCTCGAGGGAGCTACACGCCCCAACTGATCGCCGCCTCAATTTCACAGCGAATCTATGAACGTTCGGGCCTCTTATTTCATCGAGTCTGGGGTATCGCATCATAAGTGTGCGCACGAAGCCAGCTACATAAAACTGCAATAGTGGCCGGGAAACATCGAAATCCCTTTCAAAATATGCGAAATTATTACGAAACTGGCCATTTAAATAACGAAGCCGCCCAACATTATGAAGCGCGGAAACAATTTCTAAAAGAAATTGCAACGGTCAGGGCCAAATGGTCGTTGCCTGCTTTATGTTCCAAATGTATTCCCTTTGGCAGGAGAGTACAAAAATGTCGTCCATATGGGGTGCTTCCATTCATGTCATTCATTTATTCGTTATAAATTCAGCCCCAGAAGCGTAGCGTTACATGCAAAAAGCGTACGACAACTGTATTATTTTCGCAGTCGCCTGTCATTTTCTTGATTTATTTATTTATTTATTTATTTATTTATTTATTTATTTATTTATTTATTTATTTATTTATTTATTTATTTATTTATTTATTTATTTATTTATTTATTTATTTATTTATTTATTTATTTATTACAAGGCACTTCCGACATTTGGTACAAAGTCCACGGCACGAGGGAGCGGTAAAAAGGCCTAAAGAAATGACGCAACATGAACAAGCAAAGGAAGGAGGAGATATGTGTCAATAGGCGGCATTGAGACATGTTTATGTGCAGTATTACCGTAGGCAAAACGGAAAATACTTATGCTCATTAAAAGAAGAGTCCAAGAAATACCAAAATAACATCTTGTGAATGCGTGCCAGAAACAGAAATCTGTAGTCGTAGCTCTCAGTTAGCTCAAGTCCCCGAGCCGACGTCTAATCAATATTTGTTTCATTTTTTTCGCCGTACTATCTCCGCCGAATAATGACGTCATGTGAAATCAGGGAAGAATATAAAAGGCTCAATATCCGGACAGCGCGGGTTGCTGTCTTCTTTAAACGAAAATTAAAGCTGCAACGGTCGATATGACGACGGGAATATCCGCACGACTGAAGATACCTCGGAAGCAAGGAGCACCTAGTTTTTTTACGTGCTACTTTGTTCTTTGCTCAGCTTCAGCTCTGGCGAACAGTACGTTATCGAACATTTAAATAACCACGATATTCATTCAGTGCTACGGCCCACGGGCAAAATTAATTTTGTGTCAGCAGCTCAGACCCGTGCAGCGCGGCGCGAGATTCAAAAATTGAGAAGTGAGGCAAAGCACGCGTCAGCCTACACCGTGCACATTTCCTTTGCGCGTCTTGGTGGCGGGAGGTAGGAGGAAAAGTATTAGTCGCTTAGCTGTGACATGATGTTTTCTGTATTTTGCTTCGCAGTTTGTATCCGTCGGGAGAAGTTGGGGTTAAAATATGGCACGTCGTCTGGTTTCCTACTCAGGATATATCACGTAACAACGCGCATGTAAGTTACCGCCGTCTATGCAAGCACCGCCACAGCGAACCCCGTCTTTGCCAAAGCGATTAAGAGGACACACATTCCTCATCGCTTGGCTAGTTTTGCTTGGAAAGTCGTTAAAATGGACTGCATTTTGTTGCTTCGTATAGGGGTATTTTTAATTACACTCACTTGTTTTGCATCATCCTGTTTTTTCCCTCTTAAGCTTGAGCAGCACGCTTGGCGCTAAAACCTACACTTTTTTTAAAGAATATTCGCCGAATTTTTCACGAAGGCTCTACCATTCATGTATTGTTTGACATATTCGCTGAGGTTGAACCGAGCAAACGGAGTTCGAAATAGTATGTGATTACGCATGTATAGGCAACAACGTTACAATAACAGTAAAATCAAGCTCGCACAAAAACAGCAAAAGAAAACAAGCCAAAATTTCTGAACAATTTAGGCAAGGTACCACGTGTACACATGACGGGGGGCGTTGTGGGGAGATGAGTGCTGAGTGCTCCATTAGGCCTAAATGCCTCCAACATCAAGCTTGCAAATGTGCGTGCGTAGTAGGCTGATTGGTTGGATTGACTGCGGTGTTCAGCGCGCCGAAGCTATCACCCGGGTTATGAGGGGCGCCGTACTTGAAGGCCCCGAAATAATTTTGGCTACCTAGGGATCTTAAACATGCGCCGATGTCTCGGCACACGGGCGTTTTTTTTTTTTTTTTTTTTTTTTTGCAATGTCGCCTCCATCTGGAAAGCAGTCACCGCGGCCGGGGTCGAACCCGCGTCCTCTGGCTCAGCAGCCCAACGCCTTAGCCGCTGAGTCCACGCGACGGGTACATCCGTGCACGCTTTTAGCGCTGCGGAAATAAAATTACAACGCACATTATACTAATTCAACCCGCGTGAACGCCATACTTTACTTGAAAACTTCAATTTGGTTAACAACGGCAACTGAAAAAAAAAAGTTTTGTTATTGTACCACTTTCCACGTTGTCCGCGCCTGCGCTGTTCCTGTCTTTTTTTGCGTGTGGCCGAAAAATTTCTAGTTGACGCGCACTCGTCCTCCGCATTTCCATCCTTCAGTCTCGCCCTTAAAGCGCTGGTTTAAACAGGCCATGAAGACAAAATACAATTTAGGCACATTAAAAAGCCTAGCGGTTTGTCTTGATAGCAACAATACCAATTTTACCGCCCACTTCGGAGAAATATTGGAGGTGTTAAACAAAACATCTTCAAGACTGGCGACTATGAATAGCCACTCTCTGGTGATATTGTATGGGCCTTTGGGTATTGTATGGACAGAATATTGTATGGGCCCTTGGCGGCCGCTGACATAAGTCACGACTAAAAACATGACTGGAATAACGTAGTGGGTCCTGTAGTTAAGTTTTATCGTATCATTTGAATTCGAAGGCGCAGTTTACGCACTGATAACTACGTTTTGAGTGTCTGTCCGTAACGCATTATTACGGCGCGAAATTTGAAATTTTCCCAATATGTCTTCGTTTACTTTTTTTTCTTAAAAAACGTCTTTCGTGGATCAAGTGCAGCAGAGTGAGCTACCAATTTCTGGGTCTTTCATATAGAGCAAATTTGTATTTTGTCTTCATGGCCCTTAGTGCTTCTTTGCTTGGTCAGCAGGATGGTTAATTTTCACAATCCATGCAATCGAATGCAAACTTCTCTTTTTTTGCGCAGCAATAGAAGCATGCACTGTCCAAGGCGCTAATCAGCCGAAAAACCCCGCTATATTTAAAAACATTGCTGCCTCGTAGGTCGAGAGGGATACAATATTTGCTTACTGTTCAAAGCATAGCTCGTGGTTCTAGTGTTGGATGCGTAATTGTTCCGCGAACCCCTGGGATATGAACTTCCTGTGTCGCTACATTTTAGCGCCATCTCAAGGTAGAGCATAAAATTTTCCGGTGAGCGGTACACAACTCCGAGGAAAGAATGACGAAAGTTTATCATATCAGCTCTGAAAAATTAAATTTCTCGAGCGTAACTAATACTCATCGTCCACGAGTGCAGGCGCAAAATGGGCGGCATATTCAAACTACAGAACCAGAAGGCGCCACAAAGATGTTGTGTCCTCACCGAAAAATTCTATAAGACGTGTTTGCGTAAGCATGACTTTCATGTAGGCGTGAGGCTGTGAGTTAATTGATCCCAAGCTGTACAAAAAGGCGTCACTCAATGTAGTGGAACATTTCCACCTTTATTCTGGCAGAGGATTCATCAACAACAAAATAAGATGCCTCCTTGGGGCATTCTTTATGCTCAAGGCACCTAAACCGGGGCAGAGCAAAAAGCGAAGCGTTGAAGACAGCCTCACACACGCAAGGACAGGAGGTAAATTTATGGACGCTTGAGCTCCAAGCAGAGATGGTCACGTCCGGGCGGAGAATGAAAAGGAAGAAGCAGGAGGAACAAACTCTAGCACGCGTGAAAGGGCTATTGAGAAAGTCGAGATGAATAAAGGCGGGCTTTGCTGGATAGGAGATGAAAGCATCGAACGGTCGGACGATAAGAATGAGGCCGGAGATTTTTGCGGACGTGGAGCGGACGGCGCTGGTTTAAGGTACCGGGAGGCTTTTCTGTAAATGCACCACCTCTAGGTGTGAAAGGTCGAAAAGGTAGAAAGGTAGAACGGTTGACGGTAGCGCTTGTTGACGAAGTTGACAGTAGCGCTTGTCCTTGTCTCGTTCGTCTTCTGTCTAAATTTTTTGCGCTTTCAATTTGCAGTATGGATTACCAACTAGCTCGTACCCACACGTTATGAAGAAAAGTGACCTGGAACACATGCCGGTAAAAACACCATCCTTAAACGTACGTGACATTTGAAAGTCGTGGGTCTGATTGCTGCCTGCAGCACATGTTCTGTCTTTTTTTCTCGAAATAATTATATAAAGTCCTTCTCACATCGAAAAAACTTGCCGTTAGACATTGGGAATTTCGAAGAATTTACAGCCCCGAATTCTCTATAGGGTTAACGAAGGCCAGCTTTTTGCATTTGCATTGGAGAGAGGGAGCTAGGGAGGAAGGGACAGGAAACTTGTGAACGCAAATATTTTATAAACGAAAGACTACTAATAGTATCCCATCGACAGCCATGGTTCATTATTTCGGGTTTGGTTTTTTTATTATTACTATAATATCGATATTATATTTTCTGTGGGTGGGCATTTCCAACTGCACAAAACGAGCAGATAGCGCCTGTTTTGAAAAGCAGCGACGTATTTGCAAACAAGTCGGAACAAGCTAAACACACGTGCGCTATTCACACACATGTAATTGCGAATGTGAAATTAGACAACGCTGCCGGCAAGCAATGTACTGCACAAAACAAAAAGAAAAGCACCCCATTAGGCTCTATTGTAAAGGTAAAAGTCTGGCCTTTTAAGTTTGGAAGTCTCGGTGTCCACTTTTAGATGCGACTGCATATCATTCGCTCGCCTTGTCCCTGCGTCCGGCGTCGTCGGCGTTGTTGTCGGCGTCCGCCCCTCACCATTCTCCTCGCCGCGTGAGCTGCGCTCTCCGCCGCTCACCCCCTCTTTTCTCCGATAGCGAACACTCTCTCGCGAGGGGCATTGGATTGGATTCCAATGGATTGGCTTGGCTTGGCTTGGCTTGGCTTGGATTGGATTGGATTAAAGTGGATTGTGTTGGATTGTGTTGCGTCATAGCCGCGGCAGGCGCACTGGCGCCGGCGCGTCACCTCACTGTTATGCGCGCTATAAAACGCGGTGCCTGCGCCGCTCCGCTCCATCGTTCCAGCGCCGTTCCTCCGCTGTCCAACGCTGCAACGTGAACCCCCTATGCGTCGCATCTACACAGGGGTTCCCGCGAGGGGAGGTGGGAGTTTTTTCAGATCACGGAGGATATGCTGATGTGGTGAACGGGATCGCTTTAACGATTTGCCGCAAAAGAGCGATGGAGTAATACTGCGTCACTTAAGACAAATCAAATCTATGCCAAATTGAGGACGCTTGGAAATTGTAAAATCTTCAAGACCAGCATAACCGCGCGAAATAAAGTTGTGCCGAAAAAACGTACGATAGGATTGAAAGGAATTAACCAATAAATGAATGAAGAGACCAATGAATGAATGAATGAATGAATGAATGAATGAATGAATGAATGAATGAATGAATGAATGAATGAATTACTTTAATGTCTAGAGGAGGCTAAAAAGCACTGGAGGTAGGTAAGCGAAAAGGCATTGGGAAGTATGTCACATATCAGTTGTAATAAATGTAACGATGTTATGTTCAAGTGTCCCTTACCAAAGTATCCTCTCGAGGCCCCATTGAAGGAACACACACTCAGGCGTTCCCCCAACGGGCGGGGGTGTCCCCCTTTGTTCCTGGAGGCACGTTATGGTTGGTGCGGCAAGATTTAAACGCCCCGGTATTCGTTTGCGAGATGGGAGGAATAGAAAAGGAGGCGCCAAGACTCACTGCCAGCCAGCAACAACCACCTCGAGTGTGGGAAGACAGGCGGCCGCTCCAGGTAAAGGTGTGCTCTGCACGACGTGCCTCGAGATAGCCTCTCACTCTAAGCGCGTCCCAGCCGAGAATCGCAGTAACGCGTTGAGAAGGGATCTGGAAATTCAAATAGCCGGCGACGGCTGGCGAAATCACGTCGTTACCCTAATGCGACAAGCGGGAAAACGAAAGAAAAACCTAGCATGCAGACGGAAGAAAGTCGCGACGCGAAGACGGGATAAAAATATGTCTGGGGTGGTACGGCGACTGGGTTTCCGGTTTCGGGGAAAGCGGCCAGGTTAAGCCGTGAAATATCATGCGGAATTGTCGAGGTGCAGCGACGTTTCTTCGGCGATATACGCCTCCTCCTCCCCTCCACCTTTCCTTCTGATCTTACGGTCGCATATATCTGATCACTTGTTTGAATAGAAGACATCTCGAACGGCGCGAGTGCTACTCGCATATATATTTTTTGCAAGTTCACTCTGTTAGCATTATCCGGTTGGTCGTCAATAATTTTTGTTTGTCTTTGGGTTTTATTCTGTGATCAACTGAAAGTTCTCTTTATCTACTGCTACGCACAGAAGTTCCCTAAATTTTAAGTGGCAGTCATTGTGAGCCTCTTTCGGAAGTTATAATACTATATGGTTGACCTTCATGCTATCATCTCCGCATTTAGGTGCCCAAAACTTTCCTTCTTTCCTTTTTTATCTACGTTAACATTACCTCGTCTGCACTAGACGTATATTCACGATAGTTGCTAGCCTTACATGTAATCCATAATAGTTCATTCTGTTTTTGTGCCGCTTTGCGTTAAAATGTGTGTATGAATATCTTGCGAATGAAGGACATTTTTGGCATCCTCTTTATATATAGCCCTATGGCTCCAAAGAAAAGCTGTACAGATTTCTCGGAAATTACACAGTTGAAAAACATGTCCTGGCGCAGGACTGCGACCCGGGAACATCACCTAAACAATGCTTTTCGCACTGCCAACTGAACTAGCAGAAGGCCAGGCATTTGTAGCGCGAGAGGGAATTGATCAACTCGAAGTTATGGACCGTTTCAGAAAAAATCCCAAGTTGGAGTAAGCACTAACTTCACTTGCTGAAGTACTTACTCCAAATAATTACTCGAAGTACATGCTCCAAATGCTTACTCCACATTGAGAATTTCCCCTAAGATGGTCGATTAATACATTGCGAGTATTTCTGTCCGCCCATTCGCGTAACATGCCTCACTTCTATACGCATCATTTTTGTGTGTATGTGTTCGTGTGGGGAAGAGGTGCTTGTACGTGAGGGTATATGTCAATGTACATTACTTTCACCACCGCTACTGAAATGCACGCTGAATGGTACCGCAGGTTATTGCGCGTGTCCTAATACCGCCAATCGTGTTTGCCTCCGCACAGCTTCCAGTAACGTTAAAGGGGCCATGAAGCACAAATAAAAGTACGTTTTATTAAAAATTGTTTTGTCCCGACAACAACGATACAAATTTTACTGCAAATATCAAACAAATAACGGAGATATTAAGAAAAATAAAACAGTGGCGACACCCCAGCCACTTCCCGGCGATTTCTCTATGACGTCACAGAATCTTGTTTGTGCTATTGGCGGCTCGGCGACCACCAAGAAACGTGACTGGGCGATTGTAGTGAGGCCTCTTATTCCGTTTGATTGTATCTGACGTGCAGTTAACATGGTGGTGTACATTTTATGTACTGGCCATATTACGTCACTCCTCCTATATTACGTCACTGTGGCGCGAACTTTAAACATTTCTTTAATGTTTGTTGCGTTTTTTGTGGGTATTAAAAACATTTGTGCCTGGAATAGAACGGAATTAGTAAAGGTAGTTCTTTCAAATTGAAAAAAAAAGTTGTATTTTGTCTTCATGGACATTTCAAGGTAACGCTAACTCCGTTAGCACACCTGCAGCGCAGGCGCTGATCCCCTTTTTACGTAGTCGCACCGGTTATGACGTAGTCGCAGCGAAGGAGCGCCGTGCTTGAATGCGCAAGTTCGGCGATCTCCTTTTGTAGTTACCTCCAACTCCAGCCTGAGTGCGAGGCCACAGTTTCGAGGCCACCTCCAGCGGCGCGCTGTGGTAGACCGCATAAAGTGATCGGGGTTTGCACTTGCGTTGCATAATTAAGCGCATTCGCTTCGGGCGGCAAAGAATTTGGGTTCGTGTAGGGCGGATTTTTCTGTAAACACGTGGTTACTGAGGGAAAGCACCTTTGATCAATAGAAAGCAGGATTGCTTTGACACCGATTAGGGGGAGTATTAAACAAAATATGCACTGCGAGATAAGAACGGGAGAAAAATTGCGTTATGAGAATACGCTAAATACAGCCAAAGCAATATCACTCAGCAAGTTTTGTTGCTATGGGCACGCTCTACTGAAAAAGCAGCGACGTCGGGCACGGGTCGGCGCATTTCACCTGCTTTCGAGCTTCATCAACGTTGTTTTCGCGGAGGACAAACGGCGTTGAAAGGAAGGGTCGAGATTCCGCATTCCTACTTTATTGCGCTGCACCACGCCTGCATTAGTCGTAGAAACGGCAAACGTTACCTCGAGTCTAAAAGCCGGACGATCGAATTTTCGTATCAATGCTGGAACACCTCTTCCAACGCTCCCTGATCCCAGAAAAATCGTGTTCTTCGCGTCGCAGTCAGTCAGTTTCACCGCTCGCAATATGCCGGGATTTCTCTCATCACCTCCGAGAGCGGATATCAAGATGTTCATGCCACCTTGAGGGTACGACACTGCCTCCTATAACGCTTCAGCACATCTGTGACACAAATTAGGTACCGTCCGTGTACGCCGCACACATTTGCGAAGGTACTAACATCCACTAAGTGTTACAATAACAAACCGGTTACTGATAATGTCTCTTTTTTTTACCAGGCTCTGTTCATTTAGTGTAGTCTGATGGAATACATGGCAGAATTTTTGGAAGCAAAATCAAAGTGAACTGCAGTAAACGAAGTCGGCATACAAATAAGCGTGACACACGACACGACATGTCAGACAAACGATAACATTCCTCAGTGGTTTGAAAGATTGTAAATCACGGCGGGTTTCCGCCACCAAACGACAAAATTTAATAGTTGACGGGTGTACAGGAAGAAAATAAGAAAAGAAGCGAGACGCCGCTACATAGAAGAGCGAGATAACGTTATAGTTACGGCTAGGGTTACCAAACTGTCCTCACACGTCCACCCATATTTTTCTTCTGTCACCCGCTTCAGAAAGAGGTTGAAGCAAAACGGAGAAATAAACACGATGAACGTCAGGCACGACAGGCGTAACGCCAGGATAACGCCAGGAAACGTCAGGATTACACGGCAGGTATAACGCTGATTTATAGATATGGTCTGCGTCCGAACGCGCCCCGTAGTTGTTAACAAAGAAAAAGCGAAGTCGCCTGGACGACTGCTTCTACAGACGTACATCGTTGGAGAAAGTAAAAAATCACTAGGAGCCTGCAGCTGGCATTTGGTGCAGCCTTAGTTACGGCCTTGTTGGAAACTAGCTTGGCTGGTTGCCAAAGGGTCCGCTTCTTTTCGGCAGTCGACGCGTACCACAGACGGCTGGATAGTTCAACGAACCAGTACAGGACAAAAACAACAACCAGAAACACAGAAAAACGACCAAAGAAGGCCATCAAAAGTTATTACCAAGGCTTAAGCAGTTTTTCTCTCAGCCAACTGTTTTTATTACTAGTTGTATTCAAGCAGGAACGCCTAACGAGAAACGAGTGTCGTCGAAAGTAGACGCTGCTTCTTACGAGTGGACGCGACTATTCACGTACGAAGGCAATGCATAAAAGTACGTCCGGACGTTCGAACGGCCTTGGTAGCATTACAGTATGTCTGCTCTGTTTGTCATTTTAGACTGCCATGAGCTGTCCCAGAGCATCTCCGTACTTTTTGCCATAGAATTCTTATTGCAACAGCACTCTTTCACTGCCGGCGAGTAATCATGACTGTCAAATACAAGAACTGTTGGAGTTCATTTCCGAAACTGGATCCTATAGTTCTCTGTAGTGCATTCGCATCATGCCTTTCTTTTTGCTTTCTTTCTAAGTCGTACCTCTGTCCTGTCTTGTTCGTTGTTTCTTTGTGGTACTTGTGCCCTGTGGCAAAATGGCGCAATAGCAAAAATACCAAGAAAGGTTAGATTGCGCAAATAAAGGCAGCTGTGCTCGGTTGGCTTTCTGGTTACTCTCTATAACAGTAGCACAGAGATGTAGCACGACAGCTGTGCCAAAACAAACTTTTCCGCGTTATATATAATGGGCGTTTAAAAACGACGTTTTCCCTCCATCTGTTTGTCTATTCGCCTGTGTGTCCATCCGTTTCTGCCACAATAACGTAACAACCCAAGGTCACCGAATCTTTCAATGACGCAATTTCTCTGGTCGTTTTAAAAAGCACTCGGGCGACTCTGCATCGCATCGTGGGATCCCCGAGTGGTCTTATGTTTCTTCCCCACAAAACTGGAAACCATTTTTAGGCCTTTATGTTCTTCTTTAAACCAACGGAACAGTCGAAATGCGAAAAGAAAGTTCGGCAAAAATGAACCTTCTAGCCGATGCTAGTGCTGAGAAAGGAGTGAACCTCTATGACTGGTTCGTATTTTGCTTGGACGAATTTTGGACCTGACATTTTTCTCTACGCTTTCGCTTTACATCAATGTGTAGAGCTGGATTGCGTGCTTTGAAAGTTGTTCTTCGCCGTGGACATCAGTGGAGCGATATTTAACTGAAAGAACGTTTTCTTTACTCCTAAAGTCTGTTCCTTTCAAGTTTTGGTTGTCACGTTAACGGGCCGGAACTATATAGATATCTGAAGCAACTAAAGAGAGGCAGGTAAATCGGCCCACAAATGGCAGTCACGGGCAGTGCCTCCGGTGCCGCATTGCAAATAGAGATGCTGCCTCTTTAAAAGCATCAATATATATAACGCCTAACGCGACCATAAGTTAAGTAAAAAGCCAATCGCGGTCAATCCACTTTGGACTCACGTATAAACTCCCGTAACTTTTCTTTACTATGCCAAAGGAATATTGTTCCTATAGAGGCAAGTCAGAAAGCCTTTTCATGCACTTCTAATCTACTGCTATGATTGTATGCAATTAGTTTGTACAAGTAACTATGTACTTTAAAACAGTTCGGTAACCCGCAGTCCTAACAAAAAAAAAGGAATGTGTATCATGTCTGCCCGTCTAAACCATTATCCCAATTCTTCTAACCAAAACCGTCACTGCACGCCTCAGTTAACAAACAAACGTTAAATAAGTTCTAGGCACTCTTTGCTTAAAGGGATACTGAAGCACTTTTTACAAAAAAAGAGCTTTCGCTCCCATTTTATTATTTTTCACACAGCGAACTCGAAAATCAAGTCAAAACTTGGCATAAACTATTACAAAGCGCTTAATTTTGGCAAAAATGAACAACGGGTGCCTAGGGGCATTTGGCGAACCTCACCGCCGTTCGTGATTGGTCAAGTCTTCGTGACGTCGTCGTGAGGACCCTCGGAGGAGGCGGAGCACGAAACGCGTTCCCAGCGGGTCGTCGCGGTAGAAAACGCTGTATTTGCATTTGTTTAATTGATCCCACGATGGCCAGTCCGAGTAGTGAGTTTATCGTACACCCGTACTGTTCGAGCCTCTCGCCCGTGCACGAGCGGCGACGGCGACAAGTGCCGGCGACGATAACAACACTTCCGAGGAATACGTGTCCCAACCGGCAACGTTCACCCGCCTGTTCAACCGCCGAGTCGCCAAAACATCGGCCAACTGCCGTGTTGCCCGACCGCGCTGTCACACTACGCCGACGGCGACACAAACACGTCGGCCGATGGAAAGTCGCCGTAGTGTGACTGACTCGCCGACCGAAAAAGCCAACAAAATCGGTAACCCGACCGGTCGCCCGACGCGTCGTCGGGAATCGACCGAGAAGCGAAAACTGCTCCCCGACAACATCCGTGCCGCAATGAATGCGGCTCTATTTTGATAGTTTCTGGAGTGTAATAAACTCAGTAAGGTCCACGAAGCCCATGCAACTCAACACTAGCGCTAATGCAATCCGTATTTTGGCTTTCGACGCTTTGGCTGTGCTCTTCGGCGACGCCGCTACCCGAGCTGCAAGCTGTAAATGCGTGTGCGATCGGCTCGCCTGTAGAAAATTAAGGTCAGTTTCGTGCAGAAGAAGAGTTACGTAGGGTAATTTGGGTAATAAGGATCAATATCGGCAAAGGTTTTTAACGTGAAACCCTAAAACCAAAGTACGGCAAGCACTATCCCAGCAGTGGGAAATCGCAGTCGCAGCCGCGCACACACATTTTTGCGGGCGCTTTCGCGAAGTAGTGGAGTTGATGGCAATATGCTATTGTGGGGGCTTCGGGGAACCTTGCTGTGCAAGCGCTATTTAAGAAATTTCAGTTTACCAGCCAAGAATTCTGTAAACCAGCTAGTAAACACCGACATATGACACGGAAGGATGGGCCTCCATCTATTACCCAGGCTATTTTGCAACGCGTCACCGTTTGTGCGGTGGCGCAGTGCTTTCGCGCGTCGCGCCCGTGCGCTCAACTTCGCGGGTTCAATTCCCGGCGAAGTCAGTTTTTTTTTTTTTTTTTGAGCGGTTTTTTTAGGGGTATGGTTTGCGTATGCGATTTGTGAATCATTTTCGGTGCTGATTTTGAGAAGCAACTACCTTTGTAATGGAAAATTTCCTTCGAAACAGCGAATGGCGTCTTGAGCCACAACAAATAATTTCCCTTTTCTTGCACCGTGTTTCTCGAAAATGAAATACCATGGTGGAACTGGAAAGTAAGGCCTTCTTTATTAGAAGAGGTTAAATTTCTGCTTACGTACGCACTAATTTATATACAAATTTTAAGTGCTACAGAGGTCTTTTCGCCGGGGGTTCATCCATAACATCCATATTATTACTGCCGCGACACCAGCGCACAGCTCTTTTTTCTTTGTCCGTGATCCAACAAGAAGTTTACCAGCAGCGCACACGCCAGTACGCACGAACGGCTTCCGTCGTGCAGCGGCACACGATACTCCAATTTTGATTAGAGAGAGCCGCTCCTCACAGCTGTTTTTTGCGACGTCACCACTGCTGTTCCAGATTTTAGAACCGATATCCCGCCGCTGGGGCTTTTGTAACTGCAGTGGCGTCGTCACTTAGTTCAGCATGAGCTATATTGAAACGCTTTAGCCAGTAGTGGTCCCTTCTGAGGCACTCATATCACGATAAGCACGTTTTCATAACAGGTGCTCATGCGCGCACTGCGTTACAATGACCGACGAAGAAGATTGCTGCTGTTGCCACGAGATACGGGAGGTTGGAGAGAGACAAAGGCACCCCAGGTGCGCCACAACCACCAGAAAACTAAAAAAATGTGTGCCTCAACACGGCTGTGCTGGAGGTTGCACTTCGGCAGAATGGCACCCTGATACTGCCTAGAAGCAGCCTGTCTGGGAATGTCTGGAACACAACACACTCGCCTTTGTGGGCTTGAAGTGTTCCCTCTTTACAGTAGCAACCCACTGAGCAGCGAGTTTCGGCTCCCGCGGGAAGCTGTGAAAGACCACTTTATCGCGGCCATAGATGCTGTTGCAACCGAATCCCGAGCAGAACCTCGGCATGGTTACTCCGCTTCCTCGGCACGATTGTGAAGCAGTACAACGCAGCACTGAAAAAGTTTCAACTACTAGTTGCTAAATAAAAACAAAACACAGCACGGGGCCCAGGAAAGCAAACGCTGGCGGACGGCACGCTCAGAAAGGCAGCAGCAGGGGCCGAACACTTGCCGCGGCTGCCGATCGCTCCTCACGACGACGTCACCACGACCCCTTTCACACTCGTGCCGTCCTCCTCCCCTGCGCTCTGCGCGTCGCGGGGGCGTGGCGATGGCGCTTGTTTATTCGCCTATTACGCCGCTATTTCAATCAAAAAAAAAAAGAAAAAGACCTCGTAGGTAAGGTGTTTAAGGTCAACGCTTCCGAATTTCTGTGTATTCAGCAGATTGAAAACTGCCTCAGTATCCCTTTAATCTAACTGGCACACGGCCCATCAACTTCGCGACGCCTTTCTTTCAGGAGAGAGGAAGGGTAGTCCTGTTTGTCTAAACGGCATTCGAGCACTTTCTGTCTGTCTGTCTGTCTGTTTTTTGTCTATTTTTTGTTTGTTTGTTTGTTTGTTTGTCTGTTTGTTTGTTTGTTTGTTTGTTTGTTGTTTGTTTGTTTGTTTGTTTGTTTGTTTGTTTGTTTGTTTGTTTTTGTTTGTTTGTTTGTTTGTTTGTTTGTTTGTTTGTTTGTTTGTTTGTTTGTTTGTTTGTTGTCTTTTCCACTCATCACCTTCCGGCAAATTAGTTGCTCTACCAATCGCAAAACTCCAGAACGTAGCCCTCTTCAGCGCCTGTGCTCCGATAACACGCGCAAGAAACCCCTCTCATAGCTTGCGACACAGCCCGACAACCCCTAAGACAGCGTCACGAAGCAAGAAGAAAGCTGTCGCATCCTGAGACGTGACCCTCCCGATAACTAGAAATGCATTATTAACCGGGGAAAAAAGGAAGAATTCAGACTTCGAACTTCACTACCGACAGTTGCTTCCCGTGCCCCCGGGCTCCGCTTCCCCAAGTACCCCTCTTCACTCAATGCGCTGTCGCCAGACGACAAAAGCAGGACCCTCGTTACATTTTATTTTTGTATTTATGCCTTCTCGTTTACTTTCTCGTGTGTTTTATAACCACTTTATTTTATTTTCCTGGAGTTTTTCGCCCATCTAATTTCTGCAGGAGCACTCGCGAGAGCAAAGTTTTCGCTCCGGTTCGGCGCTGTCAAGGGCGTGCTGTGGTGGTGGGGGCGCCTTTTCATAATTGGGCAGTTTTCATGATGAACGCACTCTTCTCCACTTCCTCCCGGCTTTCCTCGCGGCGGAAGCTCAATTTGGGCACTGCGCGCACACCACCGACATCGACAGGCCCCGTATCTTACGCCAGCCTTATCGTCCACACCTTATATTTAGCTGGACAGGGCCCATTTTGTGTTTCACGTTGTGACGTTTACTGACGCTTCCCAAGCTCAGTAACCAACACCACCACAGTGGCGTCTGAGGGATGAACAAGCGCCACGGCATCCGTATCTCAGAGGCGTGAGTAACTCTGCTAGGATCGCACAATATTTGTCTTACGTAATTTTATCATCCGAGGGATATCTGGGTGAACACCGGCAGGCTTCTTCCGCGCCGATTTTCTGGCCTCCTTTTTAAGCGTTTTTCACCTTCCCGAGGACCGCATATCAATCAAAAAATAATTTAATACTTGCCTAAACAAAACGAAGAATTAGGACGTTTTTATTAAGGGAGCACTGACACGAAAGTTTCGTGTTACTTTTTTTTTCGCTGCTATGGGTGCCTACTAGCCCACTAATCATGGAATGGCACATTAGATGGTCGATCGCAGCGTAAACTAACCATTTACGGCGTCGTTTATTCGTGTCAGTTTCGGTTTCGACAAAACGAACGCCGAGCGGCCGCCATGACAGTAGGGCGATCTTGACGTCGTCATTCTTGTCGCACCGCTGCCAGTCTGGACGAGCGCGCGCCCACGCCGGCTGAGGTCTTCCCTATTCTAGTTACTATATCTTTACCGAGATCTTTACTAATTCTACTTCACTATATCATCACCATCCCCACTCGCCCGGGCAGCATGACATCCGTCCTAAAACCATGACGCGTACACACGGCGTAGCCGACCGCGCTAACCGCAGCTATGTCCTGGGAGCCCCGACGTCGGCAGTTTGGGACAAGGAGGAGATGATGTCATACTGGCCCGCTCTGGGCTTTCTCATGCGGGCAAAGATTAAAATGGGTTTAAGCAATGTTATACTGGACGGTTACTCTTTAAACTTACTGGAGGATATCTCCTGATAAAAAGGAAGCCTTTTACGTAGTTATCTCAGCTTTGAAATTTCGTGTCACTACTCCATTAAGCTTACCTCGTGGGAAGACCTCCTTTATTTTGAACAACGTAACCTAAACACCTGTTTAAGAGTTTCTTCTTCATAGCGTGTACCTTTTTCTTCCACGGGTATTGTAGACGAGCATGCGTTTCCTTTATTTCCGTAGGAGTAGTTATTTTCCTGTCTCAATCTTTCCTAACTGTTACAATCCTTAGCGCATCTGTTGATTATGAAACAGTCTCCCCATGCCTTTTTCCACTTGTGAATCTCTACTCTCATAATGTTTTTTTTTTTTTTTTTTACAAGGCTTCCTTTACCGGACTATTTGTGAAGCCCATATTAGTTTTTCTGCGTGCCATCTTTTGTTTTGCTACCTAGTTTGTCTATAGCTAAGGTTACTTCCCTGCTATAGCACACCGTATTATTGCTTAACTGCGTAAAAGATGCCTCGTTGAAAGTATTGTATGGGGCGAGTACCCGTCAAGCTGGTGATGCTTCTCGCCTCCTTTATTTCACGATGATGAAAACTAAATTGCGAGAAATAGGTCGCAGTTCCATGTTTTTGTTTACAAAACACTACGCGATGTGCGCTCTTAACTGCACCCAGAGTGTCTCCAATACCAAACTGAATAATAAGGCGCTAAACAACGAGGGCGAGAAGAAACACGTAGAAGCAGACGCGGCGCCACTTCCAACTAAACTTTATTTGTGAAAACCCGCGTTATTACACTGCTTTGACGTCATGAAAACGTCACAACAACAACGTTTGCAAACCTAGGCGTGTCCATCTTATAACTCCATTTCTTTGACTGACAACGCAAAAGATGGTGTGGCGATGCACTTGTTTCCCCCCTTATGAATGAAGTACGCCTCTGCAATCTCTTTTTTTTTTGCTTATCTCTGACCCGTTTAAAAGACATGGCCTGTTTGAAGAGCGGAGTGCAGTTTGAACCTTTCAAAGTGCCCCTTCGCAGTGCTCAGCCATGTGGCCACCGGCGTTGTACCTTACTGCCCAACAGTGCTCGCGCCCTCTTTCGTTGAGACATCTGCCTGTTTGGGCAATGTAAGATTTGCTACAACTCATAGGAATCTCATACACAACACCCATGGTGCATTCTACGCAAAATTCAGCGTGCTGCTTGGAGCAAGATTGCAATCTTACTCCATCGTGCTATCGTGAAATGTGGATGACTATCTTGTTGTGATTAATCAAGTTGCCGGAAACAGTTTGAATGACGCAGTAAATGGCGTGCTTCAGACGTTTTTCAGCTCTTCTAAACCGATTAAGTTTACGTGTGAGCTGCCAAGCAATAACAGTCTGCGGTTCCTAGATCTGAGGCTGACATTTCATAACTCACTCGTTTGTTGGCAATACATGCCGCGGAGAAAGGAGTAGCTGTTTCGTTTTGATAGCGCTCACTCGAAGTTAATAAAACGGAGTGTCGCCATGACATGCATCAAAGCAGCCTTTGCACCATGACATGCATCAAAGCAACAAAAGTCGGGCGCCCACATGTTACAAGATGCTTTCAACGAACAGATTGACTTGAATAAGGAATGCGGGACTACCTTCTGTTGTATCCGTCATTTGCTAAACACTGCTCCAAACAAATTAAACGAAAACCCAAGAAAAAAGAAAGTTCATGTTATTCCGTATTGGCACAAGATTTCGCATAACCTCAAAAAAGTTGCTCAAATGTACGATGGTAATGCTGTTTTCAGCGCGACCAGCAAATTGGCGAAAGTTTGCCCTATGATGACGCATGGAAGCCGCAATCTTGCTCCAAGAAGCACGCTGAATTTGGTAATGGCACGCCTGCCCACATATCTCACCAGCATACCTGATCTGCACTTCACTATCTACGCAGACGATATAACATTGTGGTCAAACAAAGGCTCAGTAGGGGAACAAGAATATATTCTTCAGCAAGGTATTGACGCTGTTACAAATCTCCTTCGCGATGTTGGTATGCAGGCCTCAACTGAAAAATCGGAGTACGTCGTGGTACTTAATGGCCCCAACTTCAGGACGCAACCAACTCGCGAGCTGTCCTCATTGAAGCTTAATAATCAGCCTATTCCTCGCAAATCATCTATTAGGGTACTAGGCTTACACATTGACCAAGACAGCCAGGCTACTACATGGGTCGCTAACACAATTAAAACAATTAAACAGATCCTCCGCATTATAAAGCGCTTCACGACACACCAGTCTGGCCTTAAAGAACATGACCTTAGACACCTCACTCACACCCTCCTCATTTCACGAGTCATGTATGCCTATCCTTACCTCAATATGACTAAAAAGCAACAACAAACCCTTGAAATACTTAACAGAGAAAGTCTACGACTCATTACCGGCCTACCCACTTACACTAGAATCCATGACCTTTACGACTGCAGTAACATGCGTACATACGCCGACAGGGAATACGGACTCCGTAACTCGCATGTACAACGACTGTCCACCTCACGGTACGGACGACACATTCTTGAAGCCATTGGCCACAATACCTCGCAGCTGCCAGACATAGCCAACACATCAGAACCATGGACCACCCTATGATTAACGGATCCTAAACCCGATCCCCAACCACAAAACAGGCGGAAATCTGCAAAACAACACCAGAAACGGTCTTGCCACCCTACTACGCTCAGCATCTACACTGACGCATCTAAAACAGAATCCAGCAAACCTTCGCCGTGGCATATACCGGCATTTAACTTCAATAGCGTTCATTCCTTTCCACCAGATACCACCATTAAAGGGGCAGAAATAGAAAGTATCATCCTCTCACTTCGTCACATTGTTCATAACATATCTTTTTCCATGTACAAACTCATACACATTCACATAGATAGTCGGGAAGCTTTCCTGGAATGTCGCCATCAACTATCATACAGCCTACGAGTTAAAAAGATCCAAGAACTCAAAAGCATCCTTCATCAACAGAACATCGACGTCACCATCACGTGGGTGCCCGGCCATGCCGGAATCCCCGGAAATGAGGCGGCCCATTTGGCGGCACGTGCATCGTTCACAACCATGCCCCAAGCCAGCTGGATGCCTTCGGACTGCGATTATGACCCTGACGAGCACCGGACCGCCATCAAACAACAACGGAAAGACTTTCTCGCCTCCCTGGTCAACCACACTCCCATTCCCAAGTCCTTTTTATCGCTCTCAACAAGTCCGCCTCAGACAGCTAATAACACTTACCAACCTTTCCCCTGCAAAACGAACACAATTTTTTCATTCGTCATTTAATCAAGGCATGTGTATCCCCTGTGAAATTCCGGACACCACTGAACACATTATTTAGACATGCCCTCAATTTCAAACTGAAAGACAGGTCCTCCTATACACCCTTCCCGCTAACTTACGACCAAACTCTTTTAAATGATCTCCTGCGTCCGTCCTACCCACCTAATTTAGCGAAGGCAGTGTGGGACACTCTCCTGCATTTCATATCCCGACCCACTAATTTTCCCTTCCTATTTCCCACCCATACACGTCGTGAACCTTAACTTATCGCTACCCCTAAAGGGGGTCTGATGCACTAGCAAGAGACCCCCGGGTGTTTTTTCTACATTTCAATAAAAGTTGAAAAAAAAAAATTACACAGAATGTACCATCGGATTTGTGCACGAGATTCTTATGAGTTGTAGCCAATATTATATCGACCAAACAAGCAGATGTTTCAACGACAGAGCGCGAAAGAATTGTTGGGCAGTAAGGAACAACACTGGAGGCCACATGGCTGAACACTGCAAAAGGTGCACTCTGCAAGGTGCCAACTGCCCTCCTCTCTTCAAACAGGCCACCTTTTTGAAACGGTTCACAGATAAAGAAGTCGAGAGATTGCAGAGGTGTACTTCATTCATGAGGCGGGAAACAAGTGCATCAGCACACCGTCGGTTGCATTATCATTCAAGGAAATCGAGTTCTTAGGCAGACACGTCTAGGTTTGCACACGTTGTTGGTGTGACGGTTTCATGACGTCAAAGCAGCGAAATTAACAAGAGTTTTCACAAATAAAGTTTAGTTGGAAGTGGCGCCGTGCCTGTTTCTACGTGTTCCTCCTGGTCCACGTTGTTTAGCACCTTATTATTCAGCATTTTTAACCAACTAGCCATTGTCAGGCTTTTGTTACTCCAAAACAAAAAATCGTAGATGTTCTGACGTCCGAATACTAACACAAATTTTCGCTGCCTCGGATTTGTCCTTTTTTTTTACTGCCCACATCCGTTCCAAAGATTATCCGTATTTCTCTTTGTTTTATTTTGCCCATTGAGTTTCTAATGAGAGAGCAATTCTTATTTGCCCCCGAGGTGCTCAAAACTATTCTAGACAGGCCAATAAATACACCAATATGTGAGTGCCTTGCAGCGCACTCCGCCCCTCGAACAAAGTTCATCGGTGATTCAAAATCGCCAACGTCAGGCAGAGAGCACATTTTCTGCTGAAATCACGGAGGAGACTGCCTAATTGAACGTGCCGTAGTTATAGCCGAGTCCTTTAGAGAGAAGCCGAATACGAGCTGGCTGGCCGGCGTCGCTCCGCAGCGGCCACTCGTCCCTGTCTGTTACCCCTCCTTCCTGCCGGAAAGATTTACCGTTCGCCCGGGAATGTGAACAGCGCGGGCGAACCTGAAACGAAGCGGCGAACCGGAGCCACTGTTGTTAGTGATGAGACGTGTCGGGTTTCCGCTAGGAGAGCAACACACGCGAGAACGTCAGGGTTCATTAGGGACTGGAACTACGGTTACGGAGCGGAACCCGAGCTCCGAGCTTCAGGCGGTGAGTGGACAGGCGTCCCATAAAAGCGCTGTTCGTGAAACCCGACTCTGAGTGGACGTGTGCATCGCGCTCGAGACTTAATTTGGGTCCCCTAAGTGACGAAACAAACACGCGTTAGGCTGACTGCCTGACAACAGACGCGGGAGCACCCAACTCTGTGATTATTTTCCTTATCTTTTATGCCTACGCATAGGAGGTTCTGATGTCATAAAAAAAAATTCCCGGGACATCTCCACTAACGTGAAACCTGGTGAGGAGCGAAGCATGCAGTGTATAAGTGTATTCTTGACGCCTTGGCGTTTTTTCCCACGGAGATGAAACCGTTGGGGGGTAGAGGCACACAGCTTTGCTGTAAATTCTCTTGTCTTTGAAGCACGAAGCGTTCTAGCGCGAAGCGTTGGAAAACGAGTTGTCCAGTGCTTTAGTACCGTGACTGCATGATACTACGATGACATGAGACGACGACGACATGAGACGCCGACAGCCCGAGCCCCTAAGAGGCTTCGCCCCTAATGCGTGCAACTCGTGCGCGGAGGCATGAGAATGAGCGCAGAGCGGTGGAGAACAAACTAACCCGTGGCAACCATCGTTGTCGGTTGAAGCTTGCGCGACAAATCTGTCGACTGCGAATTTTTTAAGCGAAGCTTATAGAATTTACGCTTCCATGTGTTCTTGATGTCCGAGGAGCAAAACTCCCGAGGTTGCACGTGTCTTAAAAGCGCGGGGCGTTGGAAAACGAACGTCCCGTTGGGTGTGCTAGTATCACGTGGTCCCACCAAAGTCGCACGTTATTCAAAACGTTGATCGTCAAGCCCATATGTCTCATAACTTGGATTGGCATCTTGAGGGGATTAGATAATAGTAGGCACCGTTTTCAAGATCGAAAAATGACTGGGACATCCAGTTTCTAGGCACCGTTTTTTACGATCACCAAAAATTAGCATAATAGTGCGTGTGTGTATGCACGTGTCATCCTATGAAGTGATCGCCTTTAACACTAACTGATTTTAAACTAACCTCTCACCTAAACTCCGTGTCACCTCCATGTAGTGTTGGGAGGGATGGATGATGATTTTTTTCCTTCACCGTAGGAAACTGCTTGGAGCCCTTTAAGCCACACAAGGCTGATTGACTTTTTTAAGCAAGAATTCAACAGAACAATTCTTTTTCAACCTTAGACATGTTCATTTTAAAGTGCATATAGATTGCTATCGGAGGAATTAACTTCACCTCACGAAAATATCGGGCTTCGGTCACCTGATTCTTCGGCCATACCCAGAAACGCAAGTTCCCGTGCATAAAAATTAGTCTAGGAAGTCGAAAGTGGACCGCAAATTTTTGTCTTTCTAATTTACTATTCTGCCGGCAGACGCGTTCAAATCGCAAACCTGCCACAGAATCTTGCCATTAGCACTCGCGCTCAACATTTCATAATTTTTCCTCGAACCGTTGTTCAGCGCCCGGAAAGCTAATTCTTGTCCTCTTGGGAAAAGAAAAAAAAGTTACAATCCCGATATCAGCCGATTTCAGCCCATTAATTCTAGTTCCCACTCGAATGCGTTGTGCGCTGAACAAAAGTGGCTTTTTTGTCGTAGCGGGAGGAAAGAATTGTTTATTTTTACCAAGTTAGTAATTGTAAAAGAAATGAATCCTGCCATAATCGAAAAAGGCCGGACGGAGCCACATTGCCAGCATCCACAGACGTCAAAGCAAAAGGAAGGTTTCAGAACTCCCCAAAGCCCCGATTCTTTGCAGGGAAGCTTTATTTTGTAACCAACTTGCGATGCCGGTGGTGAAAGATTACTCCCAGATAACATTCCACCAGTTCGCTCTGAATTTGGGAGTTCGCGTCTTGGGAGTTGTAAGCGAATCCGAGAAAAAAGAGCCAGCCCGTCGCGGGCCTTCGCGTTCTTATTTCTCTTTCCTAATCGTAAGGGAGTACAAATGCGGCGTACAAAGCAACGCTCGCGCAGAATAATACCACCAGGACGCATACAAAGCTCGAAAAGGAACTGATTTCAATCAGCCAACCAGAATACACCCCGTTGTTCGGCATTGTGCCCAAGGGCTTATTAAAATGCATTGGTCGGTGGCCCATTCCCGAATGCCGGCATACAAGAACACGCCAGGCTTCGAGCGGAGGTCTTGCGAGACGCTCTTTCGTTCTTGTTTCCTCCGCTACTCATTTTCCTTTTGTGGCGTAGGCCGTACTTGATGCTTCGCGAGGTTTGTTCAATTTGACTTGCAAAGTGGGAGGGCGACCTGTGCGCAAATCTGGCAGCGTGGCATTTCGAAAGTAGCGTAGGTTGCAAAAAGGGTCCTAACCCTGCATCCGCCCCGTTGACTATAGTGCTCGCGAAATAATTCGTGCCGCGGGATTTTGCTCGATTGATGACGTAGATAAAGGTGGAGCAGCAAAAAGCAAGAGGCGTGCTGCCTTGAAAGTAATTTCGTGGCGAGAAGGCCTCGCGTGACCTCGCTGTAACGGTGGGTATGTATAACAGTACTTTGCGGTCCTAAAGATGTGTCATTTGGCCCCCGTTGAGTATACGTTGCTTCGAATCATTCGCGCTGCACCATGCTTCTTGGCAATATGTACCATTCGCGATTTTAGTAAACAATTAAACTTGCCGTATATTTCAGGACGCCTCGCTTTTTAATCTCTGTAGTCGTGAAAACAGGCGCTATTTAGAGCTCCATGCTGTGATGTTTCCTGACGTCTCTCAAACTTCAAATTGTCAGAGCCGCTTTGGCGATCAGAGCTGTAAGGTCCTCAAAATTAATCCGCAGCATTCAACCGCCACATATGACCTACGCTACGCTATTGATTTTTTTTTTCTGTTATCTTGGTTGTCTGCTTCTCTGTGACAGCAGAGGGTAGCCTCAACCGCTTTCGTAATCCAAATTGGACGCCTTAATGAGTTGGCTAAGATACACTCTTAGACAACCATGAAAAAAAAGTTCGTCTGAGGGAACACACACGACCGGATAAAACGTTACGCCCTGGCGTCTGTGTTCCTCGGTTATCTTCGTCTTTCGCAATTTTTGCAGTTCTTAAATAATAGCAAGCTATGTATAAGCACGAACTAATCTTGTATGACTTGAGAATTAACCCGCTGATGCCACACAAAGCAGGCAACAAGCTCATCACCCCCTTGCAACAAATCCTGCATCGTAGAAAAAAGCGCATCCATCGTAACGTCCAACATTCACCCACAGGTCGCCCCGTAACTGCATCGAGGCGGGGGAAATGGGGCCGCCAATGCACCTCCTCCAGCATCCAGCGAGGCAAGCGTGGCCTAATTGGATCCTTCGCGCCCAGAACCGTAAACGCAAAGCCTCCACTTCTTGCACGCTAGAGCGTCAAGCGGCAAGGCCTTTCGTCGTTGACATGGTAACTGAAATAAGCACTGGTTGCCATGGTAACGGCTGCCGCCGGCGGACGGAGACTCCTCTCCGTTGGCTGCAGCTGACAGAAGGCAAACGAACTCCCTTCCTTCCCGATACAGCGGTTCCCTGCAGCCCGCGTGAGGCTTAAGCCCAGCCAAGGTCGAGTTCGAAGCCGCTCGGCAGTGGGGGGTAAACACGTTACTTGCTCTCTTCCTAACGGCGGTGGCCGGCAACCTTCTTTCCTACGAAAACACTATCGTATCGCACTCTCCTCTCATTTTTCCCAAACCACCGATTCACGCTAAGGGTTCCACAAAAGGAGGTATGTTCTTGCTTTAAGCGGGCGAGAATGCGTTCAGTAAGAAAAAAAAAAAGCCTTACATATCAAATGAATGCCCATGCATTAATTATAGTACCACAAGAAACATAGGAAATGGAGAGCATGCGGCACGTGGCTACCCCGGCCTTCACGTACTAATTATTCTGCGGCAAACGGCCCATCTCCGGGAATCACCGATTGGTAATGGACAGACTTGCAAGCACCAATGGCGTCGACAGGTGGTAAAAGATTCAGCTGAGGGTTAAACAAAGGTCGCGGGGCTTCCCTAGCTCTATTGATTCGCTTCCTTTTTTTTTCTTTTCATTGTACACAAAATTCAGATGTTGTTTTAACTGTCCATTGTGTACCACAGGGGCCGGAACTTAGACCCGCGCTTTTCGTTCTGAGGGTACTCCGAAAGCTTGTAATTATATCAGTGGTAAATCTATCAAGGCCACCACGAAAGATTGACCTACTACGTGGACCAACTAAAAGGTTTAAGTTCAATGTGCTTCCGTTTTTTGCCATTTCACAGTTCAAGTACTTGCCCCTGGTATAAACCTTCTTACCCTATGCCGGCAGAAGGCTTACCCGCAAACATGTTTCTTGCCTCCTTCCTCTGGTTGAAAAAATCCTGAGAAACAGGCTGTTGTGCTGTGTTATATAGAAAGCACCGAATATCTTAAAATACAACAAACAATAAGATATCCTTCGTTTCTCAATGGCATCACTCTAAGTTCCCGGGCAGGTCGAAAGAGATCAAGTACAACGAAGAAAATCGCAGATCTGTCTCTTTCTGCGTCAAAGAATGATTTTACGATTGCAAAGGAAAGCGGAAATGTTAGAGAAGCGTACGCGCGTATTGGCGTTCGAACTTACAGCCTTCGGGTAGTGTCTGATGCTTTAACACTTCAGCTAACGATGTAGTTTTAAATAACTAGCAATGAACGAAGGGTTTATATATGAATACATACATTTACATCAACTTAAGTTTTTAAACTTCGCGTTCACACTTCAATATATTCCGCGTACGTTTTCATGAAAACGTTCACAATGCTTGAACGTTTTGACCTTCAGGTGTTGTCAGAATAAATTTAATCAAGCAATTTCGTATCTTGAAAATCACGCCTTTTTTCGTTATTGTAGTAAAGCCCGCACAAAGAAGTCCTTTGGGGACTTTCTTGCACAAATGTTCATGCTAGGAAAAGAAAACGCCAACTTTGTACTTGTCCTTCTTGGCCATACGGTAAATTGGTCTACAGTATGCGGAAAAATGATGAATTTGAATAACTAATCATAAGTTGCAGCAAGCAAAGAAAAAAAATTTGCATCTCAAAAGCTTCTACTCATGGACGGTCGTTTAGCGAACGAAAGTTTGTGTTGATAAAAAGATGCCTATAACCGGGAAAGGGGAATAAAAACCACATGTGCATGCACAAATTCATGCCAGCTGCTTTTAAATAGTAGAAAAAAGGCAGCCCCTTTTGTGTTGGTTACAGATCTACAAACCAATGAGCAAATTCCACGGCTGGTGGGGAAAGGAATGGAATGTTATTTATCGACTACAGCTGTGTCGAATCACTTGGACGTTAATTCATCTGAAGAGGTAACGGTCTTTCTCTCTTCGCTTTTGCACAGAAAGTTCACTTCAAAAACAGTACGCATTCCCGCGGTCTTTTTTTACATTCTCTTTACATTACGATACCCTAGACCCTACAATCGGAATTCCCCTAAAAAGCCATTTCAGCTGATTCTTCCTCCCTCTCAGTTTGCAGTGATGAAATCTACTTATTTCCTCATTGCCTGTTGCTATTTTTTTTCTTGTTTTTCTTATTTCCACTTGTGGTCCTCGCAGTTCTTCTCAGCTAAATTGCTCCGAGCGATGTGTGCCAATCTCGACCGCACCCACGGAGAAAAAAAAAAAAAAGAAGAGCTTTAGCGGCGCAGTGCGGTCACTAGCAGGGTGGGGCCCACGAGGTTGCGGCGGTGCTTCATTTGAGCAAACCAGTAAAAGAAGGGCGTGGACATATCGCGCAGAAAAACAAAAGAAAAAGAAGGAAAATGAGAGGAAACGAGGGGGAAAACTTTTAAAGGGTGCACCAAGCGTGGGGGAAGAGTCCGCGAAAACAGAACGCAAGTACAAGACCAAACGACATGCGAAATAAACTAGCTTCGCGCGCTTATTTCTGGGGGGACCATAAACTGCTTCCGTCTACACACCAGCGATGCCGGCACATAAAAGCGCGCATGCATTGAAAACAAAAACAAAAAAATTGGGGCCGAGAGACATGGGCTGTCGTACATGTGCTGTCAGCAGCAAGGATACAGACATTTGAACAACACTACAGGCCCTTTTCGAGCGAACTTATCAGCCCGAAAAGTGAGCTCTACTAACGTGGCTCCCGACCTACTTTAAACAGGCCATGAAAACAAGACACGTCATTGGTTAATTACAAAGGCTGCTTTGCCTTGATAACAAGGATACTAATTTTGTAATGAGCTTCAAACAAATAACCGAGTTTGGATTGGACTGGTAAACGTCTTTTATTATCGCCTCGAGTGCGACCGTTGGCGGTGGGTGGACATCCTAGTGCGGTAGTCCACGCTGTGCTGCGGCGGCCCGGGCGCGTGTGACAAGAAACTCCTGATCCACGATCTGGCCACTGCGCAGCAAGCTCTCCCACTGCTCAAGCGTGTGTGGGTGTGGGGTGGAGGGTTGTCAGGGCACATCCAACCCCAGTAAGTTGCTGTATTTGTGGTGCCGGTGCAGTATGTGCAGTTGGAGGGGGGATATGCGGTAGGAGAAAGTCAATGGAGGAAGGTGTGGTTGTAGTAAGTATCAATCTCGATTCGTCGCCAAAAGTTTGCGTCGGCCACGCCTAGAGATGCATATGGGAGTAGTAGGGGCCTGCGGGATGGATGATGTCGGGGTAGTTTTTTGAGAGTGGGTGCAGGACCGGAGGGCCGTTAAGTGGGTCGCCTTCTTCCCTTTCTGGGAATGCCCGTGGGTAAGGTCGAGGGCAGTGGCATGTGCCACCTCATTCCCAGTTAGGGACGTATGGGCTGGGATTCATACAATGCGGGTCTGTAGTATTAAAGAAAATATATCAAGCAGTGGCGACGCCCCTGCCACTTTCTGGCAAACTCTCTATGATGTCCCATGATCATTTTGGCGCGATTGGCGGCCGCCGACGTAAGGCACCAGAACTATAACTGGTCGATTTTAGTGCGGCCTCTAGCTCAGAGTCATCGTATCACTTGAACGCTAACGTGCAGCTAACACGCTAATCAACATGTTTTAGTGCTTGTCCATATTACGTCCCTAAATGGCGAAATTCGAAATGTTTTATATGTTTGTTTCGCTGTTTCGGTTAAAAAAACGCTTTTTATTGCTGAAAAAGAGCTGAGTAAGCACCGAAAGGCTGAACAAATTCGTATTTGGTCTTCACGGCCCCTGGAGCTGCCTACCTACCTCAAGCGCCTTTTTAGATTACAGACCACGACGACAGCTTGGACGAGTTTGCAGATTTCATGCGTCGTGCGCGATGTCTAGACAAACCACTTTTGGTGCAAATAAATACGCGAAAACACTCTATATAACGGAGTTCTAGAGTAAGAAGTTCGCTTCGTTATAAACGCCGCTTCATTAAAAACGACATTTCCACTCAGCGAACCTCAGTGAGGACCACGAAACACTTCTAATAAAGCGAAAATTCCAATAAAGCGATTTTTTATAACGAGGGATTCGTTTGTATAATTGCGTGTGTCTCTACTGTCTCTTCTGCTGTTCTTTTGCTTCGCAAAGGTCTTCCTGCATTTTTGGGCTAGGCTGTGTCCACAACCTCTTTGGGAAATAAAAAAAAAACGTTTACATCATTTAGAAGCAGAGCAGCGGCCACGTCGAAACACAACACACAGCCAGAAAACTGCGCAGAGGGCAAGAGGGAGGGGGGTATGCGGCCGCAAATGAGAGGAGCTCGAATTCCGCCCCGCCGCCGCTGCTGGCTAGGAAACGCATACGACGTTTCGAAAACGCTGACGCAGGAAGAAAGCGCTGACGTGGTGTCGCGCCTTTTACTAGCTGGGGATGTTCCCAGGGACACCAAGCGGGAGAAGGTGGTTTTTACGGTCAAGCTTGTTCAGTCGTTGGTACAGCGGCAAGGCACTATTTAATGAGATAAAGAGAGGGGAGAGAGGTAGAGATAGAGAGAAGTAAGAAGAGAGGGTGAGGAGTGAGGGTCTTGGAGGAAAGGGAGTGGAGAGACTGAGGGAAAAGGGGAGAGGTTAGCGGGTCAGACGGAGGCGGACGAGCAAGCTGGGGAGCGGAGCATCCTGAAAAGGAGTGAGGAGGAAAGGGTTTGGCGGTGTTCGCGCCTGCGCACGCGACCCCGCTGCGACGACCTAACGAGTCCCAAGAGACGCGACCAGGCACGAACGCCGCGGAACCACCGCGACACCGTTGAGGACGGCCGCAAACACAGCAACGACGCGAGTGCTTAAAGCGTAAATCTGGTTTGTGTGTGAGTGCGCGCACATTCGAGAGGAGACTTTATGCCAGGGCGTGGGCGGGGTTAACGGCGAAGGCTCCCGAAAGTAGATTTTAATACCACTGAATGCTGCAAAGAGTTACCCAGCTCATCCGCCAGACTCGAAAAGAAACGAGAAAGGGCGCGAATCTTGTACCTTCGCTGCCAAAGCCGTCGAAGAAATCAATCTTGCGTATGACGCAAGTTCGTCTGGTCAGGAAAAGAAATGTAAATAATCAAGAACTGAGTTGAACACTATAATTTAATATAAAATAGACTTTTTAGATGAAAGTTTATCAAAACAAAGACGTTTCGCCCCCCTACGGTAACCTTGTAAACAACGTCTTTGTTTCACCACGTTGTGTAAAGAGTATACAGTCATCTGCCGCTTCTGCCACATAGCATCCTCGAATTATTCTCTCCCGTCTCATTCTTCACGCTTTCTTCGTGCCCTCTCGCTCCTCCTATAATGCATGCAATGAAGGGTTTTTTTTTCTATTCAATTCAAACTTCCCGCGTTAGCACAACTCGCGCGCCATCTGTTGGCACAGCGCGCTTTTACCACATCTCTCTTCAACTTCAATTTCATAATACGTTGTTCCCTGTTTCTGTGCTGTCGTTACACCCAACGCAACGTGTATTCGTAATTAAAACAACACTGGCACTCTCAGTTATGTGCTTACATTTTGCATGTAACATGCCTGATGTTTCCTTTGTGCTGAACATGCGTGGACATGTGTGAGCCATTTCAGCAGTTTAAGTCGCTTGGACAGTTTGAGTCGAGTGACAGACAGACAGACAGACAGACAGACAGAGACAGACAGACAGACAGACAGACAGACAGACAGACAGACAGACAGACAGACGACAGACAGACAGACAGACAGACAGACAGACAGACAGACAGACAGACAGACCGTCGTCTATTAAAAGAACAAATTTCGAGTGTCGCGTCAACGCAGTGCAGCTGACTGACTGAGGGGAACTATTGTTCGACAATGACGAACAAATCCGCTCGGCCACTCCGTGTAGACTGGGCAGCAAACGAAGTAGGGGTCGTCGCTAGAGGCGGCGGAAAACCAACCATCTATGTTTGTTCAGCAGCTGTCTTCAACGCAGAAGATGCATTATTCCATGTCTATCACGTAGAAGGCCACGCCTTTAGGAACGGGGTGACAAACACTGAGGCGGTGTGCGCGAAGTAATATTTACGACGTTGCCAGGCAACTGTGCCATCGCGGATTTGTTTGCTGCTGCACACGGGCACGCAATAAGGTGACGCTGACGATGCCAGTGACGTTGCCGTAAGAGCCAACAAACAGCTGTAGGACAGACTTTCATGTTGCGTCGGTAAAACGACCCCGACGTTCTTCTTTCTCGCCACATTTACTATGCTCCTCGAAGGGTACAGATACGATTGAATGCGATTTTGCTGGAGAGGAACTATGAGCCTGGATGTCCCTTTACGGTGCATTGCTTGGTTGGAGTACGCTTGAGTTCTATAAGGCTGTAGATAGTCGAGAGAACAAATTTAACCCTAAAAGAAAAAAAAAAAAACCCACAGAGACCCTGCAGCATCCCGCTGGAAACAATGCGTGGCACTTCAGCCCGAAAGGATTTACTATGCTACGCAGGTGTTACTCAAGCGAAAGGTTTCGATTTCAGGGCTTGATCAGTATATCCCGGAAAGCCGGCTACATATGACGCCAGCGTCGGACTAGCCTTTGAGCGTGCACGAGAATTTTCGGTTTCCGCCGTAGACTGTCATCGTCCGCTTTATAAATGCCCGCTGAAGGACGTCGTAATATTCAACAAAAATAATATTTATTTCTCTCTCTCTCTCTCTCTCTCTCTCTTAGCCCTTTTATTTTGGATTCCACAAGAAATGGCGAAAGCACCTCGCTTTCTCGTCTTTTTTTTTTTTTTTTTTTGCAAGTACGTTTTTTCTGCTACAGGAAACCTACATGTCAGGGGCGTAGCCAGCGGAGGTGTTTCGTTCTCAGAACACTCCCCGAAATTTTCTGAGTGGGGCATTGCTCCTTTTATCCCCGCCGCATTTCAGCCTTTTTTTCGTACACGCTGTTCACACTCCGCATCGGTACATTTTTATGTAAAAATTATAAAATTCAATAAGAAAATGGAAAACAAATTGTTTGCCCGCAGGCTATCTTTATTATTAGCGTTTTTTTTTTTCGGCGGCGTATAACACCCCCTGAAAAATATTTTACGCTACACCACTACTCCTTGGATCCAAAATGGGAGCGCCAGACGAGGAGTGCACTTCTTTCGGTCTGCTCGCGTGTTCGTGAATGCTCCCGCCACCACATTCCGTTTACCCACCAATCAATCGTAATAGGAGTCCACACTAACTTCATGTCCCTAGCTCCGGTCATGCATCATCATCATTATCGTCACCATCATCATATTCACAAGCGTATTTTGGTACGAAATCCTCCTCTGCATGCTCAGAAGAAACTTGTGCAGGAGCTTATATACACGACGGTCTTCAGCTCTTTCTTCCCTAAACCGCATCCGCATTAAAGCGGGTAAAATGTTTTGAGGAAGAATTTCGAGACACACACTTGAGTTGTCTGGAGCTCGATATCTCATTATGTGGTAAAATCACAAACTGTTATAAGAAAGTAAACCCTCTAGAATGTTACTGAAATTAACAACTCTTGGGCGTCAACAGGACATGTGGCCATAACAGACTACAGCCGCGCATATGCCGAAAATAGCCCAGTAACCATCAACTCCCCCATCCTCTTTCCTTTATCCCGAAAAGGATGAAGCCCTAACCGCGAAGCATAAACTTGCAAGTGGGGACACCGTACGGACCAGCGAAGTGAGGAAACCATCTGCGCTGCCCATTAACCGAGCCCCAGGGCGTGGTGGCAAACGGGACGGCAGTCGTGCCGTGTCGTGATAGGTCAAAGATGCCTGCACAGTACATATGGGAACGGTGAAGGGCCCAAACCTAGCGACACGGCAACGCCGGGCCACTAAACGTGGGATCGATGAGATCTCATCATGGCTGTTTTACTCGTGTAGTAACGAGTGTACCGGCTGTTTGAGCAACACGAGAATGATGGCCGTCGCTTCGTGTAGTACAGGTGGTGTGAGAGATAAGCGGCGGCGTCTTTTGAAAAGTAGATAACAGTATTATCCCTGATTGTGCAGTTGCGAAAGCTTTGTGAAATGTTTGTACACGCCACCTCCTAAATTCGAGGGGACGTATGAGCATTGTGAGTACCAAATACTGGAGAGAAACTGCGTCTCCCACTAGGATGTACTTGCGCGGAGAGTTTCGTGGGGGTGACGAAATTAATTAGTTTCATTAAACGTAATTGTCGGTGCTGATGAGTACACTGCTATCCTCTTGCACGGAAGCTGATGGAAAATGTAAAGAACAGCTGTGTCGCTTAGCCGATATTAGTAAATGCGCATCCGTTATGACTACGGTATTGAATTAAAATGTACGTTTGCGGAGAAATGTTTACTAAAAAAACAGCTCTTAGCTAGGGTAGCGCTCAGCAACTGAGGCTGCCGTTGTTCTCTTGAGCCTATTTTCGTTTAACTATAGGTTATGTAAGCAATTTTGCTCTGTCACCATTCCCTTCGTGTTCGAAGTCTTCGAATCGATTCGTCTTCGTTGTTCAAGTCGTCTTTCAATATCCCGTTCGGACGACGACGTACCAGAATAATGCCAGGAAAGAATCGTAAAGACCAGGACGAGCTTTGTATCTGTTTGAAAATGTGACCCCTGTGCCTAAAAATTGACGTTTGTTCGGACGGGAAAAAAAAAGTTCACACTGAAACTTTTTTTACGAAATATCATCTGTGAACGCATGATCCTGTACTTTTTGGGACAAAAGCTCAATCGGCGATACACATGCAGTTTCTATTACCACTTCATTGTGCTGGGACTGCAGATCTACTCTTACGAGAAACAGTTGCAAATTTATTGTTTGATGAGAACACAAGCCCGCGAGCATACTCAATAAACGACAGATTATTCGCATTATCTCGACTCTTAACGTGCAATTGCACATTTCCTTCACGTGCTCAACATGAGTGTTTGTCAAAATTTTCTAGGCCATGCCGAAAGGGTACAGGCCGCAAAAAAGTCAATGTACAAGCTTACATCCCAAGGGAGGCTGAAACGTTTTATGCCGAAAAGCTAGAGGAAATACCTTCCTTTCTTACTGTCGTAAAACAATGTTGCCACATTTAAATGTTAAGATTATTTTTTGAATTCTTTGTGGTCCAGAAGGTTAAGAAGTGCCCTAGAAAATTTTCACAAAGGGTGTACGTTCACAAAACGAGCACCTCACCGTGCACTGCCGACAGTAGCTATCGCATAAACCTGTCTCTACTTCTTCAACACTGTTGCTCAAACCCACAATATAAGGATCAGAAATGCGATAGTTTTAACATTAGGGTTCTCGCTAAGAGCATCCCCTAATGTGAGTAGTCATCTGACCTTACACATCGACAATATTCCCAACGTTAGCTTACAAGCTTGGAATGCCATAGCAAACTTCATTACACTGCGCACACACTTATCAAAACTATTACATTTCCGATGGAACTAATTGAACAGGAGCACCTTTAATTTGAAAGTGGCGCTGTGGATATTGGGTGATCCAACATGAAATGTGACTACGCAAGTGTGATGTAAGTGTCGTCTTCCTTGATGCACAGGCATTCACGTAATGTTTACGCGCAGTTTCACCCTTTCATAAGGAGCAAAACTTTCAACCGGCGAAAAGCAAAAACGCCCGTGTGTACGAGATTTCGGCGCACGTTAAAAATCCCCAGGTGGTCAAAATTAATCCGGAGCCCTCCACTACGGCGCGCCTCATTGCCTGTGCAGCGTGGCCGCGTTAAACCCTACAATCAATCAAAACTTTCAACCGGCGTTTCCTTCATCAGTATGCCAAGAGCACTGAGCAGACACCAGCGCATGTTGAACAAATTCCCGACTATCAATAAAAGGGTAGAAATTACGAGGAGGAACGCACGTCAGTTCACGTGCAGAGTCCCTCGACTTTGTCGCATAAATCGTGCCTTCTCAACATGACGAACGCGCCGCAAGACACCAAGCGTCTTCCAGGTACCACGACCCCAATTATGAGCAAATTATTGCTTTAAAAGGGAACTACACCCACTTTTATTCCTACCATTTTCAGTTTTAAGCGCATGGTGTAAACCAGGCCTAAAAAGCCGCACATGACGTCACACCTCGTGCCCAACACGCACAAAAAATACAAAGTTCCGCCGGCGACACTGCTGTGCATAAAATAAAATAACGACGTCTCTTTATGGGGCGCGAAAGAGCCCGACAACGGAATAAAAAAAAAGAAACCTAAAAACTCAGAAGAGCTTTTAGCACTTGCAAAACTTCTCACCCGGCGGAAGTTGAGACAGCGCCAGAAATAATTCAGAGGCGACGGGATATCGTGGAACGCGCGTGCAATCTAATTTCCTCTTCCCGAGAGTCAAGTACCCCGTCCTTGAAGCAGCCTCCGTGAGTCAAGTGCGGCTTTTAATATAGGACACTGTGCACCACGGCTTTTAATTTCACTTCCGTTTCCTTCTGCTAGCCTCCGATAAGGAGCTCACCCCGAAGTACAAGACGTTAACGAAGTGGCAGGCGATATTCACAGCCGCGCCAGTTTCAATTTCCCGCGCCGTTAGCATCGCAGGCTCCCCCCGCTCGTCGGATGTGTGATTCTCGGGCGTCATGGGCACGCTTTCGATTATACGCCGCCCTACATCTTGCGTAACCGTCTACACGCCAGAACTTGTCAACGACGCGGTTTTCCGCTCGTTTGCACCTACTTCAAAGGTTCATCCTTAAATGCGATTCTTTCTTGGGCTGCTTAAACCGGGCAATTTTAGTCTGTCTGTCTGTCTGTCTGTCTGTCTGTCTGTCTGTCTGTCTGTCTGTCTGTGTCCTGTCTGTCTGTCTGTCCCTCAGTTCAGTCATCCGGTCAAAAGTCAAACGAATTATTGAACGAGAACTTCATACAACTAAAACTTTTACGAATCACTCAATTTTGAAATACACTTCATACTTCTTACTTGTCAACAATGTTCAAAAAACGAAAACATTAAGCATGTTTCAGGCAAGACACCAATGCCCAACTGGGGCTACTTGAAGTGTTTTCCATTTAAATATGATATGGCTGCTCGAGGTCTGCGATATCAAATGAAAATACGCGGCAAACCATATTTTGAACCGAAAACAAAAAACATCTCGGGCGAGCCTGGACCTTGTGGCGCTGTTCCAAGTTCCAGAAAGTATGTCTAAAGGTCCTAGGTGAGATGGCGCGAGCGGTGGAACGTGGGGAAATTGAATTGACATTAGCAAACTTTTACCGTGTTTATCAAGGGAGGATCGAAAGACGGGGAGAGACGTGAGGCATTTAGGCGGCAGAGGCCGCAGAAAACTATCGTCTTTCGACGACATTTGGAGCGACGTGAGCAGATATTCGGCCGATTTCTTTCTTTTGTTCGGCGAGCTCGAGGCGCTCCGTAGCCACTTTTCAACGCTACCCGTTACAAAGTTATCTTAGTCTCCGCCAGAACAGAAGGAAGAAACCAAAGCTGGGGTAATAGTTCTGCGTATTTAAAGACGACAGTCTTTCTCGAGCAACCTAAATGTGAAAGTCTTCGCCTTCCTGTCTGTCATTCGATTCAGGGATGCTCGGACGCGGAGCATATACCGGCATTGCCGTTGGAAACTACTAGAACTAGTGCCGCGGCTCGCTCATGTCCACATCGATCAGGCCGAAGGAAACCTATGGCATATTTCAGCCAATTTTTCCCTTAAAGTAGCCGACCTCGGTTGTCTGCGCAAATTGATTGATTGATTGATTGATTGATTGATTGATTGATTGATTGATTGATTGATTGATTGATTGATTGATTGATTGATTGATTGATTGATTGATTGATTGATTGATTGATTGATTGATTGATTGATTGATTGATTGTGAGGTTTAATGTGCCAGCGCTACACAGGCCATGAGGGCGGACCGTAGTGGAGGGCCCCTATGAATTAATTCCAACCACCTGGGTACCTTTAACGTGCACCGAAATCTGGAACACACGAGGGGTGTTTTCGCTTGGTTGTTGGCACCGAGACACGTTGCCAGTCCCACCGAGGTTTAATCTTGATTCAGTCGTTCCAAATAAACGCTTATTCTAGTTTTACCCTGCGCATTCCACTGCAAAAAACTATTGACCACGTGACAGTGCTGGCATACCACCGCAGTATTGTAGCTTGCTTACAGCACTGCGTGAATAATTGCAGCCAATAAACAAATCACCCAATCAATGGAAGAATAAAGGACTTATAACCTGTTCGAACAGCCGCGTCATACAGCATCCCGATAGAGGGCTTACTCGGCTGCTAGTAATGTATCAGATTTTGTCACGTTTGGGCAAAATCTGAAACTTGCGTTTAGTGCTGCCACGCCGCAGAATTATATACGACGGAGACTCTCCCGCAATCTAGCTTCCTTGAATAACTCTTAAGCAAACTCCGCTCCAGTGGGAATAAGTCTGGCAGGTTCACCTTACTAGACATTTTGTCTAGAGGCAGTTACATCGTGACATAAACCGACGTTTAAGCCATGAAAGGGTAAATTCAGCCGTAAAGCAAATGTGGCAAGTAACCCATCCACCCTAACCAATGGGTCAAAGGCAACGATGCCTAAAAAAATTGGCTCCTATTCACGCTGTGAAAGTGGTTGGTCTGCGAAGCCGTAAACGACACCCACAACGGTTACCCATTCGGCGCCACTTGAATTCACACATGTGACTCTACAAAGAGTGAAACCAGATACCCTGGCAGCCGTTACCTGGGTTTCGCGGGTGTGGTCCCAGTGTGACCGAGTGAGCTACGCAGCAGCGACGGCAGAAAGAACACGGAAGAGCGTCTGGTCAAGGGTGAGGAAGAGGGCGGCACGTGCGGCTATGGTGTCATCTCTCTCACTGCCTCCCCCTTCCTCTTGTATCATGCGTCGCTGACAAGGCCCTGACACTTTCCGCAGACGCTGTTCCGTTCGCCGCTAATCCAAACCACGTGAATGCCGTTATGATACATTATGCGGTTTGAACTTCACAGGGGGGCTTTGAATGGGCGCAGGTGATAGACCCGCCGCCGTGTTCGTTAGGTACACCGTCTGTCTCCCCGTCTTCTCGTGTGGTCGTAGCTAGTAAGGCGACGTGCCCTCACTCCGTTTCTGCATTCGGGTCCAGGTTCGAACCCAGGCGGTGCCAGTAGGTTCTTTTATTTAGCGTGGAGTTTTCTTTCTCACGCAGACACGAAAATTTCCTGGGATGGTACGGTGTAGTGCTCCGCAGTAAAAAAATACGGAGAAGAAGTGGCCGCGTATTTCCTCACCTCGCTAACCGTCTGCGGACACTGCCCCGTAAATACCTCTCTTTTCTTGTCCCCTTACTCCTTACGCTTTTCCACTCCCGTCTCGCTGCTCCCACGATAAGCACGGTGAAGGTTTGCTCAAGTAAATTCAACTTGACCGCATTTCCCTGCTCGCGCCATCGACTGAAACCATTTGCTTCTGTTGGACTTCTTGGAATGCCGCCAGGAGACCTTTGTTGCGCGCTAGCGTCTTCTTCGTTTGGGTCAAAACATTTTTTTTTTTTGCAATGCGTATTTCTTTATCGGCTATCGCGGAAATCAAGAAGACATGTGTTTTTGATAAGGCAGCACTGCAAATATCACTTATGTAGTGATGTTCTGCTTCAAATATGTCCGATGTGTTCCTTTTGCTCAAAAATGCTAAGAAGCATGAACACTGCCACCAAATTGAGTAGTTTGGAAGTGTCTTGACTGTATGAACGTCTCGTTGTAGAATTGATTCTAACATTGGCCGGGCGGCTGAATCGAGGGGCCGACAGACAGACAGACAGACAGACACAAACAGACAGACAGAACAAACAGGACAGACACAAACAGACAGACAGACAGACACAAACAGGCAGACAGACAGACAGACAGACAGACAGACACAAACAGACAGACAGACAGACCAAAATTTTCGCGTCTAAGAAGCTCAAGAAAGGATACTGTCTTTTAAAAAAGGAGGGCACAGGGTTTAGTCGTGGTCGTACCGATCATTGTCACTGCACCGCCAACTGACGTCAGCGGCCGCATTGCCCAATAGAAAGGTGCTCCAGTAGCGTAGCGGCGGTTACTGACACTTTGTCGGTCACGCCCTTTTGCAAACAATGGACAACCCGCCTACGCGTAGGAGGATTTTCGCAAAAACGGAAACGCAAAAACGCATGCGTAAACTCCGCGGTCGAAAATAAAAGAACACAAAACAAAAAGGCTCCGGAATAGCTTGCACGCACTGACCCGATTTTCGCGCGAGGAAGTTTGCAACATTACTCTTGGGTCCTCGACGAAACTCTGCTAGAACAAATTGGCTGGCGCACCAGGACACGAAAGACGCGCATATTGAACAGCCAGGATCCGCAACGAAGAAACACGTAGAGAATAGGAGGGAGCTTAAAAAAGAAGCACCTACAAAGTCGTTCTCGGTGCTAGTCTCGGTAGCGGCCTTTGCTAGGCAGCGAGAAAGCCCCTTAAGGCTCTTGGCCACTTATCGGAAGCAAGCTTATTAGCCTGCCCCTGTTTTCTTTTCCTGATAGTCCCCTTCTTTTTTGTAGCGTTCAATTTTGTATCCCCTAATGTAAAAAAAAAACTAGGTCAAGTAGTTGAAAGGACAAAAAAAACGTAGCAAAAGGCAGCCTCTGGGCATTTTGAAGGGAGAACAGCGACGTAAGAAGAAAACACAAGAGAATGCCTACAGCTCGTACATTTGAGCCCAAGCGAAAAGCTTAAGGATACACAAACGCGTAAAAATGCCTCGGCTGCCTTCCTTCGAGCAGCAGTTCTTTCTGCGAACCTCTATTCCTCGGCGCACTCGGGTTAATGAAGCCGCCGAAGTCGCTTCGACACAAAGGCACGCCGCAAGGCGAGCGTCGGGAAGGCCTTTTCTCTCCGACTGATTGCTTTTGAGGGTTAGTTCCACCCTGACGCCTCCGCTTCCCTTGGTTGTCCTTTTGCGGAGAACGTTTATCACGCCGACAGTAGAGACAAACTAGGTGAAGCACGTTGCCGCTGGCTTGAGGAGTAGAGTTGCGGGCGCTGCCGAAATTCGAGGGCCAAACTAGCGTTTTAGAGATAAAAAGGGCTAATCTCTCTTTCCAACGAGTTGTTACTACTGTGATAAAGCACTACTCCTTGAGAAGTATATACAAGCAACATAAGTGGGACTTGTGCGAAACTGGTGAACGGTTTTCTCCGCTTCTGGTTCTATAGCCACTACGCCAAAACGAAGGCTACGTCGGCAGGACGAGAGTTCAGGTTGCGGGACTTTGCGAGGAATGAGCGTTGAACTTTCTCGCTCGAGCAAGGCAACGCCCTTATAATGTGGCAGCTAACAGTCTAATAAACAAAAATTTCGCGAGGAACTTAGGTCTCTTTACATTTTCTGAACGTGAAAGCCTGACGTACTATTGCGAGTGCTACCCTTTAATGTAGACTTTCACGAGTCTACACAGCAGAAACGCTATTTTACCGTCGGCAATTCATCGTAATCTATAATAGTACCTTTCAACCAACATTACTAATCCTTACTATAGATCGATAATCAATCATTATTCCATCCTAATTCATGTTAATCCGCCTCAATCCTAGCCTTACTAATTACTACTATCCGAGTACTAATCAATCATTAATTACCTTTAGAAGTCATTAATCATCTCTCACACACGGCTGACATAACTCGGTTCATTTCTGGCCTTACTTGGGTTTTAGTATCGCTCGTGTCGACGCCGGGGTCCTTCACGCGGCCACCATCCAATGAGGTACATAAGGCTTCTGTCTTAACGAACAAAGAGAAGAGGTACCCCTGGTGAATGGCCAGGATACTCGAGGCATGTATTGCTTCGATGACGTAAGTAGCGAGAAGAGGTCGGTAGTTTGTCTCGTTTCATATCAAGTGAGTGTAGTTTTTTTTTTTTTTTTTTTTCCTCGCGGACGGATATCCGGATGGTGTGTCCGATTGCTCTCGATGCCACCTACTACTAGCAGATTGTAGGTGGTTTTGCACACCACCTTGATCAGAATGCCGCCGACTTTACGACACCTCCCCCCTCCCCCTTGTTTGAATCGCAGCATTCGATAGGCCAATAGCCTTGTCTTGCCTCGACATGCTGGTATTTTGTGGTGGATACGCTGGTATTGGTATTTTGTGCTTGTACTGGTATTTTGTGGTGCTGGTATTTTGTGGGACTTTTTCCTTCGGCCTGTAATATCAGCATAGTGACCCCCGAGTGATGTGTCTGTGACAATGCTTTCTGGTATGAGGGGTGTTAGGCCGGTGACAGGTATAGCCAGTGCTAGAAGTCGTTCCTCGCCTGCGTTTCAAGGCTGTCGCATGAACTGAAGTGCATCAGTGTTCCGCCTTCCGTCGCAATAAATAGCTCCTACATCCCTTTACGGTGGCCTAGAGGCGAAAGTTTATGTGATGCTCCCACAATCTTAAAAAAAATTAAAGCCGTTCCACTCAATGTGAAAGCTGTCGGAAGTGCAGAGCAGTGATTCGCCATAATGGGCTGTGGCGCCGTTATCCGCTCACTGCTACCACCAAATGAAAGACAAATTTGCCGCCTTCGCAGTGCTCCCGCGCCCCTGCCTGGAGCTGCGACAGCGGGAGTTCTGTTATCTTTGTGCTTGTTTTTCCCCCCACACGTTGCCGGCGTTACACTGCCACATTTGTTTCGATTACTATCGTAAAAACCAACCAACGAGCGTTCCTAACTTAATGACGCCGAGCGCTGCCGGTTAGGTACGTTATACTTTGCCTCAAATGTACGGATAGTTTTCTCTTGCGCTAAACAACGGGAAGATGTAGGACAAGCACCAGCCGGTTTACGAGTTTCAAACGCTGACGACTATATAAACCCCTTGGCTTGGAACCATAGGTCACACCGCGACGACCCGCCGCTACAACGGGACGCCCTGTGGCTCAATTGGGTCCAGAGAGCGAGGTACGACGACAAGGCGAGCGCCCTAAAGTGCTCTGCAAATGAAATCCAACTCACTAGGCAAACTCCTTGACGCTTTACTTGGGGATCCCGTTTAAGTAAGAACTGTTCGTAAAACTCCTCTCTTATTCAATATGAATTACGGTAAAAATGAACTGCCAAGGCATCTAACTGGGTTCCGTTTTGTTCAGTTTGTTCAGATTGTTCAGAATTAGACATGAGTTTTAGTGCCTTATGTTACCGTGCACTTTGAGAATACCCGCTAACAGATCGAACATCCTTTTTTCAGGTTCGGTCACCTGCCTCATTCCAACTCCTCAACCCCAAAAATTCATCGGCAAAACTTCTCAAGTAAATATATGCTGCATTCACAAAATTGTTGGCTATATTCGCTTCTACCCGACACTGCTTTCTTGGGTTTTGAATGCTACACAATCTTGGCCAGTGTGGTGCCGGGGTCCATGGGAATCCTCGCTTTGGCGGTGGAATCGTCGAAAACTGTACATAAATTGCTCTTAACAACTCAGAACTGCTCTGAATGGCCCCTGTGCGGATAATTGAATGGAATCACAAGCATGAAAATAACAAACTCACTTGGCCTAAACGCAACGTCATTTGTCTGCAATCGTTAAAGCTCGAAAGAACGAAATACAGTAAAAACTCGTTAATTCGGCCCACGTTAATTCAAAAATTTCCATAATTTGGCGTCCGGCTCGTTCCCTTCAAGTATGTGCATTGGCCAAAGGCCGCGGCTGTTCATTATTTTGGCACAAATTTACGTGCGCACCGCTGAATTATGACCAAAGCCTGTGCAGTTCAGATTGCTGACTAATTTGCCATTGATGATGGCGCTGTTTTCGCCTGTCAATAAGAGCGACGATAATATCATCAACGATGCCTTCGGTGTGGTGGATGAAGTGTCCAACCTGCGATGTCATACTCTCGTTGGGTCGTACTGGAAAATAAGCTGCGAATGCTCTTGCTGTTGTGGAAAAATTCTGCTATGATGCTCCACGAAATTTTCTTATCGGCACGAATTGTAGCACGTCCGAAAACTTGCTCGTTTCACTGAGCTACGTGCCGAAGGACAAACTAGCATCACCGACTTCTTTGAAAAGTAAAGGTACGCATAAAGGAATTGCGAGTGCGGCGTTGTTTTTGTTATTCATTCGGTAATTGGGCATTCGGATAATTTGTACATTTTTGTTGGCTCCATTAAGATGCGAATTTACGAGCATTCGATCTGCGTGGGAACGATGATACCTAGAAAGCTCGTTTGGAGAAACTAGAAGAAGCACAGTCGTCGGAGACAACCGCCACCGAGATGGTATTTATTCATTAATTACAACGTTACTCTTAATGACCAACGGTTGTCAGAAGGTTTGATGGCCGATGGTAGAAGGTCCGAAGGTTAGAAGGTTAGACGGTCGGAAGCCAGAAAGTTAGATGGGCAGATGAGATCAAAAGTTTGCGGGGAATAATTGGTCGCGCTTAGCGCCCATGACCGGGGTAATTGGCTATCTATGGGAGAGGCATTTGCCCTGCAGTGGGCGTAGATAGGCTGATGATGATGAGATGGTGAAAATGACTTACAACGTTGGCCTCGGATACGTCCAAAAGCAACACTTTGGGTTTAAAAGAAGCTGTAATGAATTCCTCGCTATGCGAAATACATTCTCGAAGCTCTCCGTCGCATCCACAGCAAATCCCGCATCGTTTGTTACAATGAACAAGAGAGGAATCTCTTCGCGGTCAGCAAGACGGAAAATCTCCCGAGGGAAGAACGAGTCCCCCGCTTTCAGACTGAAAAACAGCAACAGCAACGGCGAAACTACGAAATCAGCGACAATGGAAACAAAATGTCTGCAACAGCCTCTCGCCAAAGTCAATTTCCCGCTATTTCGGGCAGTGCAGGCTTTGTCCGCTTGTACTTTCTTTTTCATTTACGCAACCAGAAAAAACTTTCGGGCAACATACGGTTGCGTACGGCAAAAAACGAAAAAAAAAAATACGCTTAGGCTGTACGAATGAAATAAAACCGAAAGGATAAAACCTGTAGAAGAAAAATAAACTCTCGAGATGGCCAAGAATGCAGCGCGAGTGTACGGGCCGAAGGCGGTGAAAATGAGAAAATTTCCTTGGCAGCAAGCAGGTGATAAGATCCGATATAGCGAGCGCAGATGGCCAGCTCCATGATAAAGGACTGTGGAGTAAACGCGGGAAATGAACCAAAGAACAAAAGAACGCCTATGCCGACCGATCCGTGGGCGAAAATGCTGGGAATCAAGACGGATGAGGGATGTTTACGGATGGGGAAGGCGGAGGAGAGAAGTTAGAGGAGTTTGGAAAGATACGAAAGTGAAGAAGTAATACGAAGTAGAGAAGACCGAAGTAAACGTGCGGAGAAGATGGAGAGATGCTTCGCGCGCGAAAATGCTGCGGAGTTTAAAAGTAGAAGGAATTTTTTGACATGAAACGAGGCTCGCTTTTGGGAACAAATGTTCCCGCCAGTAAAGTGGTAGTGTTTGCAATGACTGTAGAAATCAAACGGGGACAAAAAGAAAGCCGTTTCGTGAGCTTTCCCAACCTTTGGTGCGCGGGAAGCAAGCCGAGCAAGAATACACAAAGCGAAAAATGGTCGAGCAATCGTTCCAGTTGATTCCACCCCCGCGCTGCTATTGCGATCATGTTGCAGGTTTGTTCTGACGAACTGAATTCACTTCACCCCCTCCTCTCTTCTCTCTGCTTCCTTCGCCCTCCTAGATGCCGCGTCTCCACCCTACCAAGTTCCAAGCTCCACCCTACCAAGATTTTTTGCAAAATGACGCCACTACTCTTGGCGTGGAAATAGAGGCCGTCCGTGGTTCGTGTGGGCACGTGCGTGTGCGTGTGTGTGTGTGTGTGTGATGTAGATAGTAGATGTAGATAGAGAAGATATGAGAAGAGAGAGAAGAGAGATGAGAGAGATGAGAGAAGAGAGAGAGAAGAGAGAGAGAGAGAGAGAGAGAGAGAGAGAGAGAGAGAGAGGAGAGAGAGAGAGAGAGAAAAACCCTGTGGCAGAGGTCAAAGAACTTATTGTGAAAAAATAACAACTAACATGAATCGTGAGAAATATAATTGGGATGGAACTTGGAAGGCTGATATTATGTCTGGAGCCTTCTCTCGAGCATAGCGTCTAGAGAAAAAGCGTTTGTTTTCCTTGTAACGAGCACTTTGTCAGATAACCTTTTGCCTACCGAAAACACGTAAAATTGATTGTTTAAAATATTCGAAAAAACATTTCAATAGGGTTACCCAATATTGCCAAAAAAGAAACAGCTGCAAACGTCTGCCCCTACGCCTTCATTCGGCTGTAAACAGATCGTGTTCTCTCATCGATTCATTCGGAGAGTCTTTAATCCCCAAGGTCGGCTACATGAATAACAAGGACCGCTTCTCCAGCAAGCTTTGGGATACGCGTAGCATATGATGGTTCTTGTCCAGCTGGCACATCATGACGGATCGGAGGAGATTTTAAAGAGTTCCGTATTACCGCGTCTCCCAATCGGTGCTGCCTGTACCAAAGCGCTTAATTCGAGCACACGAATACTAAGAACACACAAATAGGTACATGCAAAATCCGCATCAGTTGCGTAAACCACGATTTGTCGGTTCGGATATCTGCCATCAGCACGGACGAATGTTTCCCCATTCATCCGTTCTAATGGACCCTGAGCCTTAATTATGAGGGAGGGGGGATATGAAGGTTAACTGATAAAATACAGAAATGTTAGGTGGGAGGTATCAACTCTGCCCAGCTTCTGTGTGCGGGTGAGGGGAGAGGTAGAGTTTATGAAGAATGACGTGGATGATGTAGACGTAAGGGACAATTTAAGGTATGACTATATAAGAATGCGCCTGCCTATATACTGCTTTCTATGAAGCTATATGTATGTAACCGGCGGTATACACAGGGTGATGGGGGCGGACTTCAGGTTTCTCACTCCAGACGCAACAGAGGTTGGGGCAAGTAGCAACACTGGTAAATAGTATAGTTGAAATGCATGAATTGCAATTCGTGAATTGCAGTATTCTAATTCATTCCAATTCCAATTCCAAAACCAAAAACAAATTATAAAAGAGCATGGAGGCCATCAGGGTTCATGGTCGAATCTATTGTTTTCGCACCAGAGTGCGGCCTCATATAGGTCGTGTCAAGGCGAATCGATCGCGTTCGCACTCCGATAAAACTCAATTGTGCGGCTTCGTAACAAGTACTTATTAAAGGCATTCGACGTCTACACAACTGTGATGCTTAAAAGCCGTCTTAAATGCATCTCTTCAACATTATTCAACAGAAACAAATTATAGTCCAAACGTACATTTCGCTCCGCGATAAAGCGAGAATGCATATTCCGCTCCGCACAGAACGGGAACCCAGAGCAAAAACCTTAAATTAGAAAGAATCCCTCTTTTAACACCGGTTACGTTTATCGTAATTCTTCAATGACATTCAATACCACATACTACAGCCCTCTATGCACAGGTCGGCATTAATCTGCTGTGCAAGCTCGGATAACACATTTTGAACCCTCTGCAGGGGAAACGTGGAAATTTATAAGCCCGAATGAACCGACCCGTTAATTAGTGGAAAATTGCTCCGATAAATCAGTCTCAAACATGGTAGTTAGTTAGCAAATGAAAGGCCCCGAGGGAAAGAGTAAATATTGTATCAGGGCGCCACCCAGTGCGCTTGAAGACGCCTAGCTAATTAAAGAACTTTGAATCAATAACTTGGTTAATAAAGCACTAATTTCTTTTTGTGTGCAGACCGACCGACACAAGAAATTTTACTGCTTACAACAAGAAAAAAAAAAAACTAAGAACTTTCTCGGGGAACTGAGCGATGTTCGGAGTTTCACTGAGCTTGGGGATTTGGTAAGAGCCCCTATTCCAGATTTTTATTTTCTTCTGTAAGCCGCGATAAGACTCACGCTGGCCCTTACATAACAAAAAGCACAATGTTTTCTGCGGGCTCAGAGCGATGCTGGAATTTCGGTTGCCGTTACAAGGTTCGGTAGAAGAATTCATTTCAGTTAGATATAAGAAAAACAGTAATAAGTTCGTATTTCCGGAGCCCAATCTCTGTTTCTTGTTGCCAAAGACAGGGTGTAATAATTGTCCAAAAACAAACCTGCCAACAAAACAAAAACGAAATGGAGAAGACATGTCTGTTGACTGGAAATTCGTTCCTGATGAAGGTGACTAATACCGTTGTTGGGTTACAAGGCTATAGGGACAGCGGAAGGTAAAACTCTGGGCCTGGTAATCTCAGAAAGCTTAACAAAAGTGTGGCAAGTATAGCAGCCCAACAACCAAAACATGATGCTGAATAGTGCATCCCCACACCAACCAAAAATATAAAATTACAGCTCTGGAGATTTAAGCCTATTATGTCACCACGACAACCGTCGCCGTCGTCGTCGTTGCCATCGTCATCCTCTTCATAATCATAATCATCATCATTATCATAATCATCTGTTTTTTCGTCCGCTGCTGAACGAACGCCTCTTTAAAGATTTTCATCCCCACATATATGGCGAGTTTGCCGAGTACATCTTTTTCCGTCAACTTTTCTCAGCTCATCCCTCCACATGTATACACAATGCAACTGGTGCACTGCGTATTGTATAGTTTTTGCCTTTCGTACCAACGTTACACAACGCAACAGCACGGATAGAGCAAGCTTGCTGTTGTTACGTTACGCCAGCGTTACGCTAACGCGCGTGTTACCAACGCCTACTCTTGTTTCCAGTCTGAGTGGAAATTAAAGCAGCAGGTATACGGGGTAAATGGATAAAAGACACGAAAATAAAGCTGGTGCGGCACGAAGGCGTGGGTTTACGACACGCAGCGGACGACACTGCGACTCCTGTGTACAACATCGCCGTTGGCTGCGACTTTTATCTAAGGAAATAAAAGGATCCGTTCCTTAGCGCTTCCCCAGTCAGAAACGAGAAAATGATGTCTGGAACCATGGTTTCAAGACAGGCTGGAGACCGTGTTCTTTTCTTAAGATACTTTCGGCGCTGTGCAATCCGCGTGAAAACCGGAAAGCTGTGTTGTAAATAAAACGACGGTCGTTAAAGCGGGACCAGATGACTTTCAAAACCAGTTTTCGTGATTTGAGCGCCAAGAATAAAAAGTATAAACTTTGTTTAGAGTCACAAACAGCGCTGTCAACACGGAGGCTGTTTTAATTATAGCCTCAGAATCATTGAATTGTAGTACATAATGGTAAGAACACCACCTCCTTCTGTGTTCTGTGAGTAAGATGCCTAAGCTGGAGTAAAGCTTTGTTGTCCGTAGTATTTCAATCTCAGCATCTTCTTTTCAGATCTAGCGGCTCCGAAGAAATCAAGTATAGGCGCTTGAACCGAATAAAAAGTGTAATTGATGCAAGAAACACGGTTTTAATTCATAGCCCTCTTGCATGATTGTTGGGTTCAAATAAAAGAAAGGTGCCTGCGACTTAGTACAAGGCGATCATAAACGTTAAATGCCCATATAACGAATGTCTGTGGTTGATATAAAATCACAGTTAGCGGTACCAAAACAAGGTGTTCATTTTTAGGGCATTCTGCTGTTATCGTTGCATCTACCAAGTATTGTCCTCTAGCGTTTTTTTTTTTTTTTTTTCACTCAAAGCAAAATTCCTCCCAAACACTGCCTGGGCTTTCCTGCCGCAGTTACAATGCCAGCTCCGCGTGTTACAGATTCTATTGAAGGGAAAATATCAGTAATTGTGCCCCCAAACGCTAGTAGTTTGAATTGTATCATAGTAATTGAAAATAATCGCCATTGTTCCAAAAGACAAACGAATTCGTCGTTTTAAAGATCACGCTTCACCTTTGTGCTTCACCGCAGCGCAGATGTGCTTAGAATGAGTACCCTTTGAAGGCGCGACTCAAAACTGCCGTTCCACTCGGCCCAACTCTCACCTGGTTATTTGCAATTATATCTCGCACTGTACAAATTTCATCTTCAAAATCTTACGTACCTTTTTGTCTATGGTAGCACGGCGGGGTCTGTTACAAGTGATTCGACATTTGCGCGTGTCCGTGCATCGGCAACTTCTGGCTCAGTGTCCCATAGGAAGCAGATTGATTGATGATTGATGATGATTGTTGATGATTGATTGATTCTTGATTGATTGATTGATGATTTGGATTGATTGATTGATGATGATGATTGATGATTGATTGATTGATTGATTGATTGTATTGCATTGATTCGATCGATCGAAGACGCCCGCTCCACCTGGCAAGGAGCGAAATCTCTATCCTCAAGCTCATTCTTGGAGTCGTGAAGTATGAAAGAAGCACTCAGTGCTGCGGGGCTAAGACACGTTCGGCATTTCGTGTTTCTCGCACCATAGTTCAGGGATGGTTGGATGTTTTAAAGCTCCCCTGTCCATTACACCAATGCACATTTCGTTGTCTGCCGAAACTCGGCGTAAAGCGTGAACCGCATGGAACGTTTACTGGCGCGAAAACGCGCCGCGCCAAGCCACAGGCGCGCTGACGCTTGCTTCGGAACCACCCGCACGCTGGCGCCGCGCGCGGCCGGCGGGGCAACATGGCGGCGGCTTCGGCCGCGGAAGTGGTGTACGGGAGCTCGAGCGACCGCTTCTAAGCGCTCTCTAAAATGCCCCTCAAGGCACGCACGAAGTTGCTTGTGCGGTAAAGGCGCATAGCATCAGTTTGTTTTTTCAGTCGACTGTGTGAATCGCCTTTGTGCAGTCCTTGTATGCTACTCCAGCGTCTATGACAGTCTAAACAAGTAAAACAGTAATTTAGGCAGGCATGTGCTAATACATTTTTGCATTTACACACCATACAGGACACACACGAAGAGGACAAATAAGTTGGAATAAAGAGATACTCGCTAAAAACAAAATCATTGAGTAAAATGGTCCACACGGGTACAACATACCAAGTTTCATCATTACAAACCACACACTGAAAAAGGGTATAGTTGACAAAATGAAAGCAAAAATACAAACAACCAAAGATGACTGCTAGTTTGAAAAACTGCCGGTGGTAATATACGGGGAAGTTCGCGTTTTCAACTTATCTACGGGAATCAAGTAATTTTACTTCTATTTTATGGCCGAAAAATACAAAAAACACCCATATAATTCGCACGTATGAGTTAACGAGAATAAAAAAGGCCAACCTATGGTCCTTATTTTTTTTCCTGGAATATAGACAAGTTTTCAGTTTATTCAGCCTTTCTAATCGGTCATGTCACTTCTGACAGTCGTTTGTTGTCGCATTAAAATTTATCCTTCTCAGCAATCGGTTTCCTGTAGAAAATACTCGTCTACTTTCGAAAGGCAGCCCAACGGTGTGCTCACACACATACAGTCGTTCCGACAGCTTTAAAAGAAATGTCACATTCCTCTATCCATAATTAAAAAATGGTGTTTGGAAGTCACTTTTCTTCATTACTCTGCCCTGTACATTTAAGCCGGTTTACAAACACCTATCCACAGTAAAACAGATAATTAGCGAAAAAATTACCTCCTTACTTCAACTACGAATGTGTTACTCTGCGTGTTTTGGCAACTAGCCATCCTACCACCGTTGTAACCATGCGGGCCTTAAACTACACCGGACGTCCAAAAGATTAAGCCTCGCCGACACATGCTTTGCAGGCATACGCTTTCCTACGCCTAACTCGCCCGCCGTCTCCTATAGTTTCCCATCAACAAACTATACAATACAGAATTCAATTTACTACGGGATTATCCAAGTCCTTGCCCACTTTCTTTTTTTTGGGGGGGGGGGGGGGGAGGCAGGTAAGGCATTGCGAAAACACCGGCGCAACAAAAACAAAATTCATCGTACCGCTCTCCGATTAAATAGTCACGATGACCTCGTTAAAATTAAAGCCGTTCCTGCACCCTCTTTTCCCGGGCGTAAACCAAGCGAAAACCAATAGCGTAAACCAATTTCGCTGGGGCTTTCACCCTAATCTTGTTGAGTAAGCATTTCGCTGGCCAATCTACGCGCGACTGGAGCCTTACCTAGCCCACCTGGCTTTAGCGGCACTTTTTAAAGCCCCGGCGCGAACTTTAACCCTTTCAGCCTTTTGTACACCCCGGTAATACCTGTCCCTTCATCCATGAACTATTGAAAGCTGGAAAGAGGAAGGGACGGAGGGGGGAAGGTTTGTTTACTCGTTAAAAAGTTTGCTATTCGCGCTACATCTGCAGCGCCATAAGTGACCGCGGAAGCGGTAGATTTAGAAACATACCTTTAAAAGTATACCTATTAAAAGGGCAGTCAAACGAAAAGGTAAATGGTATTCGCTGCGATGGCTAAGTGGTTAAGCCGTTGCTTCTCAGAGCCCGAAGCACCTGGCCCCACCCCCCGGCTGAGACGACTATTTTGAAAGGCGGTGATCTTCCTTGGGTCGCTTAAAACGCGAGAAATTTTTGGCCTGTCTGTCTGTCTGGAATTTTTCGACATAGCTGAGGCCGGTGCAAACTTTGCAAACTATATTAAAACCGAGGCATAAGTCATACATATTTACTTTATGCAGCGCCGAAGAAAGAAAGCTCGGGGGCTTTTAAGGCAAAGTTTCGCGACATGACCGGTCAAACCAACATTACTTTAAGAACACACGTTATATTGGGTGTTTCTGTGGCAGCATATGAAAAATTCTCTTTCCTTTGTGTGAAGAACGATAACCAGCGGAGATGGGCGCAGCCCAAGGAGTGCAGGAAACAAAACACGTTCGTAATTTGTGATTAGCTGACTGAAACTCAGAGGGACTGCAGCTCAGTTCCAGCGGACAAACATGAAACTGTCCATTTCACTGCCGCGTCGTCGGCATATTACTGTCTGTGTAACACACCAACCCAAACCACCTGACCGCGGAGTACAGCAGAGAAGTTGTGTTGCCCCGTGACAGTCACGTTGAAATCTCCCACGAGCGGAACGGACATGAATCGGTGAGCGCGTGATATAGTCAATATTAATCCAAAGCCCTCCACGACGGTGCGCCTCAAAGTCCAGGTGTAACTTCGGCACGTTAAACTCTGTAATCTAATATAATCTAACCCTGGCTGCGTTTGCACCCCCCCCCCCCCCCAACCCTCAATCCGTGCACACATAGCCGGCAACTTGTGATGAGTGCATACTACGTGAAAGACACCGGCAAAAATGTCGCTTCGGAATCACTTCAAGCTGGACAGAAGAAAAACACCGGCCAAATCGTCACACCTGAGCCCTTAAAGAAAGAAGCACGCTGATTCTTGGGTGCAGAAATTTCCGGTTTACGCCGATTCATCCACGCACGCCATGTATGTTAAAATCGAGGCACATACAGCTTCGTGCTAAAATCAACGCTTTAACAAAGCAAGCAAGTCGCGAGCTCTCGAAACGGATCGCACTCGAGCTATGCGATTGCGGGAAATTTGACTTGAATTGTGAAACTTCGTGTTGCATCAACCATGGGTGGAGCGAGAGGCGAGGGGGGAAATCAGGGGGTTAGGAGGGGGTAGCAGAAGAGCGTGTTACGTTCCAGGGGCGGCACGAATTATCGTCTTGAGACTACAGTTACCGCGGATCAAGCAGATAGCCGGCCAATATTTTAAGGACGATAGTCTTTCTTGGGCTACCCAAACCCGAAAATTTGGTGTATCTTGGACGGAATTTTTTTTTTACTTTGAAGCCAGTATATACATCAGCTTCAACGACAATGCACATTCTACGTAAAATATCAACCAATCGCAACAGAGAGGTAGGCATCCGCTTATTGCACAGAACGGTAATTTTAAGGCACTATGCAACCCAAGAAGCAACTACAGCTTTACGATTTTATACCACCAACCCCTATATTATTTTCCTGTGGATAGCAAAAGCACTCACAAAGGGCTTCTGACGAGACCACTATTTACGAAACTACCGCCAAGAGTTACGTCAAATGATGGTAAACTACTCCCCAGAGTTTGAAAGTCGCAAGATCATCTATACCCGTAACTAGTGTTTTCATTGCGGGAAACGCTCAAACCAGGCCCCTTCGCCCTCAGACTCCTCCTCCCCTCCGCCTTCTTTTTTTTTTCTTTCTTGCGCTACCGCTTCCCTTGACTGCAGAGCTTTTTTGCAGTTTGACAAGCCCTAACACTAGTCGTTAACAAAGCCTGCAAACGTGCGTTGCTACCCCCTCAAACAAGTAAACACAGCATCAAAACACCCTCAGGCCCTGTGGCAACGCAAAACCAAAGGATGAACAAGAGTGAACAAGGGAAACACTGCGGCTCTTTCAATTTAGCACCCTGGGGCCACTGTGGATCCCCACTCGGGACGATGCCAGAGCGCCAAGAAAAAAGCTCCCCTTGTTGTTGCAGAGCCAAAGCGCCAATCGATCGAGGCGTCGCTTCTTGGGCTTGCCGCCTACTTTTCAGAGGTGCCGGCAGGCGGAGAGCGAAAAAGATATGGGTAGAAAAACAAGGGAATAAAAGGACACAATGTTCGCCCTATCGAGAAGCCACCTTACCGAAAACCCTCGAGGCAACAACAGACGACCTGGCGTCACTCCCTTAAGAACCGCTTTCAGAGCCTCATAAAATTTTCGAAGCGCTTCGGGAGCCGGGTATCGAAACGATACGTATCGCGCGGCACACGATCACTTTTTTTTATTTTGCTTTCATGCGTAAAGAGGAATATCTTAGCACTGCCTTTCACGTCTCATTAATGCGGCCAGAGTCAATCTCGACGGGAAAAGGAGCGCGTCAATATACGCTTGCCGCTCGAACGACTTCCTGAAGACGCGGTATTAAGATGCGCATTATAATGGCGAAACCCATTTTCAGCGCGTAGAAACACTGTTGGTAGCACATTTTCACGGCTTTTTCGAAAGTTACGCCGAAGAGAACTTGACGAACTCAAATCAACTCAACTCAACTCATCTGTAGTACCACTTATTTTGCTATTTCTAGGACGTCTAAGACCTTATATTTTCCCACTATTTTCGAGCGTATAGCTCGGAAAGAGAAAATACCCGGTGCCATTCACGGCCGCATCGCGAGCCACAGCAGCGACGTATCAACGGTTTGCGATGCGGATTGATGGTAGTTAAGTTTGGAAATTTATACGTTCGCCTCTTTCAAGGCTAATTTGTTCCTCCTTATTTCATTCAAGCAAAGTTCACTCGGGTGAAAACGTTCCCCCAACCAGGTAAATACCGTAGCACGGACATCACAGTGACGTCGTAAAAGACGACGTGAGCAAAGTCGCGATGATGATGATGATGATGATTATGATAATGATGATGATGTAGAGCGGGAGGAGGAGGCAATTTCAAGCGCAGTTTTCTTACGACGGAAGTAGCAGTGCGTAAAACGGCAGTGAAAGAAACTCCAAGCACAACTGCGCGTCCTACTAGTATCCTGACAACTGCTTCGGATGTCCCCTTTAAACTGCGTGGGAAAATCGCATTTGAAAAATTTGCCTCGTCTAAGGCAATTTCTAAAACACAGGTGACGCGGGTTAATTGGCGCATATTTCTGAAACGGAAGAACGGGGCCAAAGGCAGGACCAAAGAAGACCAGACACACGCAGCGCCGCTGAGTGCGTTGCTGAGCGCATCCGAGATCGGCGTGTGGCAGTAACAAACTGGTCCGCGAAGGGCAATTGTGCAAGTAGAAATCTCGGAAAGTATTGACGTGGTCCTGAGAAGCCGATTACGAAACTTAGTTTCCACTTGTTGCGTCGTGAGTTTACACTGATTAATGTTCGCGGTGTACTCACTCTGGTTTGAATTGGGCGCATGGCTGCCGAAAATTTGCGCTTCTAAAGCGAAGCTTTCTTAGTTGGACTGAAAGCGTCCTTCCAGAAAACAAAAGCATTTCCCCGTATACCGGTTGGTCGTAGACCGCAAAACTCTGGTAAGATATCTGGACACACGGCGCATTTGCGAAGAAACCGGGCTTCCATTGTGTCAATACGGTCACTTGAAATCGCGAAGTATGGGTCTTGAATAAGACAATACACGCAACCAATCATGAAGGAGGAGTGCAATAGTAGTATACCTTTATCTCTTAAATACGTATCGGTACACATTTAGATCGTTCTTAGGTGCGTTTACTCAATGCGCGAGAAATCGTCGCAAGGGTTCGTTGAATTTTTGTTTGAGAATTTGGGTCTTCAAATGTTTGAAGACCGATTGGTCGCACATTTAGCGAAGATTTTGACACACTTTTTGGTGCAGTTTTGATGCGAAATGCTTTCGCGCTTCTCTAAACTTTCTCTATGAACGGATGGTAAAATTATATTTTATAGGACCCCCTACAACGCTGCCAATAAACGTTTCACTCTTTCCGCCGTGCCTGGAAGCACTTCGAAAACTACACTTCCCCGCCACCCTCAGTGCGGTACCGCGTAAGTTTTGCCTCGCAGCGGGTATCTCTTGATGTATCTGCTTTTCTTCTGTTGGCCTTTCTCCCTAAAGTGCCTATCGAACTCGTTTATTGCTTCGACTGAAAAGCAGCCGGGCAATAATCATGATATGGCTTGTTTTACGGCACTGCAGAGCACGAAAACAATGCTCGAGCTTAGAAGACAGCAAAATGTTTCCAGCGAGTTCCAAGTTATCTGGTGGGCGCAGAGCAGTAATATTCGGTTGGAGTACTTTGTGGCTACCTTATCTCAGCACTAGACATGCCTGTTGACTGCGTTCTGAAAGCATTTCAGGTGTTGTGAAAAAAAGGAGTGGGGAGCGATTTTGCAATCTTAAGAACTTGTTTCCTAAAAGGCCTCTCCACCGCCGTTTTTGAAGTGCTTTTCAGAAAAAGCACTTCTGAAGTGCTTTTTGAGCGTGGTGAAGAAACGCAGACAGTCGTTTGGTTAGCGGGCTACAAAAGATAAGTTAAGTATTACTGCACTACGTACGTCAAGTAAGTTTCCCGACAGGTATTGCGTGTTTTCTGATGTTCTTGAAATGCCGGCAACTCTTTTTTGGCATTGTGGGAAGTCCCAGAGGCCGTATCGAAGCTATTGATCGGGTGTCTTCGAGTTGTCGCAATACACGCACTTCTCTCCAATAAACCCTCTCCAACGAATAACGGAAGAAAATTAAATATACTGTTTGTAGCGGCAAGCATATCCAGGTAAGCCAATCTGTGATGGCAAACAATCGTTGAAGGAAAAACAAGAGAGAAATGGGAAAAGAGAGAGAGCACATGGATAGAGCGCACTGGAGTTAGGCTTATCGTTCACATAAGCAGACCTGCTGCTTCCGTGCTCTACAGAGTGGTTGCAGGTGAAACGACATTAAAATCCCTTAAAAGGATGAAGAATCCATGGGAATTGCGGCAAAGAGACTTTCATGGCGCACTTCGTAACGAGCAGTCGCCAAAAAAGACAACAAATCTGCAGAAGTTCAGATAATTCTCTACCAATCCGTAGCATTATTTGCCGCTCGTCTAGAGTGAGTTCTTCACCGCCAAATATGGCTATGAGTAGCGAAAAATGTTGTATCACTTTATGCTGTTTACGTTTCCTTTGTTTCTTTTCGCCAAAGATGTAAATATACACCATTAAAGTGACGAGGTGCCTGTACTTTGTTAATTATTGATTTTTTTCTGAAGAAGCAAGGGGTGCTGCAGAGTTAAACAATTTACGCTATTTTTATACGTATTTGCAAACCTTTTTTCTGCAGACTTCCTTCTGTTTATTCTTGGGTTTCGGGGAGAGATGCATATTTTTAATTTTGTTAGATCATTTTTGAAAAAAAACATTTTTTCTATTATTCTTATTTCTTGGTTTTTCGAGATCCTGTTTGACCAATTATCTCCAATTACGCTATTATTACGATTACTGTTTTTTTTTTTTGCGAAATAGACTTCTTTTTTTTGGAAATTAAGGGCGTCACGCGGTCCTGGCTGGTGGGGGTACTCGGCAAAGACTGCTACGAATTAGAGAACACCCCTCAGTTCTGGTCGTCTCTTCGTTGTAACATGACTCTGCAACTTCGCGATTAAAAAAAATAAAAACATGCGACCGCACATTCGTCTGCTAGGTCCCTTACAGCGCTTGGCTCGAACACCAATTTCAACCACATCTAAATCGCTTCCCTTTTTCTTTCGTTGGGTCTCTCGTGCGACGTTTATGTTACCTCCCCGATCTCACAGAAAGCTCTACCCGGGTATATAGACGGGGTCCAGCGCAAACGGAACCAGTAAATCTTGATTCGCCGGAACGCAGGATCGGGCCAATCAGGGAAGCCGCGAAAATGCAGCCGTAACCGAAGCGCGGCACGTTCACGCTAGAGCTGCCGCTTGCTGCAAACACGCGACGGAATCGTTCGGCTACTTTTTTACGACCGGTCATGTTGTCCGCGGAACGCGAGATGAGCTGGCGGTGGTGCGAAGTGCACATCGACGGAAACAGGGCCCGTAAAACGTCCGCGGGCCACACCTAAATAGGGGCGCCACATAGAAGGGGGCGCGCTTCGAGGCTGGTCAGTAACAACTTCACGGGAAAGGTCACATGTGAATACTGTTGCTCCAGGAATGTTTTAAAGGATAATGGGAACGCGGCCGTGAAGGAAAAATACAGCTTTGTTTACTTTGAACAACTAGCCCCAATCTAATCACAACACGAATACCGAAACCTAACACGAATTCCAGTCGTACGACAAAAAACTATGTTGCGACAACAGCAGTCCTGTTGTTACGACAAAGCCATCCGTTGTTACGACACACATTTCTGTCGTTACGACAGAGTCAATTTTCTTAACGACAAACATTCTGTAGTTACAACAGAACTGCTATTTACGCTACTTTCCACAATGGGCAATAACATTCAAACCATGTAAAACTAGTGATGGAACATGAGGATCACGAGAAGACAGGAATTCGGCACGACGGAGCATCAAAATCGGGAGAGGAATACGACACACGAGAGAACATCAGAATCACGACACGACAAGAATACGACAAGTATGACACGCCAAAATGCGACAAACTACAGAAAATGTTCTTGACGGCATTTTCGACTAGCCACTGGTAACTCACTCAGCCCCATTCCAGAACCGGAAAGACGTTTCTATCGCAGAAAGAACGCAATAGAAATCTAAAAACTCAAATTTCGCGCTACAGTGACGTTACATGATCAGGAGTGACGTAGTATGGGCCAGCACGAAAAGCATAATTTTTAGTATGTTAACTGTAAGTTAGCATCGAAGTGATACAATCAACGGAACTTAACAACCTGCTGCTATCGCCCGGTCATGTTTTTTGGCGGTCACTAAGGCCGACGGCCGCCAATCGCACAAACAAGAACATGACGTCATAGAGGAATCGCCAGAAATTGTCTGGGGAGTCGCTGCTGCTTCACTTTTTCTTTTATGTCTCAATTATATGTTCGAAATCTACAATTAAATCTGTATCATTGTTTACGGGGACAAAGCAGTCTTTTTAACAAACCAAACTTGTATTTTCTCTTCATGACCCCTTTAAGGATAACTTTAAAGGGGCCGTGAAGGCCAAAATATGTTTTTTTCAATTTTAAAGAAATCTATCTTTCGGTGATTCACTCAAATCTTCCCCGCCCACCTCTAAAAGGCATTTTATAACCGAAAAAGGAAGAGAAATAAAAAACATTCTTCAAATTTCGCGCAATACGATGACGTCAGCTGTGACGCAATTGAGGGAACTCTGAAAAGACAGTACAGTAACCAGCGGGTTAAATAAACATTAGCATACGAAGTGGTACGAGTAAACAAAACTAGAGGCACCATACAATCACACAGCCATGTTTCTTCTTGGTGGTTTCTTTGGCCGGACGCCGCTAATAGCGCGAACAAGATCCTGTGACGTCATAAGCATTGATAATTGATATTTTGTCGTGCTTAACGCGCCGAATCTACACGTGGGCTAAGAGTCGACCAGTTGTGGATGGCTCTGGATTAATTTTGACCACCCGGGGAGATCTTTAACATTCGCCGAAATATCCCCCTATCCGGTGTTTTCGCTTTTCGCATTCCACAGAAAAGCAGCCATGGCGACCGGTACCGAATCCGCGCCCTCGTGCTCAGCAGCACTGAGCCACTTAGCCACTGCGGCGGGCATGACGTCATAAGGACCAGTCAAAAAAGTGGCGGGTGAGTTACCACTGCTTCACCGATATACCTTAATATCGAGATTTGTTGCTGGAAGTTTCAGTTCATATTGCATCATTGTTTTTTATCAATGAATTCTTTTATATGAACCAAACTTTTATTCGTCTCCGTGCCCCTAATAAATGCCACAACTCTTCGGAACCATCTCCCGCAATTCCGTTGGGACTGTAGAGCGGTGTTGTCACGTAATATACACTTGATGAAGAATCAGCTCTTGCCCCTGTTTCTCCATATCATCAATATTACATATAGGCGGTCCTCCAAAAACTGTATGGGTTTACGCAAGAAGAACTACCCAAACCCTGCAAGACTATTGGAACTTTTTTTTTTTTGACACCTTGAACACATTCTGTTTTCGAACCACGCCTGGTTTGAAGTTCTGAAGTCCTGGTTTGAAGTTCTGAAACGGAAGTCACTGAGGAAGTGAGTGACAGATGGGCTTCACTCCGTCTCAGGGCTAAAAGGAAAAACGATGCGTTCTTTCCATCAGGTTCTCTACGTGCCAAATATTCCATGTGAGGGCGTGGTCATCTTTCCATCTTCGCTGCATTCAGATGCCAAGCGGTCAACTTCTACGCCCGGGGATTTGAAGGAACTTTCGCAACCGGGCACTTAGAAAGACCCTAAAAAATCAGGTAACTATGCATCTCGTGCGATGGGTCCTCTGCATCCATAGAAAAATAGCAAAGCACCAGAACAAGAACATCAAATGGTCTGGTATTATATCTTAATCCTTCCTTCAAACTTCGGTTCTAATCTACTCCAAGAAATAGCCTTCAAACAGCCCCACGCTGACGCCACCAGTTCGGCAAAAGGACACTCCAACTACGTGATCGTAGCATGCGGCGTAACAGAACGCACCCTATAGCAGCTCCAGGAAGTTGAGCAGACGTTACGGCCTGACGACCAACCAAACTTCGCCACCACCGAAACCCTCGCGAGGCCTAATCGATGTAAAGGATCCCTAAGTATGCGAAAATACGGGCGCACTTAGGAGACCGGAAGCCGGACCAACGCCAGGAATTACGCCTTCCGAACGATCTCCGCCCCCGCCATACGACAATGGTTTCTTATCAGGCAGCACTCTTTTTTTCCCTTGAGAGCTACAGCAGTCTGGAGCGCTCGTCCGTTCCCTTTGGGTCGTTATAGGTGGACAAAAGGCACGCAAAACCAATCGGTGCTGGGCTGCCGAAGGAATAGTCAACGGGGGAATTGCCTTTCAGGAGAGCCAGAGGGTACAGCGAGTGACACCAGCAGCACTCACAAAAGGGCAAGACAAGAGCAAGAACCAAAATGAGAGTGTAGTCGTGTAGTAACAGGGCGAAAACGGAGTATGGGCATCTTAAAGAAGCCGTTATCTCCGCGCAGCAACGCCTCGCGGACAAGAAGCGGGCGTTCTTTTCACGCGAGCACTTCTGTGAGGCAGTTTCCGGTTCCGCTCGATGAGGGGCCTGCCTTTTTTTTTTTTTTTTGCTACTTTTCTTGCCGCTTTCTTTTTTTTACGAACGGAAGAGCATGGTACGCCGAGCAAGTGTGCGCATTCCGCCCCATGAAGGCAGGCTGGGTTGCTATTATACTGAACCTTTAGACAGTGGAGACAGTCACTGGACGAGAATCCACGACAGTGGACGCGAACTTCAGTCAGTGGACGAAAACCCGCGCATACGCTTTCCAGATGAATTCAGTCTTCGAACCGTCTTGCATTTGTTATGTATAAGGACTTCGATGGACGGTAGGAGAAATACCAGCGTCCATTTAATGGAGGTTGTCGAAAGAACGAGAACGTACCAAAGAAATGAGTGGTATAAACCACACGTGAACCAGTTCTGAGGAATCAACCCTTCTTACATCCTGTACCTAAAGCCTTGTCGATGGGTAATTATTAGGAAGCTCTCTGAACTCGTACGGAGGATTACCAGTACAGAGACTCTTCGTTTTCGTCGTTAGGGTAACCTACGGCGATAGTAAGTATTATACACTGTCATGTTAGCGGTAGAGATGGCTGGCTGGTTGCCTGCGTCTCGTGACCGGTGCTCAGCGGAGTCGTGCAGAACGCAGAATACGGTTAAACCTGGACACAACGAAGCTGACGAAAATTCTTTAATTTTTCGTTACATGCAGATTTCGAGTTAAGGCTCACGTGAATGAAGCAGAAACAAAACCAAAATTGCTGACGGAGAACTCACCCTTTAAGGGTTCATTTCACAGTGAAAACTGCGTATATGCACCTGATGCTCTCCCACGAGCTTAGTCGCTACACGGCCCTCCAAAGACGCAACGTCACGTATACCCCCATATTCAGAGACGGAAATTAAGTATCCCTTTTGCCTTTTGACACTTTTAGTTGCCCTAGCGCGTTTCGGACCACACTTAAGCCTTTTCGCGAACTTGACGCTCCTTTCCGCACTCAAAATTGTTGAGGAGGTGCTATAGCTGGGATACTTTACCGGGCGGCGACGTTCTTCTTTCTCGCCAATAGATCCAGATTTAAAATTGCGAGCTTGCCTTGAAAAAATGAAACTTCTTGTTTTCTGGCAGGAGAACTTATCACCGACAAACAGACAAAAATACAGATAGCAGTCGAGACGAGCGCCTACACGCCGACAGGAAGGCGTAGCACCTAACAGACACCGCACTCACTCGTGGAAACGCACGGTAGTTCGCGGTGCGGGCTCAATTCGCTAAATTAGTGCATTTATCCTGCCTATTTTTCAGAAAAAGGGCAAAAAACAATGATTCATCAGCGCAGCGAATTCGTTACGTCAAGGTTAACCGTCGCAACGCCTTCGTTATACATACAGGTCGCAAGTACATGGGCTTTAATGGGGGTGACAATGGGGAATTGAAAGATTTCGTTAAATTCAGAAATTCGTTGCATAGAGGCTCGGTACATCCAGGCTTCGCTGTATAAAGTTACGACGAATAATCGCTAGATAGTAACATCGGAACTGCATCATCTGGCATCAGTCATTCGGCGTCGGTTCGGTATCGTCTTAAGATTCCCGCAGCTTTGGGCCCGCATTGCGATGCTTCGTGTCGCTTTTCGAATTTTTCCACGAGGTTCATCGGTGCCCCAACTCACTATTTAAAGGGGCCATGAACACAAAATAGAAACTTGGTTAATTAAAAAGGCTGCTTTGTTCCAATAACAATGTCACACATTTCGTCGCAATCTTCCAACAAGTAATGGAGATATCCACGAAAACAGATGAAGCAGTGGCGACTCCGCAGCCACTTTCCGGCAACTTTTCTATGACGTCACAGAATCTTGTTGGTGCGATTGGCGGCCGAAAACCTAAACAACCGTTAGAACGCGACTGGTCAATTGTAATGGGGCCTCTAATTCCCTTCGATTGTATCACTTGAATGATAACGTGTGGATAACACACTGACAAACACACTTCTAGTGCTGGCCCATATGACGTCACTCCTGCCCATAACACGCCCCTGCAGCGCGAAATTTGAACGTTTTTTAGTACTTCTGGTGATTTTTCTGTAGGAAAACACCTATCGTGGCTGGAATGGAGCTGAATGGGGTGCTGAAGCCTAGTTCTTTTAAATTAAAACGAAGTCGTATTTTGTTTTTGTTTTTTTGGCATCTTGAAATTATTGCACTCGTCCATTCATGGTCACAGGAGTGCGAAAAAAACCCCGCAGCTACAAGAATTTCCAATTTTCAAGCGCGAAGAAAATGCCGTTGAAGTTGTACGATGATGGGCGCATGCGTTGCTGGCAAGCTCGATAATTTAGTGGTGTGTGCGGCACTAAACCACACAAATAAATGAATATGAGAATGGCAGTTTGTGCGTCACAACATCAGGAAACGCGGGGGTTCGGATGGAGAATAAATCCCGATTTTCAGTCACGTAACGAAAGCGTCATCTCCGCTTTCGTCACCGAGAGCGTTGTTAGTACCAGTTTTCAAAATCCGAAGTGGTGACGAATGCCCAAATTACCAGCAAATATTCGAGAAGAGTTCACAACAAAAAAGTTTCTTTTCTTTTTTCCGGTTTCATAGTATCCGCCCTATTTCAATAGGAATTGGAGAATGGGCGGCAAAAGTGGCTAACGCGAAATATTATGCAACGAATCTTCGCCTAATATACTGCAGGCGTTCATCAGTATTGCTGATTCGGATCTCCGCCGATCAGGGCTCACATCCCGATACTTAAGGTAAGTATCACTGGCCAGGGGCGTAAGTACAGTGGGGGGTGGGGGGGGGTTGTTTCGGTGTCAAAACACCCCCAATTTTTTTTTGAGCGCTGCATACCACCTTTTCTCCTCCTTATGGTTTTTTTTCCTATGCTAGTTGCACACCGCATCGTCATAATCTGTTTCATGGAAGTGTTTTCTTTTTTGCAAGAAATAGCGTTTTTTTACGAATCTAAGGGCTTAGAGTTCTGGGTACATTCGTATTTTTCTACAGCTATTAGAGTCAACGAAACAACTAACCTGTCAGCTCTACTGAAGCAGAAAAATATTGATATATTTTGGGTGTAGGGAATATTTATTATTATTTTTTACGCCCTCACGCAAAATACCTCCCGGAAGTATTTGACTGTATTGAAGAATTAAATAACATTTCAATTCTTCTGTAATTGAAGAATTCTTGCGTTTGAATTCTTCTGTTTGCATTTGAATTCTTCTGTTATTGAAGAATTTAAATGCATCTGCCTATACATAGATTAATTTAAGAAAATTTAACATATAAAACGCGAAGCTTTACACGGAACTGGTTCTATAACTGCGCTTTAATTTGCGTTGATATTGCACATCTTGTCCCGCAATTGGGCGACCAACCAGCCAAGCCCGAAACTTCCGAACCGCGCTCCTTGGACCAAACTATTATGAAATACCCTCAGGTTAGCGGAAACGTCAAACCCCTTCTCTTGGGAAATCTCTATTTGCCTCTTCAAGAAACCACAATCAAGAGTAACATCGCTCGAAAAGTAAAAAAAAAAACGTTTGTAGTTACTTTATTCTGCTCTTACAAAATGACCCGACCACACCCTCCGGCGAAGGGCAAACTTACACCTATCGTGACACGAGCGCCCATCTTCCGACGCCGTTTGCACTCACCTCAAAATACGATGAAGATACAAGCTGCGGCAGATGTTTCCTTACCGAGTGTTGTTACACATTTATACAGCTAACACATGTCAGCGAGGTACCGCGCTGTCTGCTTCGTTTCTCGCTGCTGCGACGGAGGCTGTCCGCTCCATTAAGCTTCTCCTGCGAAGCCATTCATCATCTCGAGCAGGTGCACGGAGGCGAAGCCAACTTCTTTGCGAAAACGGTCCAGGTATACGCTCTTACCATACTCGTGTGGGGTTGGAAAAAGTGTGTTGCAAGGGAGGAAAAACGTAACTTCCCGGGTTACCCTGTCCTTTTCTGCAAGGTCGATGTGACATCGCCGCATTAGAGGTCCTCTCGCAATAGGCCCTAGGGTAGAGTCGACTATTGCGTCATACCCTATGGATACAGGTACGCCATAATTGGTTTGGACCGTAGTTAGGAACGACTATCACGCACGACGTGCCGCACGCACGCACTCGATGTTGAAACTGCATCGGGCTTTGCGCCTTAACAGTAGATGGCAGGCTCTGTCGGCTTTGTACGTTCTATATTTTAATTTTAGGGGCCTAAGCAGCTTAGGGGCTTGGGCTGTCGGCGGTCTCCTCTCGTCATCGTCTCATGTCGTCACGGCAAATCAAGTTGTCAAACGATGGTCAAAAAATGTGTATAAGGAATAAAACCGATTCAAAATAAACTAAGATAATTTAAACTACTTTATATACAAGAATAATCTGCATTTGTTTGCATTAGGAACAGAAATTTTTTAATTTCCGTCTCAAAATTGGTTTCAAAAACTAGGTTTTTTCCCTGTAAAGCATGCTTCTTATATTGCTGCTGCGTGCGACACGAAGACAACTTACGCCCAATTTGTCGCTTATTTAATTGCTTAAAAAGGGTACGACGCAAGAGATGGTGCCGCCACCTCAGCAAGCGCGCGATTTCTCCTCCCACCGGCCCTTCTCCGGCGCCGAATCAGCGCGCGCCTTGTGGCCAGAAAGAGACTTGCAATCTTTGAATACACTTATACACTGAAGATGATAGGTCTAACATTAAATTGACAGGAAAAAGAGCGGAGTGGGTCAGGGAACAAACGCGTGTTAAGGGCATATTAGTAGAAATAAGAAGAAGAAATGGACGTAGGCAGGGCATCTATGCGAAGGCAAGATAACTGTTGGTCATTGAGGGTAACAGAGTTGATCCCTAGAGAAGGCAAGCATGGCAGGGGGCGGCAGAAGAAAGTTAGATTGGCGAATGAGATCAAGAAGTTTTCGGGGATAAATTGGTCGCGGGTTAGCGCAAAACCGAGATAATTGGAGACTAATGGGAGTGCATTTGCCCTGCAGTGGCATAGATAGGCTGGTGATGATACACTGCATGCTTCGCACCCTCTCCAGGTTCCAGGTTAGAGGAGATGGCCCGGGATTTTTTTTTTTTTCAATGAGTGAGTTAGTGAGTGGTCTAGTGACTGAGTGAGGGCGGGAGGGAATGGAATGCGTGAGTGGAGGTGAGTGAGTGAGTGAGTGAGTGAGTGAGTTGAGTGAGTGAGTTGAGTGACGGAGTGAGTGCAGTGCGTAGTTGAGTGAGTGAGTGCGTGAGGGTGGATGCGTGAGTGAGTGAGTGAGATAGTGATTGAGTGAGTAGTGAGTGAGTGAGTGAGTGAGTTGCAGTTGAGTGAGTGAGTGAGTGAGTGAGGGAGGGAGTGAGTCAGTGGGTGAGCCAACGAGTAGGAAGAAGCAACAATAAGGGCTCTATATTACCCACTAATTCATAGGGACTATGCGAGTAGAAAGCCCTAGTGTAATGTCAAATTCGCATAGCGTGCCTTACTACACGAGTACGGGATTACGATGTATACAGTGCAACTCACCACTCTGCGTGACGGCCCAAAACCAAATAAGAAAACTTGGGCCAAGTTTTGAGCTTGATAGGCGACCCTACAATCGCGCAATCTTCTTCGCGTGCCCATTGTGCTCCTCTACTCAACGTAGATGGCACAAATAAAATCCTCACGAATGCGGGTAGCCAACGAAAGCGTCAGGCTTTAATTCATTGCGTATGGCTTGCGACCAACACAGATGATATTGTTTCGTTTAGGTCCTGAGAAGTATGCAACGAAACCACTTAAGACATCTGTGTACAGGTCCCATTAATTATTCAAGCCTGTTCATTTTACTTAACAATCAAGTCAGTGCGAAACCATACATGTATCTTTGACGTGAAGTGCTAGCGTCAGTTTCATTGCCGGCCGGTCCAAGTCTATTGACTTCGCCCCTATACTTTCCAGTAAACAGCGGCAGAAACATCGACAGACACGCCATCACGAGGAGGCTATGCAGAGACAGAGAGAGAGAGGGAGAGCTCTGCCCAAATTTCGTGCATCACAAACGCGGGCTCACATAATTGCCATCTGAAAACAAGACCATTAATGAATCATGGTGCGTTCCACCGTACGTGCATGATGGTTTGTAAAGATAGGCTACTGGGGAGTACAAATTTTTAGTGTGTACCCAGCGGGAAAATTTTTAGTTCCTTGAAAACGAGTTCAAGGGAGATTTTTTACGCGTGCGCTATTTACTCGTCAAGAAAAACACAGACGTGGTAATCCGAAACTAAGTAATAATAACTACCAACCCATACTGCAAAGCCCGCGGCAGTTACAAAAAGGAAAAAATGCCCTGGAAGTTTCCCTGGTGCATGTTTAGGAATGCGTGAGCATCTCATCCATCTTCCTCGTGAACCTGAGGCTTCCCCCGACGTGCACGCCTTGCTCCGGGCTTTCTTTTTTAGCAACTTTAATGAAATGGAAAACGAGGAACCATCTGGTGGTAACCAGAAAACGTGGTTCGAGGTGCGTATGGGTGGAGGCAGCAGTGGTAAAATAATTAGTTGGGATGCAAATGCAGGAGGGTGTCCCAGACTGCCTTCCCCAATTTAGGGGGATGGAGGGAGTCATTTAAGGAAGTTAGTGGCAAAGCTTCCGCATTCAAATCGAGGGCATGTCAGCTCTTGTGTTTTAGCTGTGTCTGGAATTTTATACGTCGTGTATATTACTTGATAAAGTCAAGACTGAAAAAAAATCGTTTGTGGTTTTGCGGTGGAAAGGTTTGCAGTCGTCATTCGCGGTCTAAGGCAGACTTGTTGAGAGAGAGTACGACGATGGAATTAGAGTGTGATTAACTAGGAAGGGCGGAAAGTATTTCCGTGCTATTTGATGGCGGTCCGGTGTTCATCAGGATTATGTTTCCGGCCTCAAGGCGTCTAGCTTCAAAAGCCCGCCGAACGGCGTTTCTCGCGTGCTTCTCGCACACCGGGTCAATCGCGCGTTTCGGTCGTACCGCCTCCGTGGTGACCTTTGCTCGCTTTAAACAGCGGTATATACTGCCATACTTGTGGACGCCGTACTAGGTCTACCTCTGTAGAGCGGCGCCCTGCTATAAACGTCGGCAGGATCTTGTCTTGAGGGGGTCAAACGCGTTGCATTATTGGGCGTGAGGGAGAGAGACCCTTTCTCACCCCCCTCCCGACGCCTATGAGCCCAGCCCTGAGGTGGAGAGCCGCGACTGTTTAAAGCGTGACCTCATTCTTTACCACGTTTATCAGGCGGATCTTATATTGCTAGGTTTCCTTGTATTTTTCACATCGGGAACAAAAGCTCCCGAGGCACCACGTGGTTATGAAGGGCGAGGCGTTCTACAGCGCGAAGCGTTGGAAAGAGAGCAGCCATTATAGCTACTCCGAAGTAACACATTCTAACTCGTAGCAATAGAGAGGGTCTCTACCAAGCAGTATAGGGCGGGTCCGACCATTGCTATCAGGTGGCACGCAAGAATGAAGATTCCCCAAAAAATCCTTCGATCCCACAACGAACTTAAGTGGCTTCACCTCTCTTCCACTTCCTACCAGCCTATATCCCGTGGCAGGGATTCGTGCTTCCCTGATAATAAAGCATATTGATTCCTTCCCGATGTCTGTGCCATTAGCTCGCAATCACCACCAAAGTCGCACGCCTTTGAAAACATGGTTTGGATCTTACGCTTATCGCTTGTATTTGCAGTGTGAGTAGATGAATCAGTGACGGGCTTCACTTGAACGATAAAAACATGACTTAAACGCCAAGCTCATCTCATCTCTCGTATATGCATCTTCAGTAGATTAGTTAACAAGCGCCGTTTTCCAGATGTAGAGCCCAACAAAAAGTGTGGGCGTGTGTGTATGTGTCTTTCTAAGGGATGACCACCGTCTGCCATAACTAGAAATAAAATTTGCTCATACCTTCCGCCCAAATTTTTGTGCCACTCTATGATGGGGTGTTAAAAGCTTCGCTGGCCATGTACATTCACAGAGTGGAATATTTCGCCGCAATTTTTATATTTCGTCGTAGTTTTGCCTTTCTTCAAGACGTGCCCCCACGGCCTTTCATCAAAAGCTCTATGCATGCCCACAAGAGCCAAATGACGTCAACGCTGTGACTGCAGGAACTTGCCTTCTTGCTTCCCAACATTTTTAAAGACAAAAAATAAGTGTTCCCATAGTAACGGCGTGTGGTAACTGCGTTATACCTGTTTGCTTTTGAATACTAAGTAGCTTCTGAAAGCTGTAATCCGCTTAAGTTCCCTTTTTTGCATGAAAGACTATGAAAGGACGGATTTGAAGCGGCTCTATCTTTTTTTCAAGCTGGAATGGCGAAGTCCGTTGTTGAAGGTTACTCTAAAAAGAAGCGGGCGATTGGGTATCGATGAACCGCACCTTGACGTCAGGTCTACTTCGAAGCAGCTGGCTCTTCGTATGAAACTTCTTGCCTAATGTTCGTGCGCGTTGCGGGCGCCAGTTCGTTCCCCGAAAGCTTTAAAAATAAAGGCGTATGTTTTCTTTGCACGGAAGCTGGATGAAACTCTTGGATGACTCTTTCTCTAATGGTGCTAGAGTTTTTGTTTTTGTTTCCCGAATTGGAGGCTGCCGAAGGTGCACAGCAATTTAATATTGCCACTGTGTTTTCAACCTGATGGGAATTTTTTCTAGCGTAGCCATGGGGGACGTTCAGCCACCGACGAATTAAACGAAACGAAACACAGCACCATCTTGCTCCGTGGGCCTAAATTTGACATCGCAAGAGAATATGACCTTGGATGTCTTCAAACTGCATACTTCTCAATCTTGCGAAAAGTGCGCTAAGCTTAACTTGACGTGCAATCTTCCACGATGATATCCAGCAAAGAAATATCCAGAAAGCAAAGCCCCTATTCAAGCTTCGCATTCTTTGTAATAACCATCGTTAAAATTTGGCTTTCTTCATCCCGTCTAGAAGGCCTAAAGTAACAAAGAAAGCGTGGCGAGTTTCTAAGGGTGCATGGTAAAACGGAGCACGGATAACAACGACAACCAGCAGGAGCAAATACAACAGGACGGAGCGCTTCTGTCAACTAAACTTTTATGTAAAAACATGAAGATATGTACTTGAAGGAAAGAGATAACACACAAAACAAGATACTGCTTACTCCATCCCCTGTTCAATGAAACCTCAATTTTATCTCGACACCGTGACCGAAGGACACGTGAAATTGTGGAGGCAGCTCATATCGCTAAAATGGGTGACAACTGTGTCATACCCCCTCCGTCTCTGTGTCCTACCTTGAAGTTGACTATTTTGGCGTCACTTAAAAGAAGGCTCGCTCGTGTCTGGCTTAAAGGGACCCTGCAACACTTTCTTCAACTTTTTTTTTCTGAAATCTTAAAATGCTTGCAGAACGTAGTCCCCCAACGCATCCAGTACATAGATTAGGGAGTCGCAATGTACCTCAGCCAAAAATTATTACTGTCCATCAGATAACTTGAGAACTCGCTCAAAAGATTTTTCTCTCTTTTCCGGTCTTGACGTCCTTCTACGCCTCGAATTACGTCACTAAGGCCATGTAGCGGCTGTTGGTCGGTTTTCCTGCAGTTGCAGCAATGAACGCTTTTCGATAGCAACTTTAAAAGTAAAGCCACAGAAAGTAAGCCGCAATGGAAGGTGTATCTGGTGCGACGAGCAAATCACGCAGTGCCGCTCCGTGCTGGCAATAACTATAGCTTTCGCAGCGGTTCCAGACGCGAAGGAAAAAGTGAAAGCGCAGGGTCCCTTTTAGGGTTGCAGTATCTTGTTATGTGTGTTATCTCCTTCCTTCGTGTATATATCTTAGTGTTTTTTTTAACAAAAGTTTATCGGATAGTAGCGCTCCGTCCCCGTTGTATTTGTTACTCCAAGTTGTCGTTGTTTTCCGCGCTCTTTTTTTACCATTCAAGGCCTATGAAGCTCATCATAAATTAAAACAGGGTTCTCACGACCAGTCTGAGTGTATTGCCACATTGTACTAACTTCATTCAGCACAATGTGTAACCTATAAGTTTCATTCTTTTCTGAAGCTCTTCAGTGCCAGCTTTAAAGTGCCACTAAGTGCACTTCTCGTTCGTGGGAGGACGTTGATTAGAAGCAGGACGGCGGCCTCAATGAATGCTAAGTAGCCAAAGTGTTACGGGTCAAGAGACGCCAACGCGATCAATGTCCACCACCCGGGGTCGGAGGCCGTCGGAGAAAGGTGTCTGGAGCTATCAAAGCCTCTAGAAGACATTGCGGATCTGGGAACAAAAGGTGACAGCGTAATGTCTCCGCCATTCTTAACAATGAGCCGTGCCGGGCAACGCAGCTGTCAAGTTGTCTCGCAAGCTGCACGCTTCTTCCGGCCTCCGTTTTCGGCCTCATTCCACGGCTGTCAGGAAAGGCCTTATCCGACGACACAGCAGAGCGGACAGCTCCTGAGAGCCCATCGGGCCAACCTAAGTCATGGGGAGACGCGTGCTTTTCCCCGGACGCGGGAGATTTAACGACCTGGGAGTAGAAACCTTGGAAACGGAAAGCCGGGGGATGGATACACGTTGAGTGGAGATCGTCTGCAGGCGTACAAAAGTGGGTAATGGAACCGCAAGCCTTCACCGTGGACGGCTCCTCCGTTGTGAGAAGAATCCCTTCGAAGCAAGTTACGTTTCCATTTCGCTGTAGGGTTGCCCTTTTCTGGCTATGATCTGACCTGTGCTATGGCTCTTACGTGTACTTCCGCAGAAAGATGTGTCTCGTGCCTGCAGTGTAAAATAAGTGTAAAATTATTTACACCCCTAAGAATCTAAATCATTTTACACTCATCTGCACTCATTTTACACATTTTACGCCCTTATAGGGTGTAAATCACTGTTATAAATAACACCTGTACACCCAGCAAAAACAAAGCAAGGAAAAACCCTTACGGGTGTTTTATCGTTTGTGACACTTTAACACCCCAGCAAAAATGCGAGAATACCCCCTCCTTTGAAAGGGTGTTTTATGGTTAAACACGCCCTTTCAAATTGTGCTTTTCTTGTTCTTTGATACGGTGTAAGGGCGTTCGCTATATACAAAACGGGTGTAAGTCAATTTGCAGCGTATTCTTACCCAGCTGCCTGTTAGGGATAGGATCACGGAAGACAAGGGTAGTAAAGGTCACAACGCAGAAAGCATTGCGCAACATTGTCGGGTCAAGAGTGCCCAATTTGCGGACAACCCGAACAGTGAAACGACGGCTGTTACGTCACTTCAGTGAAGCTAAGGCAGGCGAATTCAAATTTTCCACTGACTTTTACTTCCCAGGCAGACGGCGTCCCATAACTGGCGACGTCGTTGAGGTTTGTCACGGCCAGAGAGTCCAGCAGCGTAGAGTCAAGCGATCCTTCCTTTGTTGGTGGCGCATATTCAGAGCCTCATCTTTATCTCGGTCGCACCGGATCTCAGATGGAATAAGCCTGATAGGAACCTCCAAACGATGGCTACTGCGATGCTGCGGGGGTGGTTTTTTCGGTCGCTGCAATGTGGTAGCTTCTTTCTTTTCCGCAGTACTTTCTTTATCTTATGGACCTATAACGCTGTATTTCCTTCACAAAAGCGAAAAGGGGCCATTTCTGTATTGCTCTTTTGTTGTTGTTGTTGTTCTCAAGGACAAAAAAGCTGCCCCGAAGGGACAAGACCAGCGCCGAAACCTCTGAAACTCCAGAGCAAAAGCAGACGGCGACGGCTCCGGCATTAAACCACAAGTAAAAGAGTACACATCCCAGTACTTCCTTTTATCTTAAATCTTCATCCGAGCGACAAAGCCCGACCCAGCGCAGCGTGCTGTTTTTCCTTGGCGTTTTCGCAGCAAAATCCAGCGTGCTCGCGTCTCGGATCGGAGGATTTCGAGAGTCCCCCTCCCGCAGTGCGACATAACTCGTGCGCCTAAAAGACAGTCCTATAACAAGCGGATAGGGGAACGAGCAGAAGGTTGGGACGGCATCGGGTGCTCCCGCGTCCCAAGAGGAGGTTTTAGACGGCGCGTGTCAGTCTTTGTAAGAAGCCCGGGGGATACGGAGGTCGTTCTCCTCCCGTCAGATGTCTCGCAGCGTAGCCGAAGCGTGGAATCCCTTGGCGCCTCAAAGGGACGCTAAGACGCAGAGTGGAACGAAGAGGAAGACGTCGACTGAAACACACAGTGTCTCCTTTTTCAGCGTTGTTATTACTACAGGGAACGCCTGAGAGTATACTTACGAGGTGAGAACCCAAAAACGGAGTGAAAAACGGAACGAACTATTCGAGTGAGGTCAAGAGTAAGCCATACTGAGAGAGCCGACTCAGAAGGCAAGAAAATTGTCGTTCGTTTGCTTTGTTTCGTTTCAGTTTCTTCGTGTTTATTTCGAATACGGGAACACGCTGAAAAAAAAAACTGAACAGCAGCAAACTTGGATCTCAGAGACGAGGAGCGGAAAAAAAAAACACTCAAGCGAAGAGTTGCGTTTCTGGGAAAACTGAAAGCTCTCCGAAGAGACCAGTCGGTAAATGGACTCGAATTTCAAGCTCTGGGCACAGGAGTGGAACTTACATCCGGACAAAGACCGAGAAATCCGCGGTGAAATAGGCCGACTTCGAGTTGGAATTTAAATTTCTCTGTGAGCCTCGACGTTATTTCTGAGATTTCGGCACCATTCCAAACAGGGGCACCATCGTAGCAGGCTAATTCAACCCGCGATCATATCATGTACATTAACACAGCGCCTTGGACACTGAGCCGCCGCGCCTGACGTCGGGCAAAATCAACAGCTTAACAGCATCTCTGGAAACAAGACGGTGTAGAGGGGTTACAAAGACAAATTAAACATTGTTTAATTTGAAAGAACGAGTCTTCAGTACCTATACCTCAGCTCTATTACAGCCACGAAAGCCGTTTTTTAGTCAAAAAATTATGCCCACCTCCCCTCGCGGGAACCCTGGTGTGATGCGACGCTGAGGGGGGTTCAAGCGCAAGCGGAGAGCAACCGTCGACCGAAAGGCCGCCGGAGAGCGGCACACCGGTTATATGCGCAGCGCGCCCGAAGGAGAGGAGACCGCGGAAGAGAGAGTACTGCACATGCGCCGGCGCCAGTGCGTCTGCCGCGGCTATGACGCAACACAATCTAACATAATCCACTTTAATCCAATCCAATCCAAGCCAAGCCAATCCATTCGAATCCAATCCAATGCCCCTCGCGAGTCGCGAGAGAGGGGCATCGGAGAGGAGAGGGGGTGAACGGCGGAGAGCGCAGCTCGCGCGGCGAGGAGAATGGGGGAGGGGCGGACGACAACAACGCCGACGACGCTGCATGGACAAGGCGAGTGAATGAGATGCAGTCGCATCTAAAAACAAAACGCAAGATTTCTTAAATGCTTTCAAATTTCGCGCACAGTGACGTCACGTCGGCCTGCACTAAAATGATATCTTTCGGTGCTTTAACTGCACCTTACCATGCAAGCGATGCCAATCAAACAAAAAAATGTCCTAATCGGCCAGATTAAGGGGAAACCCCCAAGGTGGAGTAAGGTTCTCCGAAGGAAAGTTTGACATCCACCTCAATGCAGCCGTACGGCGATTAAGGGAAGCTATACAGCTTCCTCAGAAACTTCGCAGTTGAAGAAAAATTCGTCCTGGTTCAGCATTCGAACCCGGGACCGTCGCTGTACCAACTGAGCTAACCAGGAGGCTAGTCGTTCGTAGCGCGAAAGCGAATTGATCAACAACTCGACTGCTCTTTCCCCTCGCTCGCCAACTTTCCCCTTTTTAGGGGAAAGTTGGCGAGTTTTTCTTTTCACTGCAGTTTTACCCGACTCAGTTTCGGTTTCTGGATCTGGCTCATTACGAAAAAAACCGCCTCAAACAACGAAATGGCGGCGTGCATGAACCATCAAAGTGTAAACAAATGTTACGTAATGCGAACTGACCAATGGTCACGGCGGACGCGTGCAACAACAGGAGAAAAGAGTGCCGATGCTCTGTAGCGGTACCCGAAACTGAGAAAAGCTAGGAGGGAGAACCAACACCCGGGGGTTGGTGAGGCCCTCCTCGACGAATCGGGGGATTCGGTTGGGGCCCGTTGAAGGCGACCGTCGTAATACCGGTGCGTAGAGGCAAGTGTGGCCAACCTAGCGTAGGTCTTCTCTGTCTCCGGCGGTCAGAACTCAGCGAGGTTGGCACTCGTTGCAGGGGCCGCAAAATTCTAACTTTCTAAGTATGACTCCTCGACAGTCATCCTGATAACAAACATCAGGAGTTTCGAGGGGTCAGACATCTAAGATCACATTAAAAAGCTCGCTGTCTTCATTCCCATTCACATTCCCATAACCCAATACTCTTGTCCGGTACCCTTTTCCTTTACACCCAGCCTCTCCAGCTACTTCCTAGGGGGGATCAGGGGGAGTCTCCCCGGGCCCGCTTCTCTGGCTGTGGTCTCGCATAGTAGCCTCCCCCCATTTATTTTTACAAACCCTTGGGTATTGAAAATCTCTTTGCCGTAAGGCCAGTTCATTTATTTTACAATGCGAGAGCAACCTGCGATGCTTTTGTGGTGCAGGTAGGGCTCTTTGCCCATCTCACATTATGTATACCCCTATCTAGCGACCCTATCCGAGCGCAAGCGACAAGCCCGTCACCATTGCGCGGTCGTTTACAACAGCTTGCTGGACATCCGCTTTCGCAGGGAGGGATGGCGAACAATTTTTAGTAAGTTTGATGTGCGATTACAAATGATAACAATTTCCGTTTACTCTGGACGGCATCCACTCAGTGCAGACAATTTTTCGCCGCTACTCTAAGAGCTACTCCCCCCAGGAATCTTCGTTCGCGATATTATGACGCAGTAAGCTGGTGATAGAAAATCCACCCTTATAACCACTATAAAAAGAAGAGAACGTGGCGCAAACTAGACGTAGACGAAGAAAACAAGGTAAGACATAAACATAAACATAAAGTTGTTTTCTTCGTCCACGTCTAGTTTGCGCCACGTTCTCTTCTTTCTTAAAGTATGTACCAACTAGCTCAGCAACAAGTTTTGTTTATAACCTCTAATTCCCCAACGATTGTCCGGAAAATAACATAGCACTGAAGTATGAGCTACCCAACTTTTTCAAGAAGAGAAGTTCTGTGTCGTCACCTTCATGCTCCCTATAAATGGCCACGATTCCTTTCCATAGCATTCCCTCGAACACTCGCGCTAACAAGGGGAGAAACCTATTTTCTCTCCCCGCTTTTTTTTCTTTGCGCGCAATTTGGAAACAAAGGCGTGGCAATAGCAACAAATCTGCGAGGAAGTAGAACCGTAGTTGCGGGACGTCACTCCGCTGGTTGTCAAGTTCAACAATTCCCGTTAGGCGAGCGAATCTAACGCGGATAAGAAAACATTTTAGAGGCAATTACGTTTCGCGGCGCACTTTAAGGAGAATTGGGGAACCCTGAAAGCCCGCCAGTCCGACTCGACTACTTCTACATCGAATGTGACGGCACTCTTGACTTGCGTGTATTACGGCCGGCGTAGGATCCCACGAAGCGAAAGACTCGGGCCTATTGAGGTCACAGAGGTAAGATCTTGACGGGCGCGCCTTCGCTGTCCTGATAAGTAGAAACGCCACGTAGAGTGCTAAAAGAAATAAGCCGTAACAACAACAGCAAGGAGAGAAGGAAGTTCGAGCGAAAAAAAAAACAAGCAATACAAATGCGCTCCACATCGAACTCTATCTCTCCTCCTTCTCTCTCTTCTCCTCTCCTCCCTCCAGCTACTCTCTCTCTCTCTCTCACTTTCTATCTCTCTACTCTTTCTCTCTCTACCTTCTTCTCTCTCTACTCTCTCTCTCCACTCCTTTCTCTCTCTCTCTCTTCCTCTCATCACTCTCTTTCTCTCCTCTCTCTCACCCTCTTTCTTCTTTATCTCTCTCTCTTCTCTCCTCTCTTCCTCTCCTTCTCTTCTCTTCTCTCTTCTCCTCTCCCTCTATTTTTTCTCCTATTCTCTCTCCTCTCTCCTCTCTCTCTTCTCTTTTCTTCTCTCTCACCCTCTCTCTCTCGCCCACCACACACAAAAAGAACAAAGTTGATATAAAATGCGGCTGAACGATGGCATGAGCGCGACGCTAGAAGAGCGCTGCAAATGCCGCCTGCTCGAAAATCGAAGAACCGCGCACACAAGACAGCGGCAGTGTCTTGGCCGCGATGGCGTGGAAACGACCGCTTCTTTGTAGAGCAACAAAGGGAGAGCGAAGGTTACGAAAACGTCGTCGTCTGATCCGTTCATCGGACGGGTGCGCTCGGACGCGCCGCTGCACGCCGGTATTAAAAATGCAAGCGCTGCGCACAGGGCCCAAAGCAAGTCCGGCCTTGCAGCCATCGTCGAGAGCGCTATTTTTCCCTCCTTCTTCAAGAAGCCCGGGCGGATCCGTCAGTCGCGCAACCATCAATACGAAATTGAGCAATACACCTTCCGAAGTCGATTGTGCGCTGAAATGCTGATTTTTGTTCCTTCATGGAACAAGAAAAGCAACGTTTCGCGCTAGTTCTATAGCCCTTGCCGCCCCCCTTTGAGAGAACGTACACGTGTACGTGTAGCCGTTGGATATCGAATTGACTTCTTGAAGTAGATCGAATCAAATAGGCTTCGCTCACAACACGGCATCGAAGTGAAGTTCTTTCTGCGCTCTCTGAAGGAAACTTACTTCCAGAACGACGTACACATGCGAGTGGGAATGAATTTTGTCGTTATGTACCTCGCACACAAACGGTGATTTATTACCCCGCGAGAAAACATTTCTCACGATAAACCAGAAGTTGAATGCCAGAACTGCTTCGTATACTTCGCTCATCGTTGATGTTGTGCATGCAACTAAATGTACCGTTTAACGAGCCTTTATGTCGATATTTACGGCACGGGAGCACAGAAACAGAAGTCAGTTGCAAGACGTAGGGATCAACCAAATGTAGTTTAAAAAATGTGACGTCAGCAGCCTGAACAGATGTCTCAATCATGACCGATGACTTTTCCAGACCATCTGAATATATTTACGAACACTGCAAAAACGTTTCTGGTGTATTTTTTAAAAAGAAAAACCCAAAACAAAAGTATCCTCCTGCCAGGCTAACACGGCAGCAGTCCCCATTTTGTTTCATACAGGTATACCATTGATAATTTTATCATATCTTGTTTTTCTATGCTGCCCTATTTGCGAGCAAGAAACAGTCTATCGTCTGGTGTGCTTTCAAGGCCTTATTACAAAACACACACACAGCCCGTAGATGAATACCGAAAGAAATCCCTAATAAGGAGGAATGAAGGATTACTGCGACGGCCTGATTGCCAACGACCACGCAGAAGCTGTAGGATTTCCTCGGATGTCTTTGAAAAAAGAACGAAAAAGTACGCAAGCACGTGTCTCCTGTTATTGCAGCAAAGCAGCTCCAGCTGCTGAGCTATTGCCGACCTAACTCATTTTTAATACAAAAGTGTAAAAAAGGAGTGGTAGAAAAGGCTGCCTCACTAGAGTTCGGACTCGAAATGAAGGCTTGCCTCGTGGACTGTCGACTGTCGACATTGTTTTTGCAGATTTTTTTGCAAATATATAATAATATATATATAAATATATATATATATATATATATATATTTCTTGAGATAAGATTTATTGGCGAAGGACTTTCGGCAGACAACAGGTCAGAATTCACGCGGCGGATCAGAAGAGAAGCCGCGTGCAGAACGAAGCAGTCCTAGAGAACCCCGTATCTCTAGTAGACGCTGGCGATGTAGGATTCCCGACTCTCTTTACTGCTGATGATGGCGCTGCTCACAGATGGCCAACAATATGACGCATTCTGGGCAACGACGACTCTGATGCTTTTGGGGAACATAGGTAATCTTCTTCATTACAATATATAATTTGTGCTTACTTGGGGACGAGATTCACGGGACAGGCCTTTCGATTGGGCCTAGCGTGAGAACTGAGTACTTAAATTAACTAAGGCGTTGCCCTCGTTGGGCGATTTCCGGCATTCGATGCGTTAAGTCACGACAGGTATTACTCCACATAAATAAAAATCATTTGATGCAGGATGGTGACAAAATTATTTCTCGTTTTCCTTCTACATGTACTCCATTACTATTCCGGTGGCATCTTACTTTGCACTGACGTCCTTGTAACTAGTGTTGGTGCACTGCGTGCATGGTGGAAGGCTGTGAACATATCTGCTACTTTTATCTCGAGCAGCCCTAATAATGCTGAGAGCGATTCACTAAAAGGGCGGTGTGTTCGCCATGCGGAAGCCACGTACAGGTTGTAGATGACACGATGAAAGTACCAACTAGCGCTGCTATGTGCGCTTCTTTTTTTCGGAGCGAGAGCTATACTACACCATTCCTTGCAAATTTATTCATCGCGTCGCAATGACCTTGAGCTACCCAAGCGGAAGCGGGGCAAAAGTGACGTCACGCGACGTCGTCCGCTGCGGAAAGGCGGTCGCAGCTGCGCTCGCTCACACCTTCGCCGCTGTTGTACCACGTGACAAGGCGAGGGTTCAGGGACTGCTTAGCCGCCGCTTGGTCGCACCGTCTCGCCAGCTGGCCGTCCTGTGCGTGCGCTTCACCTTCCTCTAGTGATAAGTAGGTTAAGAAATTTTAAACCCGGCAGATTTTTTTTTCGTTTCAAGGACAGTGAAAAGAGATTCTCTTTTTCTCGCTCTATTAAAAAACGCGGCATAAGTAGGGCACCTCGACGCGCCCCCTGCAACGACGACCCCGCCCCAGAAGCAGGCGGCGGTGACCAGCTCGTACCTGGTTTCGTTGTTCTCGAAGACGATGGTTCCCTCGCAGGGCTCGAAGTCCCGGTTCACCTTGGCCGTGCCCTCGATCGCCTTGTACGGTAGAAAAACGCGGCCACGGGCTCCGCTGAATCGGTTCACCTTGAGGCGGTACTCGCCCACGGCCTCGCTTATCTCCACCTGCGGCAGATAACGACGACAGGCCCAAGGGGTGGAGCACACTTTCTTCGCGCAAGAGCAACAATTTATATGATAGGCGCACAATAAACTACCCTGGAACGAAAATTTTCAATAGCCTCCCCATCACTGTAAAGCGGAGCACTAATTTCTGTTTCGTGTTCAAAGAGATATCGGAGAAGATGAAAGCACCTGCCTTTACAAGCTATAATTCGTCACCTCTAAATATTTAAGCCTGTTTTTAAGGCTGCGTCTAATCTCACGGAAACCATGAGAATTATTTCTGGGAAGTTTCCCTAAACGCTGGCTGGACTACAATTCGCTGAATAATATTACCTCCCAACGTAAGCTAACATCACCGAACCTCACAGAACCGAACCTAACGTAACCTAACCTACTCTACCCAAAGTATTCTAACCTGCCGAACGTAACATAACCTACCCAAAGCCAGCCAAACTGCAATGAACCTTGCCTATATAACTAGCCTAACGATACAGAACAGAACCTATAATAAACCTAATCCAGTCCATTTTAGAGTCGTCGATCGCTTTGATGTAGTACTAATAACGAGAATGAAAAAAAAAAAAAACTTAACAAAATTACGATGAGCGAACACTTCAAAAATCACGAAAGCTAAAAAAAAAAAAAAAAATTCCCCCCTGCCGGACTCGAACCTCCGCCTCCTGGCTTAAAAGCAGGTCCTATACCACAGCGACACAGCAACAGCTGTAGAAACCGTAGGGGTTTGTAGTCCGGGGAATATTTTCCATTGAGTAACTATTCCGGGTGCGTGTTTAGCCAATCACAGGCGACTGCCCTGAGAAATTTGCGACAGTAATTCTCACGGTTGCCGTGACATATACACTGTCCTTTCTTTTAATGCCTGCGTGGTAAATTGCTGTAAATCACGTAGAGTTTGTGTGAACCAAATTGTTTTCCAACTTTTCTTGCACGCATATATTATTGAGTGAATATTGTGCATTTAGTTTATGTCCTATAGCCTGAGTCTGTGTTCGTGTATTTACGACTTGCATGGGCACGCTACTAGCAGCTTCGCTATAGGTCCCAGACGTTTTTGACACCAATGTTACCGTTGCATGAGCTACAATAATTGAAATGAACATTGACAAAAAATCTCGTTGCAAATTACGACGCTAACTGCGGATTTAACGCGGCGATAGTGTACGCTGTCGCCGACTCCATATGTTTAGGTGTGGGCGGAGTGAATGAACTAGAACAGTGCAGGCCGGAATTTTCGGAAAGTCAGTTAAAACCTTGGAACACATTTTGTGTCGTTTTTTTTTTTTCGCATTTGAGGTGTTTTTACAATGTGGTCGATACGCGCGTTGTGTGCGTAGATTGGGTGGCCGTACCCGAGCCGAATGTACTGTATACGCAGATATATTACCGTGGAAACGCCCTCAAAAGATATTTCTTTGTCGGCGCTGTTCCTGGCCTTGAGTGACGTCACTCGGGTCACATCAACGCTATTAACCGGCTTATTTTCAGTTTCATCAATAAACGTATTGGACACCCACTGTACATAAATAACGGCAAAGGCCAAAAGCGGAGACTAGAAGAAGTATCGGACCCGGAGAGCAAATCACGCTGATCCGCTGTAGTGCTGACGATAACTATAGCTTTCGTTAGTACTTCCAGGCATGAAGCAGAGAATAAAGGCTGTGTCTACAGCGCCGTCCGACTGGTACTATATAAGCACTCAACTAAAGCGACGTCCATCGCCGTTTCAATAAGAAAAGTCGCGTCTGGCACTACTTCGCCCTCCATTAACGTGACGCTAACTAAACTGACCTAACGTAACCCAACGAACAGAAAAAGAAGTCATTTAAAACACAGGAAACTTACTTAAGCCGTGGAAATTATAATTATAGCTATTAGATGCATAAAGAAAATAATCGAGGCAAGAGCCGGTTTCGAACCACCGCCCTTGCTACAAGAAACTAGTGTCAGCCCTGTCTTACATATCCGAATGTCGTCGGGCGGTGCTCTAGCCATGGCAGTAGCACTGATCTGAAGTGCCGTTGGACTGCAATCGAGACACCGCGAAGAATAAATGCATTTAGTGGCACCGCTACACGGTTCTTTCAAAAACTTAAACGCAGCCGTACATATATACCACGGTGGCTTAGTCGCCAAGGGGTTGTGCTGATGAGAGCTAGGACACGTGTTCGGAAAGGTTCCAGGTAGAAACCTAATTGGTGAAGGCGAAAAACTAAATTCTCGTGTGTCCAAATTTAGGGGCACCTTGAGAGCCCCTAAATTTGGACACACGGGAATATAGGTGTCTTAATTTGATCCCCAGCCCTCCAGTAGAGCGCGCCTTCCAACCCATATGTAGATTCGGCACGTACACCGCCAAAACTTGGGGAAACTTAAAAAACACCTGCGCGCCTGCTTAGCCTAAACACACCTAGGTGACCACTATCTGCGTCCGCGGGAGCAACTTTGACGAGTGCTAATGCCCAATTTGACTGAAAATCTGATCTGTGGGCCAGCAAAACGCCATGCTTCCGTTGCGTAATGCCAGTGCGTAGGACATTTCGTTTTGCTGTTTTTTCGCTAACCTCGCGTACATTTCGTTTTGCTGTTTTTTCGCTAACCTCGCCTACTGAAACTCCTTATTGGCCCTCTCTCCCAGCTCTAATATCGATGAGTGGCAGTGCTGTCAACCTGCGAAGCCACTTTTCCTCTAGCTGAGATAAAAAAATTCCCTAGATTTCCCTAGATTTTTGCTGAATGCAGTTATCAGATGTTTTCTCTGAGGTATTGGGTTCGTGTTATGCGATAGCTTCGATAGGAGCGATAGGAGCGATAGCTTCGCTCGATGCACATTTATGGGAAATAGATATCTGCGCTTCATCGAGAAACTGAAATGCATACTTACATAAAAAATAATAAATGTTAAACTTAACAAAGGACATCATTACACTACTGAAGGCATAAGTCCATGTGGACGCAAACATTTCCCTAGATTTTAACAAATTTCCCTTTTTCCCTAAAGACAACCCAAATCCCCTCGATCTAGGGAAATTTCCCTAGAGTTGGCAGCTCTCATGAATGGTCACTCGTGAGCATCGTTTCTTAAGCCGGACGGGTGCCGTAGGAGCACAGCGGGCCGTTACCCGACACCGCTTTGTAAGAAAATGCATCGGTTTTTAAGCTCCGACTACAAATTCTGCCTTTGGACGTAGTGGACGTTGAGCCAACATCAAAACTTAGGTTTGTGGTACTGCGCAACGACCAAACCTCGAACCGTTCTCGCGGAACGTACAGAAGAGTGATTCGAATTCGTGCTCGTTTGGATCCCTTTCGCTTTCAGCGCGGCCGCGCGAGCACAAAAGTCCTTCTGCTCCATCTTGCAAATCCCTTCCCTACTAGATCCCTTTTTTGAAGGACGTTGAGGGAAGCATGAAAGCGCTTTCTGACTTCAACACTGCGTCAAAAATGCGTCAAAACTTCCGCTGAAAGTGCGTTCAACCTTCGTTCCAAGCGCGTCCAATCGACCGTCAAACCTTCAAGTAGCCGAATCGCAAGGGGAGATCGAATTCGTGCGACGATGTTTAGCGCACTAAGTAAACGATCTAAATGTATACCGATATGTGGTTTACGAGATAAAGGTATACTACTGTACTCCTCCTTCATGATCGATGCGCGTGCTGTTGCCTTATCTAGAACCGTTCCTTCGAGATTTTCAAGTAACCCTTTCGACACAATAGAAGCCCGCGGTTTCACGCACGTGCCGTTCGTCCAGAGATCTTATCAGAGCTTTTCGATCGACCGACCGGTCTATGGGGAAATACATTGGCTTCTTGACAGGACGCTATCGGCCCCACTAAAAGAGCTGTCCCTTTAAAGAAAACACCATTGTACGCATATCTCGAAGCGCAGTACTCATCTGTCTGCGACAGGGGGCTACAATAGGGCTAAGCCTGTTCTATACTTGGGAACAAGTTTCTGTGGAAATGCAGTCAAGGCTACAGAGCCGAACCACGCCGTTTCGGTGCGAGGCTGGAAGTAGTTGAATGAAGTAATTTGCTGCGTGCAACCTAAGCAATTTAAAAAAATATGTAGTTTTCAGTTTTTAGCCTTGGATAGGCAGTGGCACTAAATTATTAGCCAGAATATGTGCAACAGAGTGCATTATGTTTTAGATTTTCGGTGTTATTTTTCTCGAGGGGGGAGGGGGGGGGGGGTTTAACGTGGAAAACTGGGCGTGTTGGTACATAATCTAGGCAAAACAGCGCAAAAAAGACAAGGACAGAGAGAGATACACGACAGGGACTGCGCGAGCACCGCACCTATTGGGGGGGGGGGGGGTTCTCGCCACTGCCGTCCCATCGGTTATCTTCAGAAAAAATAAAAATATCCCGGCCTTGCGTACGGCAGCTTCATGTACCTCGCTATTTAATTCGTGCAAGCGATTTTAAAGAAGCTTGAGGACCAAAGGCTGTCAAAACAAACAAAGCAAGTGATCTGCAACGTGTGCGCCCAAGTGAGACTCCGTAGTTTCCGCATTTCGTTCGCTTAGCTAGCTAGCCGGCGTCAGCGCGCGTATGGTCTCACGGCTCAAGGCGGAGGTTCTGAGCAGTACCCTGAAGTCCCCAAAGCGTGAAACGGCTTCGCTTGGCGACTGGAGGACCACCTAAAGTTACGGAAAGACAAGATTACGGATAGTTCCACCCTTCAACGCACTTAAAACGCGATGCAAATGGGATTTGACTTCGCGCCGTACCGTGTGCAAGCTGATCTTTCGGTATACCGCGCCCGCGCTATGTAAGAACGCTACACATGTCCGTGGCGCTGCCCATTTTTCAGCTCCTGAAGAGTTCACATGACTGCGCATGCCCTCGAAACTGCAGCAATGGCAAAATTCACGATACAGAGTTGGACGGTATCGTCCACTGTTATGAAATCGGTCATAGTTCTCCAGTCAAAGCTTTGGCTTGTGTTGAGAAACAAATGAGGCGTAGGGAAGGAGACGCCAATATGCCTACGTGCTCTGGGATCGTGGTTCGGCGCACTCGACCACGCAGCTCTTGCGAAGAAAGGAACTGCAGCAAATGCGTTTCTGTCACGCTGAAACTGCAACCGAAACTAGTTTATGGGGAAGTACTTTGGCGCAGTAGCACAGAGCAGCTCTCTCTCTCTCTCTCTCTCTCTCTCTCTCTCTCTCTCTCTCTCTCTCTCTCTCTCTCTCTCTCTCTCTCTCTCTCTCTCTCTCTCTCTCTCTCTCTCTCGCAGCTGTCTCTCCATTTCCACAGAAAGTTGTCCCTAGTATAGCCATCGTAGTTTGGTCACTGTATATGGCAAAACATTTTTCTTGACAACACGTGCCGGACGAAATAGCTCAGGTTAATACCTTCCAATATCGGAGACACCTGCGGATATTAAGCTCTATTTGTCTTCGTACAGCCACTCTTGTGACCACTCCAAAGAAGATAAAAGCAGCTTCTTTCCGTGGCTGCTTCTTTATCGTGGGTTCACTTAACGTGCTTTTATTGAGGCCGATGCGCGAAGGTGTGAAGTGTAACCCAAGACCGCAGGGTTTCCAAGTACACGAGCGGCTTTATCAACCAGTTCCCGATTAGAATAGAGTACCCACTTCCAAGTGCGGGCTACGCAGGTGTCGCATGGAAAAGGAACGGCTAGACAACTGGCAAGTTTCTGCGTGGGGTCCAAAGAACTGGGGTGCAAACTCGCTTCATTATTATCATGGTTAGGCACTATCGGCTATAGGCGGACTGTCTCGTGTTGGTTTAAACGGTGGTAGCGTTACTGTGGTCAGATATCTAGGAGGCTAGCCGTAGGCCATCCCTACAGCCTGTTTATACCTCCATCCCCCATCTGTACATTCAATTACGATGTTGATGGTGTCTGAAGGCTTCTCCTTTGAATCGCGCCATGGCAGATGCCCTCTAGCTTCGTTCCAACCCCAGAGCCCCCTCTTTCTAACTTCCATAAAAAAGAAGTCCCATGCGCACACGCGTGATCTTGAATTGCGCGCCAAATCGGTCGCGGTGTTCCGCGTCGCGTCTGAAAGACGAGGGTTAAGAAAGAGCGGTACAGCGTAGCAGTACGAACGACCCCGTCATTCTGATGTCGGGCCGAGTCTCAACCTGCTAGCCATAGGATGTGTCAGAATATCACCACGTTCGATTTTGCTCTGATAGCATGCCATGTGGGTCTCGAGTATTTTGCTTTACCGACATGTTCATCAGCCTTGCGTGAAGTAGTGCCCAGACACAAATTGAGGCTGCTCAAGGCTGTAGTAATGAAATTCACGGGGGAGCTGGTGACGACCATGCAAACAAATGATAAGATAACAAGAACGTGCGTCAGAAAGCATGTCCGTGTGACGCGAGTGCCTCTCGAGAAAGGTTGTAGTCCAGCCATAATTATCATTTTTTCTGCCAAGCGGTTGCCACTGAATATTGTGTCGGTAAGGTTTCTGAGCTAAACGGTGCCTCTCGCGCAACGGTGGTTTATCGGAAGCGTGCAGGTCTCAAATCACTGTTGGCACGAACCATGCGTAGATTTTCGCGGGTCTTTATCGACGCGAGCCATTGTTTCCTTTGGCAAAGGTTTCGCTACACGGCGTTCGCATTTATCGTCACCTTCTTAATCAACTAGTGCCAGGTTGCTTCCGTGCCCCCTCTTATACCGCCTTGGAGAGCGCCGGTGGTGCTGACAAGTCGAGCTTACCAGAACTGTTTTCGCCTGCCCTTTCCTGCGCCCAGACTTTCTGCGGACTGAGTCTTTTCTGCAAAACCCGGTGCTCGCGAGGTCCGATGCACAGATTCGAATTTTTTATTCCAAAATGAAGGTTTTCTAAGAATACATCGCTCCTTTTGCAGAGCTTGTGCACAGCTGCAAAGGTGGACACTATAGACTCCTGACATGGACCTCTAGACTCTATCTTATCGCCCGAGCAGAAGAATTTAAAAAAGCAAGCTTCTCATTCGCTAATGCGGCGTGAAAGAAGCACGCCCAACGCTGCAACACCGAAAACAAGCCTGCACTGGCGCAGTTGTCGGTCTCCAGTTTTCCAATCAGCGCGTGTGAATTGTGGAAGGCTCATCCGAAGCCACCCTAATGCTTTCGTCCGCACTGATAGTCTTGGTCTGGCCATGCAGTTAGGCGAAATGACAACCAGTGGAACTCCAGGATAACAGAGTGGATTCCGAGCAGCGGAATAAGGAAATTTGGGGGTGGAGAATGGACTCAAGCAGTGCAGGATAGGAGTGGTTAGAGGTCAATGGGAGAGGCCTTCGTCCTGCAGTGGCCTGAGAAGGCTGTTGCTGTTGTTGTTTGTTTTTTGTTGTTGTTGATGATGATGATGATGATCAGTATGATGTACGTATGGAACAGTGGGCCTGGCTTGCTCGTTTGCTCTGTTTCCTGCCTCCTGGTAACCAGCGTTTCTCTCTGGCTGGTCATCCCAGGTCATTCATCAGCCAACTCGCTTTCTTACTCCTTTTCTCACCTGCCGATAGCTGCACAATGAAGGCGAAGTTTGCTTTAAGAATGGCTTTGAATACTAGTGCAGCGTCAGAATTGCGACGTGTTGCAATACAGTAACCCGATTTGCCCTCCATTGCAATTTTTGTTGGAGACGGCAGTATCCACGAGTAAGCATTACGACGGTTTTCCGCTTCATTTCGTAAACATTGCCTTAGAGGGAGAAATCGCCACTCCAGCCCCACCCCCCTCCGAATCGCTCGGTCAGTACGCGACCGCGTTGTTCGTAAAACCCAAACACACCTTGGTTAATTGAGAGCGGCAAATGAAGTGGCGGTGCCTCGCAGCCAAGTAATGCAAGCTATTCAAGCTACCCCACCTTCCCATTAGTGACGACCGCACTTGGGTGCAGCGAGTCTTAGCGTCCAGCCCGCACGACTAAGGAACGTCGTAACCTAGGAACAACTTTAAGGGACCCTGCAACACTTTCGATAAACGCTTTCCCTCTTTCGTTCACGTGTAGAAGCATTGCCAAAGCTATAAAGTTATCGTCAGCACGGAGTGGCACTGCGTGATTTGCTCGTCACAGCAGATACGCCTTCCGTTTCTGCTTTGCTTTTGTGGCTTTTTTAAGTGGCTATCGAATGCGTTTATTGCTGCAACAAAGAGGAAGCCAGCCAATAGCCGTTACACCGCTGTAATGACGTCATTCGAGCGCTCAAAGAACGCCAAGACTCGGGAAAGAGAGAAAAATCTTTCGAGCAAGTTTCTAAGTTGTCTGATCAGCATAGAGCAGTAATTCCTGGCTGAAGGACTTTGTGACCCCTAATCTAAGTACTGGATGCGCTTGGTGACAACGTTCTGAAAAGCATTTAGGATTTAGAGAGATGTTGCAAAAAGTATTGCAGGGACCCCTTAACATAACGTCTGACTGAGGAAGGTCTCAACCGAGGAACAACTTAACGCCATTCCTAGAACGTGGCATGCCACTCCTATTCGTTCTTCACCGCTCCCCCCTGCGCGGACATGCGCCACTGACCAAGGCCGACTCCGCGAATGAGACGCACCTGGCTCTCGGGCATGCTAAAGACGCCGCTGTGGTCATCGTCCAGGATCATGACGGTGCAGACGGACGGCGTGTCCAGCTTCACTGGAGGCCTGGCCGCCGCTGCCAGCGTCGTGGCTCCCGGAGGTGGCTGCGGCTGTCCGGGAGAACCGTTCATCGTGGCCCCGCTGCCGCCGCTGCCCAGGTAGCGCGGGTTCGACAGGCGCACGTAGAAGTGCTCGTCCTCTTCGAACACGTCGTCGTCGATCACCTGCGGACACGAGCACGAGAGAGGGTCGACTTTGGCAACTATACCGTCGGGACGGAAGGAGTTCACGCGGGTGTCGATGGTTGCTAGCTACCCGCTAAAATCATTTACACTCTTAAGGGTGTAATCCCTTCTACAACTAACACCATTACTCCCTAACATAAAAAAAACAAAAGAAAACACCATTTTAGGGTGTGTTTTCTTTTATAACACCCTTGCACCCCAGAAAACATGTTACAATACACCGTTTTAAGGGGCGTGTTTTTTGTTTCCGGCTGGGGTGTTACACTGTAAAATATTTTACACACTGAAGGGGGTATAGGGCCAGAGATTTACGCCATTAAGGGGGTAAATAATTGTCTATAACCAGAACCTAGCATTCTAACAGCAGAAAAAAGGAAAACACCCTTGAGGGTGTTTTGTCGTTTATAACATCCTTACACCATAGCAAGAACACAAGAAAAACACCCTTTTAAAGGGTGTTTTGATGTAATTACACCGTTTCAAAGGGTGTTTTTTGCATGTTGGTAAGGTGTGCTGGTGTTAGATATACACAAAAAAAAGTGTAAATCGATTTCATGTGTAGTTACAGACAAACAGGGTGTAAATCATTTTACAGTGTAACAAGGGTGTAGTCTTACGACATTTGAAGGTTTTTAGCTCATCATATTTCACGGTCACTGACGAACGACACTTTTGTATCCCACCACACAGCTTCTTGTATCTCTTTACTAACTCTTTTATTAGCCATTATGGTAACACCAAGATAATATTCCGGATAGCCGGAGTGTGTACAGAAGCAAGTTCTGACTATGACAACTAAAGTGGAAATATGTGCAAGATGGGTTACTCATTAAGGAATGCATCGTGCAAGCGAACATCGAACAGGAGCACAAAGTGAAGGGGAGACGCAACGCCACGCAACATCTATAGTTTGTTTCCTCACTTCTTCCCTTCGTCCTGTATAAGCAACATTATATTGTTACGCGCCAGCAACACACAGGCAACGACGTAAGGGAAAAACCAGAGCAACCATTCAAATACATTGACTGTCCCCCGCGCAGTTTTCCATTCAAGGATTTGATTAGCCCGATGTTATCAACAACTAATGAAGCTTTGCCAACACGCAGCTGATAAAAGCAGCATAGTCGCTCTTTGAATATCTTCTAGACATCCACACTTCTTTTTATTAACAACAAATTTTGGCTTTCATTCATTGAATCTATACGTGCCCATGTTTGACGCGTGACCGGAAATTGGCGATTTTCAGTAACCAAATGTCAAAATAAAACACTTAATTCGCTTAAAAACACTCAAAACACTTAATTAGAAACAAAACACTTCACTTACGCCGGAAGCGGGTGATATGCCATACTTGCTCTATAAGCGAGGTGCTCTGCTCTTCATACGGCTGGAGGAGAAGACATCACTATCCTTGAACGGGAGGGACACCACGACACCAGTTCTCAAGAACAACAGCGAGTCTTTTAATCCACTGTCGACTTATCCACCAATTCCTCTGAAGAGAAGAGGGATGTGGATAGCGCTCTTTAATTTTTTTGGACTGACGTGAGGCAAAGGTAAGGACGATACATCGTGGCTTGAGCACGTGAGGTACAAATTCCACCTTGCGTCCAAGCGCATAAGAGTAGATAAATTCGGCCAACTTCGCAACTGAGATGCGAGTAGCGGGGAAACAGCGGAGCTACTGGTGCCCACTAGCTTTGACTTTGCTTTTCTTACTCTGCACTTTTCTTGAAAAAATAAATGCCAGTTTCACGTCGTAAAGGTCCCCTGTTCGATTCCTGGAACCTCCCTAACCACGTTTTTTCTTGAGGCGCACTCCCCACACCTGCTGGTAAGCTCCTTGCCTCCTCGCAACTTTCCCTCCCACTTCCTGACTTACCATTTTCCCTCTCTGCCCTTCACCGAGCGGAATTTTCTGTTAACGATCGGTACGGATGGAGGAAAGCTTGAACAGCTCCACCGTTGAAAGACAGACCGACCTTGATGATGATCTGCTTCTGCAGCTCTCCCGGCCGGAAGACGAGAGTGCCTTCGACGGGCACGTAGTCCGACTCGGCGTTGGCAGTGCCGTCCTCGGTGTTGTAGTCGACGCACACCGTGGTGCCCTGCACGTCGCCGCCCTCGCGGGCCACGGTGACGGCGAACTCGCCCACGTTCTCGAACACCGTGTAGTGGCCCGGGTCGAAGAACAACCGCACGCACTCTTCGGCCGCCTTCTCCGAGTCGTCCTTGCCCTCATCCTTGGCCGCCTCCCGCAGGTCGGCCTTGCGCCGGATCAGGTTACCGGCGCCCATCAGCTTGCGGGTCGCTTGAATCCTGGACGAGACGTGAAGGGAAGGTTTCGAAAAATAATTAAACGTTCGTTCTCATGAGCGCATTTCGTTTGCGCCTGTTTAATTTCCTCTGACGCCAACTGGCAATGGTGTGTTTTATCCCCACGGCGCCAACTCACAGCACGACCTTGTCTGTAGTTGTGTTTACACGGCTACGGTCGCACGGGATTTCAGATGAGTTCTGAGAGATATAACGACGGGACAGCACGAACGTTACAGGACAAACAAGAAAAGACAACATGACCGCCGTGTTGTCTCCTTCTCTTGGTCCCGTCAAGTTCACGCTGTCCATTTTTATGAATCTATACCAACTGCAGCAGCCTTCGACCCTTTTAAGGTCTGTGATCCCGCAATCTACACCGGGGCAGCGACAGTTGAGGTAAAATCAATGGTTTCTCCCGAACCAAACGTCCTAGTACTTAATTCTTACTCGTAGAGACGACAAAGGAGTCGCCATACCATCAGAGGTAGTGTATCCGGGAGCCATTTAACGGGAAACGTTCCTTCATTTCTACCTGCTAAGGGGCTGCATCTTAGTCGCGTCACTTGCGTACAGTAACACGGCTACAACTTTTCCAGAAACTGTACGGAATTTACTCTATAGGAACAGGTGTAGTGTGGAACGCAGCATGTATTTTTTTATTATTTACTCTCCCGCTGTGACCAAGCAGGCATCTACGGCTGCAACGAGGAGGCCTTCTCGCCTCGAGCTCCCTCCCAGTTAAGCGAAACTTATCAGGGGATACGTTCGGTTATTTTGAAGTTACACAACGGCTGTCCAACAAAACGGAACTCCACGCGCTTATATGTAGTGTATTCATTAATAAAAACTAGACACGCATGCACGGAATGGCAAATAGGCAAAGGAACGTCCCTAGTTCGCAAAGACCGAGAAAGGGACTCCCTAGACAGCGACACTCGATCGATCATAAGGAGGCGACATTTCATTCATCGTTAATGGGGAAGTGCTTTAATGACTGAAGACCATGCAGACCGTTTTGGGAGCGACGATTACTGAAAGAAAGCGCTAGCCGTGCTAAGTGCTCGTCAAGTAAAACAATAGTTCGGTTGAGCGCGAAGAGAGTTTCGGCTATAAGAGCGCCAACACGCGAAACAAGGTCGCGCAGGAGCAGCGGAGTGCAATTCGCTAAAAATGTACCAAAGAAGGCGAAGCAAGGCCGCCGTTTTTCTCCATTAATGTTCGTACCTGCCGCTATCGCTCACAAAGCGCTGCACGACGCAGAGAGGAGCGGCCTAAATATATTCCGGTGCCAACACGGGCGCCCCAACGCACGTGCCTCGCGAGAAAGTAATTCTCAACGCTTGTAGCAGTCGCCCACATAATCGATAAACATGCCTGACGGCCACGCGGCAGAGTGATCAATTTTCGGTGGCGCTTACCCGCGCACCGTCGGCTGCAATAGCCGACATCGGACCGTTCAAATGGGGATTTAACGGGACGAAGATGCGCCTGGCCAACGAGGCGCGCCGTAGGGGACGGCTAACTGATTAATTACGACCACCTGATGATCTTAATTTGTGCCCAAATTTCAGCGTTTACCGTTTTTGAATCCAAGAGAAAACCATGCGAGACAACCAAGGACGAGCAAGGGCTTCGGCCCCTTATGGAGCGGAAGAGTACCTAGTGAGGACCTACATTTTAGACAGTAAAGGATAGCCCCTCTCCCCCTGAACAAGTGGCTGAGCATGAGCTCTTAAGGTTCACTGAAGTCCTCAATAAAGCGTGATAAGTCAATCAATTACTTAAGTAATTAATCAATCAATGAAAAAAAAACAATTACATCTGCTCGCCTTCATCTGCTCGCCTTTCGTTGGTAGCGCCGTCATTCTGTAAAATGCCGCCGCCAGACAACACACGGGACAATACTGGACTGGCGTGTAAAATAATGAAAACTTGGGCTGTTTGGATACTATTCACCGTGAAAACGACAGCGCACAAGTTGGACAGGACGATTACGTCAAGAAAAAAAAACGCTTCTTGTGTGCGTCTTAATGTTCACGTCCTGACCAGTTTGTACGCTGTTGTTTTATTATAGATTGCTGTGGTTGATGCGGCCGATGTCCGCTCTTTTTGAAAGGTTTCTTTTGTGGTTATTGTTGCATTGCCTGCCTAAAATTTTGCCTATCACAGCGACCCCCCCCCCCCCTAAGAAATGAAAATGATTAGCGCTGCGCTGAGCCTTACAGCTCGCACTCAATTAACTTATCAATTTCTAAGTGATACCGGTCTTTAAAAAATTTTCAGAAACGTCTGCACAACTTTTTGAATGAGCCCCGCTACACTTCATTCGACCAAACGTTCGCACTTGAAAGCAAACTCAGGTAAAGTGCGTTTCTCCAATTGAATTCAAATCTGACACATGTCTTCAAAATTCCAATCATTCCTGTGTACTTGGTTTTCTAAGTCTTGCTAGTAAAACGTGTTTCTCGCGACCGATCTAAACCTGTCCTTTCTCCTCGACAGTGTCTCAACCACCCGCACCGAGTTAATCCGACTCGGGACTGCGTGCACGTACCTGTAGTAGGCCCTGCTCTTGGGGCAGCGGGCGATGATCTCATCCCTGGCCATGGTCTCCAGCTCGTCCATGCTGGCGTCCGGGTGCTTGTGCCTCAGCTCGCGCAGAATCTGCGTGTACTCCTTGCGGTGCTCTTCGAACTCCTTGGCATCCGAGCTCTGGTCGTCGCCGAAGAAGCGCACCGTCCCGGCTCCTCCCAGGATCCCGTCGGCCATGCGGTCCTTGTTGGGCGCCATCTCGACGTCCTCGCCTTCGCTGCCGACGATCATTCCGCGCTTGGTGACGCGGTACTTCTTCGAGAGGTACTTGTACAGCAGCAGCCGGCGGTCGGCGATGTACGCCGTGAGCACGGTGGCCGGGAAGAACATGAAGGTGATGACGCCCTCCCACACCTCGATCACGCCCCACGACGAGTAGGTGAGGATGATGTAAAGCCAGATGTAGGCGAACACGCTCCACGTCATGGTTACGAAGAATACGCGCAGATGCTTGATGCGGCGCACCTCCCCGGGCGGTATGGAGTAGACGCAGATGGCGATTATCACAAACATATTAAAGGCCGCGCTGCCCACGATGGTGCCGGGGCCGAGATCGCCGGCCTCGAAGTTTTGTGCGTAGATTTCGATCACGGAAAGGAGGATCTCAGGCGCGGAGGAACCCAGGGCCATCAAGGTCAGGTTGGACACGGTTTCGTTCCATACCCGCACGTTGATGGACTGGGTCTCGCCGTTCGGCTTCTTGATTATCACCTCTTTCTCCTTCGAGGTGATCACCTCGATGGCCGCCATGAAACGGTCAGCGATTATGGATATGCCGATGAACATGTAGGCCAGCGCCAGGAAGTACACCAAGCCGCGGGCCACGACGTCGCCCGTGCTTATGTTCTCCTGGGGCATCCACACCGGAAGGATGAGTCCGGGTCGACACACGTCCCTGCGTTCGTCCGACTTGTTTCCGCCGCCGTCAGTGACGTCGGCACTGGCGTGCGTCGCAGCGCCGACGGCACTCGAAACTAGGAGCAGGAACACTCCTCCGGCCAGGGTTGGGGCTGGCGGGACGAGCCGTAACTTCGGCGTCGCCGTAGGGGTCGCCATGCTGGAGCCACGAGCTGTCCGGATGACTCCTGGTGGTGGCAGGGAGGCAGGATGAAAGGGTCCCAGGCTAGGAAAGGCTTCCCAGGCTCCGGTTGCCTTTCACGGACATCCCAGCTGGGCAGGGAAAGAAAAAAGAAAAGACAGCGAGAGGTTAATGCCAGATGGGTAAGCGTGGTGCAGCAATGCTTGCTTAGATTTTTCAACAAAAATGCACTGACGATTATGACACTCCCAATTGCAAAATGGGGGCGCAGCGCGAGCTTCTCGGTCACGGCGCAGTCTTCTCGGTCACGGCGCATATCTGCTGCGTCTAGGAAGTGATCGCGTCATCAGCGAACGCACGGCGGTGCGCGCTACTCTGCTGTTAGCTCGCAGCGCGTCGCCGCCGCCGGCCAGTGTGTTGTTGCAAATCGGGTTTGAACTTCCCGCGCAAATTGTCACGTGGTTGGGATTAACGGCGAACAGAACAGCGTCTGGGTGAAAGTGTCAGGCGGAAGGCTGTCCTTGGCGGCGACGCATGGAGAAAGTGTGAGGAGGAGGCAGTGAGAGAGATGATGCCATAGCACGCGTGCCTCCCTCCTCCTCCCACTTCGCCAAACGCTCCTCCTTCGTTTTCTTTCTGCCTTCGCTGCTTCGTTTGCTAACTCGGTTACGCGAACACAGATGCCACCACAGCAAAACCCGGCCGCCAAAGGGCTGCGCCCTAAAAACGATTAAAAATGGTTTAAACTTGTGACCAACACCAGAACATGCAGTTAGGTGGCGTATGATTTGGTAACGAAGGAAGAAAAACATTATAGCCAAGAACAGGCTTGGCGGCCCCGTTGCAACGGCTTAAAGGTGACTTTTGCTTTTAAATTTGGGGGACATCTTAGGAGGTAAGAATCTGGGTGTCCACTGGTTGAGGGTGACTAAAGTAACTCGAGCTGCATGTAATATGGAGTAGCAGGGAACACGTTGAGGGTAATGCGAGAGCTCTGCTGCTCTCATTCCACAGGACATATTCATACAAACGTAATGTCCAGGAAAAAAAAGCTGCTCCGCAAAAATTCTCTTGGCCCTACACGGGTTGCAATTAGAAGCTTTACTAAGGACAGATGTCTCCCACTCGCAGCCAGTCGCCTTAGGGCGTTCGGGTTCGCCAAAGTACGTTTCGAACATCAAAAATACCGGCGTTACCACACAGACTCGCTTGATGAATAGCTACGGCCGCACATGTCCTTTCACTCCAAAAACGTGCGAATATTTCGCTTTCACTACATTCGCGCCCTTATTACATCAACGTTTCTCAGCTGGTGCTGCAACCGTAATGAAAGGCCTAATCGGACTAATGGACCGTTACTGCGCTAATTCTTACGGCCAGTAGATCGTCTAGCAGCAGGACAGTGCAATTTGAGGAACAATTAGGCCTTACTTATCTCGAACCACACCCGAATCCGCACGCCCACTCCACTTAGGCACTCTATCAGAGCAAAAAACCAAAGTGCTGAAAGCGAAAGTGCTCGATTCTCGGCGCAGTTCTCCCAAGGGCGACGATTCGGTTCGTTCTGTCCGGAGCCGCGCCTAATCCTGGCTTTAGCACTCGCAAGGCGCCGCTTGAGAGCGTTTATGGGCTTGCCAACAGACGCTACTAAGCGCGCGCGTCAAGTCCATGCGTGAGCCCTTCGGGAAGACTTCGGGCGGAAACTTTGGGAGCGGCCACGTTGTCGCCGCTGGGAAGCTATAGGAAGCTAAGTTACGACTTACGCCGGCCGGAAATAGGCTTCGTCCCAGAGCACTCTGTTAGCGCCGAATAAACTCCTTGGACGGCCGTTTGATTATCTGGCTCACTCGGATTCGGTGACGGCGCGCTCAACTGACCTTTCTCGAATTGCATGGCCCGAACGTGAACTGTGTCACTAAACGGCGGTCTCGATCAGGAGTGGGACTTTTCTCGTAGCCGTTAGGACGCAGAGATTTATGGTGGCGCAGGCAGATTGAGCCTCGCATTTAAACTTGCCTTTGTGACAATTTCTCTTTGACAGCAAGCTGGATTTGCCATAATTTGTATTCATCTCTTAAACAGTCCTCTCAGGTTCGTCAGAAAACGTTGGCCATAAATTTACAGTCGTCACAGTTTGCCGAGGCACCGGCCACACTGTATAAGTGAAGTGGAACTTCAACTGTTAGCTTGCACAAATCTTCTTTGTGCATTGATTACCACAATTTCTTCTGTGATTCCTAACCATTGGCGCATTTACTTATTAAAGTGGAACTTTTTTGGTCTCACTGGTGGCGGCGCCGTAGCCGAAGCGCACTGCGGGAAAGCCAACTTTACACAATGGGAGGGCACATGATGATGAGGATGATGAAGAAGATCCCGCGGTGTTCCTGTTATGAGGCCGACGTCTATCCGATTGCGCCATCCCGAATGTAAGACTCGGAAACAAGTGAACAAGGCTTCCCGCGGTCGGAATCTTCTCGCGTTATGAGGCCGACGTCTATCCGATTGCGCCATACCGACACTGTCTCGCGGCAGTTTGAATTTTGTAAGCATCTACTCATACTCTCATCTACTCGAACTTGTAAATAAATTTACTTCAAACAAGTGAACCGCAATCGCTGAGTTCCTTAATTTCCCGTATAGAAATCTTCGAATTTTAATTTGACCATGTTTCTCGTTAGACTGAATGAAATGTATTTATTTATTTATTTATTTATTTATTTATTTATTTATTTATTTATTTATTTATTTATTTATTTATTTATTTATTTATTTATTTATTTATTTATTGGGATGTAGGTTAACCCCGGACACCAAAAAACACTGGAGCGACACGGGTACACAATACTAGTAGAAAAATGGTTGCCAAGGAGTACAGTCCTTATTAAAATCGCCTGTCTCCATTATAGCACTTGCGGCTACAATGCAGACAAGAAGGCGGCTCCAGCTTTGGCTATCTTTCGGTGCAAATTAATAACGACACGTGTCCTACTTGTACTGCGCTCACGCAGATTTAAAGTCATACCCAATGCGAGTTGACAGATCAGCCCTTCGTCGGGAAAAGTGATCGATTCAATGCAAAAGCTGCCCTCTGTCACGAATGATTATTACGACGACATAAATATTAATGAGGCAGGACCGAAGTATATTCGTAATTGGGAGGCAGCGATGGTTTCATAAGAGTTGCACAAACAGTGTGCGTGCGCGCATGCGCGAGCGCTGACTGCAGCCATGGACAGAGAGAATAAGCAAGCGTATCCCTGGTTGTAAATGCTGACCGGCAACAATATTAATAGCAATAATAATAATAGCAACAATATTGCAAACAACAATATAGCAACAATATTAAGGAGGATGGCGCAAATAAAATGTTAATTTACCACGGAAAGTAAGCACGTGATCAGCGCTATTAATTATACGTCCAATATAGATTTGTTCGCAATAATTAGTAGCCATGCACAAACGAGAAGCGAGCTCTAAGAATCAAAAGCAATTAAAAGAAACATTTAAGATATTTTTTTTTTCATTCATTACCCTAAGGCCCTACGGGCGTTACGAAAGGGGCCCGCAGTGAAAAAGAAAACACATTGTAACATTAAAAAACAGCAACAGCCACAGAAATCGAATACAAACACATTCATGTAGAAATGCATAGTTGCAAAAAAAGGGTACACATGCTTAGGTGATTTATAGGCGGCGATTTACGTTTTTGTGAGTACATGGATGCATAAGAAGATTACGTCGCTAAGGAAAACACTTTTTAAAAACAGCTCCTAAGATAAGAAAAGTAAGCTATTATTATTTTACCAGTGATCTATATACCCAAGAAATTTCTGGCCCACAGGGCATCGTGGCGGTGTTCTCCTCGGTTTATTATCTAATGTGATTCATTATCACGTCTCGGAGCAAATTTATAGCGACCCATGCACTTGCCTCAAGTACATCACTTCACCTTCGTGAAATCAGCGAGCAAGTGTCACCTATTTTCAGTGAATTACCCGAGCTGCACCCGCTTCGCCCTTGTCTGCTCACACCATCATTGCACTCCGTTTAGGATATATCCTGGCCTCACCTTAGGAAAAGGCGCCCAGCCGGCTCGTAGCCTTGGGATGCAGTTTTCAGTAGTTATGAGTACCACACTATTGCTCATAATCATGCTGTAGTACGGCTCATGAAGTCCTGATGTGGCGCTTCGTCCACCCCTTTTTCCCTCCTAAAGTCCCGCGGAAGTGCCTACAGCCACTTCGTTAAAACGAAGACAAACTGAAGCAAAACTTGTTCAATACTCATAATCTGAACTCCTGCTTCGCCCTTCCTTGGTGCGTCCATACCGTGGTGGTAATGGTAAAAACATTTATTGGGTTCCCATACAGAGAATACACTGAGGAGGTGTGCAGGGACCGCCCCTTAAGGGACTCTGCAAACGCTTCCGATAAACGCTTTCCCTCTTTCCTTCGAGTCTGGGAGCACTCTGAAAGCTATAGCTATCGCCAGCACAAAGCCGCACTGCGTGATTTGCGCGTCGCATCGGATCCGCCTTCCGTTTCTGCTTTGTTTTTCTGGCGATTTTTTTAAGTGGCTACCGAATGCGTTATTTCTGCACTAAAGGAAATCCGGCCAATAGCTGCTACACCGCTGTAATGACATCATTCAAGCGCTCGAGGGCGCCAATATGAGAGAGAGAGAGAGAATTCTTTTGAGCAAATTTCTAAGTTATCTGATTGGCATCATCATTTTTATCATAATAATAATCATCATCATCAACAAAAACAACAACGACGACGAACAACAACAACAACAACATCCTATTTAGGTCCACTGCAGGATGAAGGCCTCTGCCATTGACAGATCAGTAGTTTATGACTGAGGTACTCTGTGACCCCCTATTCAAAGTACTGGATGTGTTTGTTGACTACAGTCTGAAAGCCTTTAAGATTCAGAGAAAAGTTGAGAAAAGCGTTGCAGGGTCCCTTTGAGAGGACGGCCCTTACAAATGCTAGGTGGGGATCCCTAGTGCGGGATCCCATTGCGACGGCAGCGGCGGACACCAATGGCCGTGGTAGTGGCCGTGGCGCCGAGTCGCAAATACGCGATACTTTTCTGTCCACAGGCTGCTGGAAGCTGTTCCTGTGTTTCTGCGCAGTCAGTTGATCTGTCGCCGGGCGTACTTTCGATCCCTTTCTTTCTGCACAAAACTAATAACTGTCTTGTCCCTTCCACGCATCGTCAATATTCAGCAGCTCCTTAATGGTCCCCCTTTCAAACATGCCGCGCAAATTGACAACCACTTGCATCAAGCAAGAACCACAAACGACCTTACACCAAACTCCCTAACCAAAGCGACCTACGTTTTTAACAACCCATTGTAAGAACACCCCATAAAAGTCACGAATATTTCTTAAACCTCTCGGCGCAATCGCTCACCTCACAACAACCCGACCTGTCATTGCTTCTACTAATTTTCTTCTCCTGACATTTCTTGTGGTAAGCAGATAACGCGCTGTCATTAATCACAATAGTTGCCGGCAGCTCCAGTTAAGACGATGGCCGTCGGCAATATCTCTTACTTCTCCGACCACCGGTGACAAGCGATCAATTACGCGATGCCTCCAGTACAAAGGGCTCGAACAAAAGAGCCTTCCACACGCTTAAGCCTTGCTGCCTGCGAGGCCGATATATCTTTTCACAGCGCCTTAGAAACCGCAGTAGCGTGGCTTTCTCTGTTTGAGGTTACGACACTTTGTGCTCATGTTCCCAGGCGTATTTTATACGTGTTATGTTTTTCTTTGTCCGCAGTCTGGCGTTGCCCCAAAACAATTTCCTTACAAAGGCTGCTTCAAAATCCTATACACTTTGGAGTGACTAGTTTAACGCAGAATTAAGGAAGAAGCTCACCGAAACAAGGCTTCACAATATATTCAAGCGTGTAATACAGGACATTGACCGTGTCGGGGCCTTACGTTAGTTCTATCTTTATAAGCTTAGTTTTCCAGAAGCTAAGACGAAAGAAAGTTCAATTGCGTTTTTAGGAGTCAGTTCAAAAAAACACAAAAGTCCGAAACGGATGAAAACGTGTTCGGAGAGCTCCTTTGCAGTCAACGTACTTTCTGAGCACAGCTACTTGCGGAGAATAACCCTGAGGACATCTAAGCACTCCTTATGAGTTGTGAATGCGGCAGAATTAATGCCTGACTAAACAACGCTGAGTACGCTCTCCTTGCGGTTTGGCGCAGCCAGTAAAGGTGGCTATTCCGCCTCTGTGCGAGGTCGGTGGAGTTCGTGCTTGATATGGCCTGTTCCAGCCGCCGGGCACTGAACTCGCAGCCACACCTCCACTCTACATTTTCTATAAGGCTCAACGCTGCCGAGGCGTTGGTTAGCAGCGCGCTCCTTTTCTGTATATTATCTATTGCTCGGGATATGGAAGGATTTTTTTTTGCGTAGCGTAGGAGCCGTTTTTCTGCTTTCGACGCGCCTTTTCACTCAATGAGACATTTAATGACTTCGCATTAATGAGTGAACAACTTACAGGGGCCACGAAGGCAAAATACAACACTCTTCACATTGAACCTGGTAACTCACTGAGCTGCATTCCTGCCACAAAAGTTTTTTTTTTCTAATTTGGCTCCCTATTAGAGTAATACGGACATAAGTGACGTAATATCAGCCCGCGCTAAAACATAGTTGTCAGTGTGGGAACTCACGTTAGCATTAAGTGATAGCGTATTTTCGCGCGTATAACCCGCTCCGAAAATGCGATAATTTCCGTGGCAATATAGGGGTGCGGATAATACGCAGGGTTTTTTTTCTTTAGGACAGCTTCACAGCAATGCGCATTGTGCCGTGGAGCTCCTACGCAGTAACACTGACTAAGCCTTCCATGGCAGCGATCGAGCAAAACATACAAGCACAAGAATGAAAAAATAAGGACGAGCGCACTCTAACAACTGAATTTTACTAGTGAATTGCGACTTTCGCCTTGCAGTCAGTGTATTCTACTTGCTACATATACGCTTTTCTTCCTTACATAGTACGTGATGTGTTGCTTGAGCAGCAGTAGCTTTGGTGCAGCCTTTCCCGCAGCAATTGTGCGGGCAATAGGCGAGGATTTTTTTTTCTTTCCCGGCGGGCTGAAAGTTGGGGTGTGGATTATATGCAGAGTGGGTTATATGCGCGGAAATACGGTACTTAGCTAGAAGCCCCGCTACGCTCGCCCAGCCATGTTTCTTGGAGATGGCTATAAGGTCGGCGGCCGCCAATCGCAAAAACAAGCTTGTGCGAAGTCGTAGAGAAATGGCCGTAAAGTGGCTGGGGTGTCGCCACTGCTTCGTCTATTTTCTTTAATATCACTATTCGTAAGAAGTTTGCGATAACATTGGTATCATTTTATCGCGACAAAGCAATACTTTCATTCACAAACTTCTACATTGTCTTCATGATCCCTTTAAAAAACATTGGTTGATTCCTCCGTCATAGGAATCGGTAAAATACGAAAGTGAAATATGCAGCGAAATCTGCAGCTGAGCATGATTTGCGGGAGGCGGCTGTTTTGTTGGTGTGCTTGGCGAGCGACGTCCTGCTGGCGGGTCGCTTCGTCAAAGGTGTACTGGCGTTCATTTCCGGGACGGATATGATGTGAGTGAAATCTTGGTGTATCCCGGCAAAAAACACTTCCCTGTTACCCCCCTCCCCCAGAAACGAACAACCCTAAGTATAACGTACTCTTTGGTTCTAGAGGTTGCTTCTCCGCAAGAAGACCCTATGTGCAGGAGTGCACCCTTTACAGGCCGCTTGCTTCGTTGTAGTGGCGTCACTTCTGTGACGGATATGACGTTACTAAAATGCTTGTGTATCCTGGAATAAAACACTTTCGTGTTAAAATAACACAGACGGGCTGTTCGGATCGGGCGGTCATGTTGAAGTGTATTCAGCTGTACAGAAAGTGGAAGTCCTTTTTTTCTCGATGCTTGCTTCTTACATTATGGCACACCAAAGCTAAAGTAGGTCACAGCGAACCTAACAACGGGACGAAGCACGACACAGCTACTCAATTAGAGCCATTAAGAAGCCCATGATCAAATCTCCGTCGCTGCAGGAGCTCTGTTTATACGGCAATAAGAATAACGCCAGATGCAAATCGATATCACCGTAACCTCCAATGTGGGGTCTCTTCCCTAAAATTAAGTATTTTCAACCCCAGCTCTCCCTTTGTCCGCTTTTCCCTGGCTCTCGAAATTGCTGCCGGCATCCACTGTCAACCCCAACTGTGTAGTGTATAAAAGCTGACAGACACGTGTCCGTCCGAGCAATCCGGTTTCCGGCGCGGCGCAATAGAAAATTGCAGCAGTACCACTCAACGTGAAAGCTGTCAACTGCGGAGCAGTGATCCTCCAAAGGGGCTGTGCGCCCTGTCTTCACTAGTTTCACTATCAGCAGGCCGTTGATAGGGAAAGTAGTCAAGGGAGGGCGACCCATCCCTTAAAAACGCCCATAAATGGACAGTAGATTGCGCTGTCAATAATTTGACGTAACTAATGCGTTAATTCGAGACTTTTCTTCAGTTTCTATTACTGTGTACTTATTTTCGGCATAGAACGGCAGCATCCCGTGACAACGTAAGGAAGCCGCAAAGATCACCCCCCAACAATTGTGCCGTGTATGTCAACGTGTGCCTCTGTGGCGCAATGGGATTGTCATCGGCCTCGTGATGCGAGGGGCCCACGTTCGCGATCCGACCGGGATCCGTGACTTCTCGAACGATCCTCTGTTTGGGGGCGTGACGCCGTGACCCTGGACGAGCTGCGACGGCAAGCCCGGCCCCTAAAGGGCTCCGCACCGAATATCTGGCAATTCGGATGCGCGCGGAGGCGGGCGATCAGAACTTCTTCCGGCGGCTGAAGCTGTTTTCCGGACGAGAGACGCATGCGCAGAATTGTTCTTTTCCGTTCATGTATTTCGCCCTAGTTCGAATGCTTTCGCGTCTAATTCAGCCTTTAGCACTCCCAGTGAGCTACTGCAAGCATCGCGTGGCCCGAAATCATTAGAGTTATACAGTCAAACCCGGCTATAACGAACCCGGATAGAGCGAATTATACTATATATCGAACAAAAATAATTCATGAAATACGCGCGCCTATATATCGACTTTGGGGCGGGCGATCAGGGCGTGAGATCTGATTTTCCGCGACCACGGAGCAAGAGCCGGCTGAGACATTTCGCTCGATGGAGCGTGACGAATACTTTCCGTAACTGTTTCTGACGCGCGGGACTCAGACGGAACACGCCCAGTCAGCGAACCCGGACCAAGACAGCGCACCGGTGAATTGTTCGCCAGCTTCCCGATGTCCGAGTGAAATCCGACCGACGCCTATAATGAAGTATTTCAGCAGTCGATGTACTCCGCCAATGCTTCTTAGATTTTTGAGGACGCGGACTCGAACTGGTGCAAACAATGTTTCGTTAGAGAATGCTATGCTAGTTGAACCCGCCAAAACAAAAGTGAAAACAAAAATCACCGCTTTTTTTGCAACGTCGGCAGTTAAGGCGGAAAGTAGCTTTATTACTTGCAATAAATGGATTATTTTGGTATGTAATGGCTACTGTACTGTGTTCGTTTCTGCGCGGATGCATCGCGTGGCCTCGAATATCGAATAATACGGAGCATATTGCAGTTCGCTATAAACGGGTTTGACTGTAGCTCACCCAGAAATTGGCACCATTACGGGTGCCAGGCTTACCGTCCGAAGGCCGGCGCATTTCGCGACAGAGGCTCTAATGGTTAGCAAATCGCCACTGCGCAAGCGCAGCAACTAATGAGCAATGGTTGCAGTCTCCCCAGAACGACCTTCAAGTCAGCTACAACTCCCTGTCACAAAAAAACAAAATGTCTAAACCAACCAACTAACAGCGGCTTTCTCCTTAACGAACTCCGTCTCGGAATAATTAACGGCTACAGCCGCGAAAGTCGTCGCACCGATTGCGCGAGGAAGGGGCTGCCTGTTATGAGAGCACTGCGTCGTCGTCCTAGGAAGTCGACCGTCGTCTCGGCGTTGCTCTTTGGGGGCCCGGGCCTTATTGCATCGCAGCAGTAATCGGAGTCGAAGGACGCAAAAACGAAACAAAAACAAAACACAAATGACGGTATCATGAGTGTCAACAGCGTCGCGGGTGGTAATTTCCCTTGTGGCCACCGCGGCGCCTGTGCCTCGAGTTAACGCAGAACAAGAGTTGATGAAACAATGCCCCACCCTCCACGCGTCCTTCTTCGTCACCGCGCGACATTTCCGCGTCGTTCCTCCGGGCCTATGGGGTCGGAAAACAACATAAGAGCGAATCTGTCTGTCTGTCTGTCTGTCTGTCTGTCTGTCTGTCTGTCTGTCTGTCTGTCTGTCCTGTCTGTCTGTCTGTCTGTCTGTCTGTATGTCTGTCTTTCTGTCCGTCCATCCGTCGTCGTCCGGTCGTCGTCGTCCGTCCGTTCATCGTCCGTCGTCCGTCCGTCCCATTTGTCCGTCAGTCAGTCCGTCATCAGTCCGTCAGTCCGTCCGTCCGTCCGGTCCGTCCGTCCTCCGTCCCGTCCGTCCGTCCGTCAGTCCAGTCCTCAGTCAGTCGTCGTCAGTCATGTCCGGTCCTCCGTCGTCTCGTCCGTCTGTCTGTCTGTCTGTCTGTCTGTCTGTCTGTCTGTCTGTCACGCTTCAGCCACGCTGCCAAAAACCGTGAAACATTGCTTGAAGACGTAGTATATATAAGCAAGACCAACCGAAACCAGCAAAACTGCTTCCGTGACTCATACATGTCCATATTATTCAGCACAGGGAAAACCTCTGGCATAATTGAGGAAAAATGAAAGTACATAACCGAGAGTAGCAGCCTTCTTTGGAATACATGTCAGATGGTTTTTTACGATAGCAAAAGACAAAGAACAATGCGTTAAGAAATGGGGCTGGAAAAAGGCAACAAAAAAGCAATCATAAAAAGAACAGAACTCTTGCTATATCTGCTATATGCTTAACAGAAACCAAGGGACCCAAAGCCAAACAGATGATGCGAGCCCTGCGAACGCGGGAAAATTGAATTTAGTTTCAGCAAACCTAAATTGCCTTCATCATGACAGGAGCGAGATGGGGTGGTAGGGGTGAAAGGAGAGAATGTTACGTGGCAGGCGCAAAAGGCAATCGCCTTTTGAAGACATTTGCAACGAGAAAAGCAGATACGGGACCGGCATATTTATAAATGCACAGTTTCTCGACGGAGTGCCATGCAAATGGCATTGCATTCATTGAGATTTAGGAAGTATGCGGGATCGTATCGCTACGGGTTCCATCTAGGCTTTAAACGGGACTCTACAACACTTCCGATAAACGCTTTCACTCTTTTCTTCGAGTCTGGAAGCACTGCGAAAGCTATAGTTATCGCCAGCACGAAACCGCACTGCGTGATTTGCTGGCCGCAGCAGATGCACCTACCGTTCTTGCTTTGCGTTTGTGGCTTTTTTGTGTGTGTATGTGTGTGTGTGGACATCGAAGGCGGTGTAGTGGCCAATAGCCGCTATACCGCTGTGATGACATAATTCCGGTGGCCGACGAAAACCAAGACCGGGAAAGAGGGAAACTTTTTTGAGCATGTATTCAAGTTATCTGTTGGGCACATAGTAGTTTCTCGTTAAGGTACTATGTGACCCCCTGTTCTAAGTACTAGTTGTGTTTGTTGACTACGTTATGTAAGCATTTAGGATTGAGAAAAAGTTGAAACTAGTGTGGAAGGGTTCCTTTAAATCTGAGCAGGAACTCTACTCTCGAGAGCAATCACAGTGCTTCGCTATACTAACAATGAATAATTGTTTCACCAACGTCACGGTAAAAACATTTTGTTTGATTTCGATAGTTAAGCTTCTGCCCAAAATTTCTTTCGTGGAAACTTCTGGCGTGCCCTTGGGACTTTTGACCACGACTCTGCAGCTGCTACCATGCACATCAATGTAGGTCGTAAACTGTTCTTTTTTTTTTTTCAGTTATACTAAACCAGGGATTCACCGTGACACATACCACCGGGTAAAGCCAGGCCATTTAAAAAAAGGAAAGCTGGAAATGGAGCGATTCTCGCCAATTCCGCAAGACGGGCGAAGCACTCAACGAGCAAAACATTCTCGTACTGTTTAATAACACAAAGAAAGCTCAAGCTCACCTGACAATAATCGTGGAAACGGTTACTTATGCAGTTCAAATGCACTTCCGATAAGGCAGATGCTTTGATGATGCTTTGAGTCACCCATGCTACAGAAGCTATTAACAAAGGCGGTGCCGTCGCGGCGACCGTACAGTCGTATTTTGTAGTGCATTCAGAACAAATTCAGCCCATACAGCCGTTAAAAGTGGCTTGCGGCGAGCACAACGCGGTACTCCGTGCTGGGCAGAAAGGCTGCGCCAGCACCAACACACAGCTGCACAGTGTATACGTAGAACGTTATAATTCGCAAATGTCGCTCGCATGGCCTAGTGACCTCGCATAGCAGTAAGCTGTGACGCACAATGCGCTGCTTGAGCACAATTTTCCTGAGCTAGTTCTGAGGTGCGTCCACGGAACCAACACACAGGAAACCGGTAATAATAAGGACATTGCAATGAGGTCGAAGAACTCTTTGCAGCAACGTCATAATCTATCAGACGTTGTACAGGGAGGCCAAAAAATGCAGTTACAAGCCAAGGCGCTGTTTTGTTGACTTGCCAAAGCGAAAGCGTTAGATGTATAATCAAACGCTCAAAGTGCCCGTTGTCGTCGTCGTCAGCATGAGCGGTAGCAAAGCGGCCGCCGGTTTAAAGACAAATGAATAACAAAATCCCGGGCCATCTCCACTAACGTGAAACCTCGTGAGGGGCGAAACACGCCGTGTATAAGTGTATTCTTGGCGCCTTTGTGCTTTTGCCAGCGGAGATGAAACCGTTCGGGGTACAGGCATACAGCGTTGCTGTAAAAGTCTCTCGTCTTTGAAGCACGAAGCTCTCCAGCGCGAGACGTAAACGAGTGCCCCGTCTTTTTTTTTTAGCACGCGTTACGTTCTAGCGCGAGGCGTAAACCACTTTCCCGGTGTTTTAGTACGGTGACTACATGAGACGAACGGCGATTACGACGACGACGACAGGGGACGTCAACAGCCCCAGCCCCTAAGTGGCTTCGATCCTAATACGAAGACATTCATTTGTGTTCGTGTAGGATTTGAACCCGGGTCCTCAGAAAAGGAGCCCGTTGCGTTGCCACCGCACTAGCCTAGAACCCTCCAGGAGGGTAAACAAGAAATAGCCTGATGCTCGCCGCGTGATATGTGAACATGACAGCCCGTGAGTAGAACAGGGCGAACGCGGAGGAGAGAGCTGACTGTGGGGAAACTGTCGAGTGAACTGCGGTCCGTCTTCCTGTAGGAGTAATTTGACTCAAGAGACGAAGAAAAGACCGCGAAGAAAGAGACACAAACACGATTGAGCACTAAAGCAGTTGATAATCGCTAGGCCTTCGCCTTCAAACGACGAAAGAAGACTTAAGTGGCCGAGGAATTTTTTTTTCTGTCCAGTGAACGCCCAGCCTTCGCTGTATGATTGGATGCGCCTAGCTGTGAGGCATGGGTAACACGTTCTAGGGAGCTTGAAGAGCTCTATTTGAGCGCATTACTAACAGCATAAACACGCCGGGACTAGGTAAGTCCCTGCAACCCTAGCAAGCATCCAAGCATACCTTTGGTAGCACCCCTTAAAACATTTTTTTTCTCTATCTCTAGACCCGTAGGCAAATAAATTGGTGAAAGCAAACACTTTAGGAATGCGCACGTAGAGACCAGTGTGGATGGCACCCCGTTTTGCAAGCGCGCTTAACCACAATGCCTCCGGATGAATTAAACATGTCCACAGCAGCAAGCTACCAACAATTCTTGTGTACAGCACCCCCTTGTGGAGTGAATCGCGTGGCCGAAGGCCATCTTCAGCCCTAAAATTGGGATTAGAAGTGTCCGCTGGGAGTGGGAACCTACGTACGTCCTAATGAATGGTTTCCAATCGACTTTGTTTTTATGACGGTCTTGTCTAACACAGTTTTAAAATTAGAGCCAATAAAGTGCACTAGCGTACGCGACGGAGATATGCGGTCCTGTTTGAAAATTTTAATGCATATCCTTGATTCAACAACGAAAGTAATGTCGTAAAGTGCAACAGGCACCCACCCCTTTATGTGGAATAGTGGACGAAACACTGTGCGCACCAAAGGAAGCTGCCATTTGTGTATGACTGGTTGAGCACTAGTGGTGACTTAACGGCAACCCACTATCAGTGGTTGACATACTCCTTCACACGGCCACTTACTCAGTCTCATTCGGGTTCAAACCCACACACATGAGTTTGAGACTTGGTGAGCGTGAGACGAATATACCATTTTAAGTGTGAGGCCGAGTGAGTGTAAGCCTGCGGAGCCCAGGCGAACGTGAGAATGGGGTGAGCCTGAACCCTTGTGGGACTGGATGAGTCTGAGTTAGACGGAGTACTGCGTAAGGCTGAGGGAGACTACATGAGCCTTTGCCTCGTGAAAGCGTGTGAGGCTGCGTGAGACTTAGCCTACGTGACCCTAAGTCAGGCCCGGTGACTTGGGCGTGCAAACATGTAGACCTTAGCCTGAGTGCATAATGAGCGGCGTCTCTCTAAGCCAAGTAGTCGTGCGCTCACAGTATACGTTGATGCTTTGTATCACATGTCAGGGAGCTGCGCGCAATCAACACTTCCCCTGCCTACCCTTGGGGAAGAGCTCTGAGCGGCTCCGCCCTGCCCCGCTTCACCGTCGCGAGGCAGCGACAGCTGATCTAGATGTCAGTCAACGCTGCCATCGTAAGTTGTCACCCGAACAGAGGGAACCACCCTGGAGATAATGCATCAGTCCGCTCTTCAATCAGTGAATTGGGTATACTCTCTAGATTGGGTATACTCTCATGACTGGATGGAGTCAATCAACGTCCGCATTCATCGAGCACTGTCCCCCGTTCACTGTACAAAGGTCCCAAAAGCGGTCCGCCGTAAATTCCGAATGCGAAACTATACGTAAGAAACTTCTGATGCTACTAACAACCACGTTCCATCCCCTCCTATGGAAAGTTGAGAGAAGTCCGAAAGCTGGAAATGCATCCAACCTTTCCTGAAAGTTCTTCAATTTATTGTCAAACCTTCAAATGCCCAAATCGCGAACGGAGAATGAACCCACGCGACGAGTTTTCGCGCATTATGTGCGCGCGTCTACGAACTATCTGAATGTGTACCGATACGTGGTTTATGCGATAGAAGTATACTATTGCACTCCTTCCCCATGATCGATGCGTATATTGTCTTATATCTAACCACACATTTTTCGCTATTTCTCAAATCACCTTTTTGACACAATGGAAGCCCGGTTTCACATACGCGCAGTGTGTCCAGAGATCTTAACAGATCGATTGATTCTAGGGTTTAACGCGCGGACGCAACGCAGGCGATGAGGCGCGCCGTAGTGGAAGGGGGCTCCGGATTGATTTCGACCACCTGCAGGGGATCTTTAACGTGCGCCGAAATTTCGCACACACGGGCGTTTTTGTTTTTTTCCGCCTCCATCAGAAAAGCGGCCGCCGCGGCCGGGAATCGAACCCGCGACCTCGTGATCAGCAGCACAACGCCTTCACCACTGAGCCACCGCGGCGGGTCAGAGATCTTATCAGAGCTAGCTATCCGGTCGACAAACCTGTCTATGGGGAAATGCATGAGTTTTTTGACAGGGCCCCATCGGCCCCACTAAGAAAGCTTTAGCTTCTATAACGATTATGAGGGAAATGCTTGAAATACTTTGCATCGGAACAAAACACGAGTCCCTCACGCAAATAAAAGCTTATTCGTGCGTCTTCGGTTTTTACTATAGATCCGTGTCTCTACACTCTAAACAAAAATGCTAGTAAAAAGGTAGTAAAGAGTTGTATTTACTAACTCCTTACGAACTTAACTACCCCCAGAACGGACGTTTAAGTCCTACTACTGAGTATGGAATCGAAATGCCATCGTTACTAGTCTAGATTGTGCACTTGGAAACCAGTGCTTGTTTGCTACTAATATTCACTGATAGTACCAAAATTGTATGAATTATTGAACATAACAACTACGGCACTTTTCCCAGTCCAAATGACGATTACAAAGGTATTGCAAATCCACATGCTGTCTTGTGGATGTTTCCATTAAAATTCATAGTTCTACAGCACTTTTCCCACTCCAAACCACGATTAAAAAGGTATTACAAGTCCAAATGCTGTCTTGCGTATGTTCCCATTGAAATTCAAAATTCTACAGCATTTTTCCCGCTCCAAATCACGATTAAAAAGGTATTGCAAATCCATATGCTGTCTTGTGTATGTTCCCATTAAAATTCATAATTCTAACATTATCGCTAAAATATTTGATCTTGGCGACAAGCTCACCGACTCTACCTGAGGGCTTTCCGCTGCTGGCAATAAACGCAAAAACAGCAGATGTATTTCTACGGTAACAAAGTTACACTCACTCTCTCCGTGCACCCCGTTGGTTTTCTTGCTGAATTTATTTGTTGTCTAGGGAAGATATGTGCGTGTTGAGTGTGTCCCTATGGCGTGCTGCGCGCTCAGCCGATGCACACTGTCACGCGTAGCTTTTTACTGGGTTATGCGTGGCCAGTTAGTAAAAGCAGCAAGTACCTAGTGGTACTGTGACAAGTAACTGGTTAGTGTTCGGTTAGTAAGCGCCACGACCCTTTAGAGCGTATAACTAAACGTCCCCACATTGCCTGAATGACAGATCACCAAACAGTGCGTACAAAATCAGCCATCGATTTTTTGTTGCTTGTGACTTTCCCAGGCACTGCTCAGAAACATCTTGCAATGCCGGCTTGTCGGTATACGGATACACGGTCATCACGAAATGTCGAGACGCAAATATACTGGTGACCTTGAATGATGGATTGATACAGGTTTGCTCGCCCGAAGTCCGTCCCGTCAAAACAATCCGATGGCACCAGGGAAGGACTAAAAGTAAGCGATATATAAGTTTGCAACTTAATAGCTGTCGAAGTCTGTTGTAGATACTCAAACAGCAGGAAGAAAAGCACAGCCACGTCTAACGAAACATCGAGAGAAAGGAAAGATCATAGCAGGGAAACCCGATGCCGGAGGGGTGGTTTTATTTACTTCAGCGTCAGACGGTGAAGTAAACAATTCATGCGCTTTCTTTTTCAGACAAGGAGCCAACTTCTTGTGTCCACAGCACCGCGAAAGAAGCCATCACCGGAACGCCAACGAAGAAAAGTAACCAAGGAAGAAGCCGGAGCGCGTATATTGCATTACGCTAGGGTACATATTTGCTTCGTGTCGCAGGCAAGCAGCACTCCGCTATTATTTCTCGTTCTTGGCGTCGCACTCCCAGACAGGCCGCAAGGTTGTAAAAGAAGTCCCGCGCTGGCGGCGACATTGACGTGTCCACCTGCTGTCGTTAAATTACTGACATTTCGAAACACAGAAGAGTTTTTGATTCGTCCGGGGTTATGGAGTTCGTTTTAAAAGCGACGGCTTGTGCGGGGTAAATCGAACGCGCATCTGCGTCTGTCACTCTCCCATAGTGAATGAGTACCCAGCATTCGAATCGCGCCGAAGGCCATAAAGCCATTGTACAAAAGAGTATGGAAAACTGTGTGTGCGAATGACATCGCATTGTTACCACAAGGTCTTTTAATTAGCCGAATCCATCGCAACTCTTTGTCTGTAACATAAGCGTGTGCGTTGAAGAACGCTTAAATGAATGAATGAATGAATGAATGAATGAATGAATGAATGAATGAATGAATGAATTAACGCCTAAATAACTATAGGGGGAGCATGAGTATCTCCAGGCTGTTTCTGAACTCATGCAGATTTCTTTTATCTCACTCTGTACCAGATTTTGGTAATCTAAGAGTACTTCTAAGCCTCAAAAAACAAAAATCTCGGCGCCCTTATCATTGGTCTCATAACGCAACAACGTCAAATGGGCTTGCATTATGTTAAAATGCGTTTTATCAATTCCCGCGTTTTCCTTGAAACGTGCGTAACTGCGTAGCTGATAACAAGATTCGAACAAAGTGTTTTCTTTTCTCTTTTATTTTATTATTATTTTTTTTTTTTTGGGGGGGGGGGGGGGGGAAGGTGGTGGTGTGAGCTATAGTGATCGTTCCAACAAAAGTAGCGCTGCCACATTCATGGCATTTTTTCCCTCTCTGAGCACATAGAAAGGTCTAAAATGGCGACGACACGGGAGATTTTACTCGGGAGGTTAGATAGAACGCTCGTGCATACACTCTAAGAACTCGAGGAGTGCTGGGCACTCTGTTTAGGAGTAAAAACTTTTGTCCCATATTTCACTCCCTTTGGAAGCATTGGGCGACTCTTCCGAGGAGTAGCGCGTGGCGGCCGAACGAGAGGCGAAACACTCCCCGTGGGATTTACTTGCTGCTTTCGAAGCGGAGTACTTGAACCCTGTGTGGGAATTGCAATGCCATCTCCAAGGCAGCGTTCCGTCACTCCCTTTAGGCGTGAATAAGCTCTATTGGCGGCGTTCCCGGATACTGCAGACGGGTACTACTACTCTCTCTTGGAAAGCATCTCGTTACGCCTCAAGAGCGTTCTGCTATTCCCCGCGAGGCAGCGTGCTTTCGCTCCGCCTGCTACTAGACCCCCCCCCCCTTTCCACGATGGTACTATAGGCAGTTACAAGCAAACAAAACAGGACAAGCTATTTTGAAACATGGAAAAGAAGAAAAAACAAGCTCAGACTTTATTTTTCAAAATACCACAACAATCGGTTCATTCTGCAATTTAACACAAAATGCAATTTATTGGGAATTAAAATATCACGGCATAAAAACGGTTCCTACTCCACATGCACACAGGAGACGTAGCGCCTATTTAGGATACATCCAAGAAAAAAATCACAAATAAAAATGCAGCAAAGCAATTGAAAACACTGAAATACAAAATTAAATTATGACGATAAAAATGACATTAACATCCACAAATAAAAAGGTACTGGCATTAGCACGAAAAGCGTCAGTAGAAATACAGCAGTGGGAGAATAGTTAACAGTATTAACATAAAACAAAATGGCCTTAGTACATCAGTGAGTGCTTCACATGGACTGAAAAAGCCAGCTCTTATTTAACACACATAAAAAATATTTACAAATAAATTTTGCGAAAGAAAAATCTGGGACTAAAACAATTCAGCGTGGATTACTATTAACGCATTACAAGGTGCAATCAACACAAAGATACAAAGCCATTGACACGGCAACTTTGCAACAGATATTTTGGTGGTACAATAGGAAACCGCAGGAAACATTCCCACTGGGTTTTTTAGGCGGGTGGTTCTCAAATGAGGATGCGCTAGTAAGATTTAAAAAGGCATAACTTGGTATTAAAAACAAACACGTTCGAGCTGACTGCTTCATAATGTTGGTGGCGGCCTTCAGAACAGTACCGACCAGGGCACCGTGCTTGAGCCAAAGTAACGTCTACAGAAGCAAGAAGGTGCGCTTCGCCTTTGAAGCGTATTACACAATGAACGGCCAAAACACAGACAGCAGCAATGGGAACCCATCCACGATGTCCAAGGGTGTGAGGAGAAGTGTCTTGAATGCGACGGCCACTGCTGCTGACGCCTCGGGGATCTCTCCCTCTCTCAAAAAAAAAAAAATCTTCGGGCAAGTAGCGTCTTCCCGTGGTTCCTACATAGACAGAAAGAGGGGGACAGCAAAGATAAGTTCTACAATGAAAAAAATATTAACGAGTTTGACAACGTTAAATGAAGTTTATTGGGTGATTAGTTTTTGCGCCGAGAGCACGCACTGAACCCGTATTGGAATGCCATACTGCTTGGCGCAGTAACCAGTCTAGATGCGGATGTGGTGACCTTGGATGCCACCACGCTCATTGTACCACTTGGCCAATGTCATGTCAGACAGCGCGCCCTACAGCTGTCTGCCTACGCACTGCGCCCCAAACCCATTAGTGCTTACGTGTCCGTAGCTTCAACTGTTTACCCCGCTATCGTTCCCGGTATAAAAACATTGCACAAAATTTAAGGAAACATAACTCTTTTTGTAAGGTTATAATCCCTGAATAATTTGCATTGGATTTTGTCCTCAGCCGACTGCAACGTAGGGCCAATTATACGTTCACAAGACTAGCGTGGAAAAGTTGCTAATGGGTCATATAGCTACTGTTTTCTTCATTCTCGAGTACGCTTCGTTGCATGCACGCTGCAGATCGCAACATTTGATGAGAACCAATAGGCGACAACCGACGCGAAAGTAATGTAATGGGTACAACAAACAGTGTGGGCGACAGCGACAAACGAAAAAAAGTAATGCATTGCTGCCAATGCCCTTCGTCGTCGTTGCTGCCGCTCGCTTGTGGGCTGCTTCTGTCCGGGAATAAACCCGCGACGGCGACGGCCCGTCGCCTGCCGCTGTCGCCGCCGTCAGCGGCCTGTGTAAAAAAATTTCGCTTGTCTGTGTCGCACACAATACCTGTTTGCCGTACACACTGAGTGAGGTTTCTCGCGTCGCTCATCGCCTTAGACGCATGTAATTACCCCTTAACAGTGCGGTGAGTACGCCCCGAAAAGTCCCATTTCCGTCCCTGCCCTCAAGCAAAACGTAAAAAAACTTGTCTGAACAGCATTTCAGTCTGCTGCTGTACGCGCGGCGGTCACTAAAATTATTGTAATTTAGTGACTACCACGCGCTAGACGCGCTCCTATCACTCAGCCTATTGTACGCAATTCTTTGGAGCCGCGCAGGTAGCCACAGCTACTGCACGGCCGCCACTCTAACCCTAGCCGCCGAGCTAAGAGTACAGCGTAGCGCTGCGACTACTCGCGCGACCATGCTTCCTACCTGCGAAAACATTCCGCAAGGATACCAACACTTCACGAATCAAAGGGATTGAAACGGTGCAAGAATCGACGCTGTTTGCACACGGGTACAAAAGCCGCCCTTCAAAACTAAGCAACGGTCAAAATCAGTCACGAAAACGTTAGGACTAACCGCTTCCGCGGACCGAAGTACCGAGAGTAACTCTGCTTCGTTAAATACACAAGACAAGAATACGAGGTTAACTAATGGCTTACCTCTACTTCCCGCCAGCGTTTCTTCGTCCGGTAGATAAATCCAAGGTCGTAATAGCTGCGAAAGATCCCAAGCTCAAGGCGCGAAGCCTGCGACGGCCGCGGATACAGTCCGGCCATAGCGCGCGCATCGCTACACAGTGCGCATAGTTCCGAAATCGGCCTCAGCGCTGTCGCCGCTGTGATGTTCGTCCGAAAGAAAAACTAGTACCACGCACGCACGCACGCACGCACGCACGAATGAATGAACGAATATACGACTTGCTCGCGTGTGCATGATGTCGCGCTGACGCACAAGCGGCCAGCAGTTAGCCAACACGCGTCGTACTGTGTCGAAGCAAGTATGACGATAAGGGCAGGTCCAACTTCCCATGTTGCACGAAGCGTCTGCTTGAAAGCCCACTTCGTTCGTAGCACATTGACATCACGGTCTGGCGCGGCCTGTAAGTCGCCCGTCCGGCCTTGGCGGGTTCACCGCCTGTGTAGGTTTTTGCAGAACACGCGCACTTCGTGGCTCGCTGAAGGTGCCTTTCTCACGCTTGCTCGGGCGGTTCGCGTTACCTGATCCCCCGGATGTATGACGCGTTACGTATCGTGATCGTCCACGCCTGCGCCGCCGCGGGGGGGGGGGGGGGGGGGGGGGGGGTCATCATTTCTCTTTGCTTAACAAAGGCGCTTGAGTTCCAGCAACCGATCGGTGTGTACGCTTTTATCGTCGCTCGTCAGCCGACGAGATAGTTTTCACCGTAGAGGGTGTATTTGAGATGCCCTCGCAGTGATATCGCCTGTTCCTCACACTCCGATCTTGCAGATAGGCCCCATATTGCTGTTAATACCAGTTATGTATACGGATTTCCTTTATTTAACCTAATAAAAGCTATCGTATGTACATGCCTATCTCGGCGACACTAGCCACGGTTGTTGGGTCGGGTTCGTGTTGCGCTTGCAGCTTGAGCTATCAGAAGAGCGCGGACTTCACTTCTTGCAACACCATTTTCTCAATCGATCTCAGATTTACAATCCGTTTTTTTTAGCTCGACTAGGCGCGGGACAAGCGTACGTCTATAGATCAAACTCTTTCAAAGCGACCGTCTGCAGCGGTCCGTAGATTAGTTCCTTCGGTTTGCCGCCTGCCGCCACTGAACGCTGCGAGCAATCGTTACACGAATTCATATTCTTGCACGTTTAGAATGCGCGGCAGAAGTAATCGGGCGCTTTTTACACAACCGCTTTATATAATATATTCGTATGCAAATAAAACATCGCTGATGAGTTGGTGTGCGCAGATGGCAGGAGTGCATCTCCATGCTTACTCCCGCACTGGACAAGAATGAAATTGCAATTCTACTCTTCGTACTGGAGATGGGAGACGATGCGCAGGTTTACTCTTCACTGGTGCGGGAGCAGAACTGGGGCTGCACTCCGCCGCGCACGAGAAGAGTACGCGGTCAGTTTTGCTCTCCTCCTCATGGGGAGCGAGCATTGCATCCAACTCCCCGCAGCTTTCGAGGGGAGTCCACCAACGCTTGCAAGAGTACAATGACTGTTGGACTCTTCAACTGCCCCCCGATTTCTTAGAGTGTAGTTACTGGTAGATTAAATTTCGCCAGGAATGTGATTGGATTACGTTTATAGCCGACGTCAATACGTGTGGCAGATAGGGCGAGGAGGATCGGGAAAATTAAAACGGCAGCTTTTCTCGTCTTAACGCGGACGTGCGTATATTTACAACTGACACGTGTTGAGAGGTATAGCGTAGACATACAAAACAATAAATGAATGAATCAATCAATTTATTACACAAGGAATAAAAAGGGCACTTGTAACGTTTGTTTGCATCGTGCGAGCATCACTTCAGGAGACGGGTTTAAGTAGGGCAGTGGGGGCTGGGATTTGGCGCCGCGGTGGTGATTTGTCCACAGGCACCCATAATGGTCACAGGGATCAATAGATGCCGCAGAATCCCACTGCATCTATGAGCTTGGCGATGTGACGGCCTTTTCTTCGCAGTTCTTTTCAAGAACCCGATGCCCAGTCACGGGTCGGCACTACAAGGAGACAGCTCGAGAGCTGGCTTAGCGGTGATCAAGACGTTCGCGAGGGAGAACTCGTTGGCACTGACAGTCGTCAGAACATGCCTTTACATACGTTCTTCTGCTTTGAAAGTAATTGTAGTTACATTCTTTGTGTTAGGCCTAGTAGTTGGTGCAGATGAATATTTGAAGCATTCAGTTAGCAGTGTTTCAGGAAGGTTTGTAACACTGCTGGGGGACTCCTTGTCTGCAATGTTGGTAAACAATTCTAACCTTGAATCGCGCGGACACCACTACTCGCTGTCCTCAAGCTCTTCGTACGTTCTGTTATGAAAAAAAAAAAATCTGTCGGCAAAACCTCTCCTCAGTCCACGTCACCATATCATACATATCCAACGCAACGGCTCAGTTCGCGCACTTTGCGTGCGCATTCGGCTACTCAGCACGAGATCGGAGCGTTGGATTTCAGAGCATAAAAAAGACGAAAAACGAATAAAACAATCTTAGGTGCGCGATTTCGGTGTTCGTTAAGGACCCGGCGTCGCGTAAATTACCAGCACGCCACTACGAAGCGCCACCGAGCGCGGCGTCAGACTTGGCAAGTATAACGCGACTTCGCACTTCTATCGAATTTCGTACGAGCGGTGGCCAATTCCTCTAGTAAGACTTCCTTGTTCCAACTCCACTCATTGATTTCCGCTGCCGGTCGGACCTAATATGATTACATCAAACGCTTGACTAACGCGCGCCGCATAACGCCCGCACCCGAAGTCAGTTATAAAAACCGCATAGTTGGGTAGCACCATTGGCTGTTTTTGGCATCATAATTTCTACTCGCAGCTTTCTGCCGTTTTACAGACAAACACGCAAAAAAAAAACGGATGATTTTCGTCGCCGCAGTCTCAGAGGCACCACGGTTTTTCTTATGCTAATTTATGGTGATCATTCTGACGCCTTCCAAAACGCCACCGAATAGAAGAGAATATCAACCAGACAAATCAAACGCGCAACAAGCACTATATCCACAGCGAGCTATTTTACGACGTCCCCCGAACATAGGAGAAATTTCAAAGCTGTCAAGTCCACTCGTGTCAGCCAGCGTTTTCTCCAACCTCATGAAACACGCGGGACGCCGTCAATACTCTGAATGGCGAGAGAGCATTTAGGTCTGCATTATGCACAGCTGTCAGAGCGAGACACCGCAGCCAATGTGCTTCACAAATTTCATTTCGCCTTGCCGTGCGCGTACACGGCGAAAAGAGCTGTCACAACAAATTCACTTCACGTGAGTCGTAATCAGATAACGGAAATCCACTAGTTGGCTTCCTGTCAGCGAAACAACCATCCCTTTTCGTATTAATTACGTACTGCTTTCCTGTCCCGACGAGTCATAGCTTTTTGTAGAGCTGAAATTTATTTACTCAATAATTGCCGCCACGCGGTAGCTTTGCACAGCTGCGAGTAAGTAGTATTTTTTGTTGTGGATCTGTCGGGTAAAAGGAAAGCATGCACCGTTGTTTGCTTAGTCATCCCTGCCGTAGATGAGAGGCAGCGGCCCGACAAAAAATGACGCTTTTTGTGAGGGGGGGGGGTAAAATATCAATAAAGGACCGACCACAGAGAATAACAAAGCAAGAACCATTTCTTAAAGGAGTACTGACACGAAATTTCAAAGCTGAGATAACTATGTAAAACGCTTCCTTTTTATCAGGAGATATCTCCCAGCAAGTTTAAACAGCAACCGTTCAGCGGAACATACTATTTAAAGTTCATTTTAATCTTCGCCCGCACGAGAAAGCCCAGAGCGGGCCGACGTGACATCATCTGCTACTTGCCCCAAACTGCCGACGTCGGGGCTCCCGTGACGAAGCCGACGCGCTGGCTGTGGTTGGCGCGCGCTGCTCGGGCGTGTGTAGACGTCATGCTTTTGGGACTGACGTCATGCTGCCCGGGCCTGTGGGGACGGCGAAGACCTCGGCCGGTCTGGGCGCGCGCGTGCGCTCGCTCGCGCGCGCTTCCAGAGAGGCAGCGATACGGCAAGAATGGTGACGCCATGTGATACATGCTGTCATGGCGGCCGCTCGGCGTTTTTTTGTCGAAACCGAAACTGGCACGAATAAACGACGCCGTAAATGAATTTTTACGCTGCGCTTGACCGTCTAATCTGTCATTCTATGATTAGTGGGCTGGTAGGCACGCATAGCAGCGAAAAAAACGTAACATAAAAATTTCGTGTCAGTACTCCTTTAAAGGAATACTGACACAAAATTTTTGGGTTCCGTTTTTTTTTTCGCGGCTGTAGGTGCCTACGAGCCCACAAATCATAGAATGGCGCATTAGATAGTCGAACGCAGCATAAATAATTAGGCATGATGAAATGTAACAGCGCAATAAACGACGAGGAGACACGGAAGAAATGCACAGGACGGGCGCTGAATCATTGCGATTCAGCGCCCATCTTGTGAATTTCTTCGGTGTTCCTCGTCGTTTATTGTACTGTTACATTTCATCACGAATACGTACCAACTCACCCAACTTTCCATTTTGTTATAAATAATTACAACTCCGTTAATTCCTGTCAGTTTCGGTTTCGGTGGAGCGAACACCGAGGCAGCCGCAATGACAGACAGGCGCATTTGACGTCACTGTTCTCGTCGCACCACATCCGATTCCGCTCTGGGCGCGCGTGCGCGCTACTACTACTACTAGGTGGTTCGGGTGAAAAGGAAAGGAAGTGCACTGGGGATATTATTGAGCCCAACTGGGGGCTCACCTGCATACAACCCAGTGCGGTGGGGAGGGGGAGGAGGAGGGGGATATAAAGATTAGAGAGGAGAAAGGGGGTGATAAAGGGATAGGTGCCAGACCAGCCCGATTGGCCGTGTCGCACGTGACGTCACTCCCAAAAACTGTGACGTGATGTCCAATACGGAAAAGCGCACGCCCACAGCACCGCGGCCGCCTCGGTACGTCACGGGAGCAATGACGTCGGCCGTTTGGGTCGAAGCGCAGATGACGTCATGAGCTTGCTCGATGGCGCGGATCAGCGTTCTCGTGCGCGCAAGGGTTAAAATTGATTTAAAATATGCTCTACTGAACGTTTATGGTTTAAACTTCCCAGGGGCTATCTCCATACACAAAGGAAGCTTTTTACATAGCTATCTCAGCCAGTACTCTTTTAACCCTTGAATACCCAGCGTTGCTCAGCGGCAACAACCCAAACATTTTTTTTGACCCGTCCTTTGTGATTCTTTCGGCAAGTAGCGCGATCTATTGACAGACGAAGGTAGCCGGACCTTAAAAAAGCAGAAAAGAGAGGGAAGCATGTGCTTTTGTGCGTAAAAAAAACGTATTCACGCATGTCGACTCGCAGCGAGTCCGACGGCTCGAAGGCCTCGTGAGAGGAGGTATGCGAAATTGTGCAGTTTTGTTGCTGTTACAAATGTCAGTTGTTATTGTTGTTGTTACATTGTTATTGTTACAAAACAATACAAACTTAATGCTAATGGTCCTGACTTTAACCATAAAATAAGCTTGTAGATTATGATAAAAGTAGCATTCCTGTTCACCTGATATATGGAGCTTCAAGTGCCTAAAAGCACCAACTCATGGTGTCTTGCCTTAATAAAGCTAATTTTTTTCAGAGTTCATATTTGTGATATCTTGAGTCCTTTTGGATCATAAAAATAATTTCGCAATATTAAGCAAAAAATTTAAATATCGGGCAGCAACAAGTTAAGGCCTTAACGGCCTTAAGTGCCCTAGTCTGCGAAATCGCCGTTTTTCTATTTGTGCGGTCAAGAAAAAGGCTGCTGTTTTAAAGAGTAAATAAAAAGATTTGAAGGTGTGTGTGCTCGCGTCGCTGCTCATGTCGTCGAAATATGAGTCTTCGACCGGACCTGCCATGTAACTGCCTCTACTCCTCTCCCGCCCACCACTGACCCTGTTCCCGTCGTATTTCAGTCCTCCCGGTATAAACACAACGAAGGTTTGCTGAACTAAATTCAATTTTCTGGTGCTCCTAGTGCTCCCGCACAATCTGTTAGTACATTTTGTAACTAACGCAAGCCAAGAGCACAAGGTTCCAGCTTGAGCCATTTTCGAATTTGGTTAGACTATGTTTCAAACATTTTTCAAATGTTAGCTTTCGAAAAAACTACCCATGTCTATTTTTAATTAAAAGTATAGTGATAGTATACTGCAAGTATACTATTTTGCCTCAAGTATTCCAGTTTTTTATTAACTGTGTTGGCGGTGTGAAGTGCGCTACCAGATATTTTGGAAATTATTTTGCCTGTCTTAATCGTATCGTTCAAGAGTTTTAACTTTTGGCTTGGAGGCTGGTTTCGAAACAAACGGACGGACAGATCAAAATTTTCGCGTTTAACTACCCCGAAAAACACTATCGTCTTTAAAACAAAGGCATGATCCTATAGGACTTAAAACCGGGTGCGGACAATAGCAGCCCAGTGACCAACTGTGCTACCTCGCACGTTGCCAGCGTAGAAGAAAATTTGATGTCATCGTCATTGTTGTTGTTGTTGTTCCTTCCTCATGGCGCATACGCACTTGATGGATTTCCAGGTGTCGGGTGCTATGTGGATTCGATAATGTGTGTTGGAAACGTAAAAGTTGTGGGCTAGTGCTTCCCACGTGGCACCTGAATGGGACCTGAACGTAACTAAAAACCACATTTTAGCTTTCTCCCCTTTCCCCCTTTCCCCAAGAAATCTCCTAGGACACCTAAGCGCTTCGTGCGACTTCGAAATACGAAAGAATTATTATCCAATTGTTGAACGGATATGGCGGTATTGTGAACGCCGCCATGCGCAGCACTGCGTATCCTAGCTCGCTGGTGACTGCCGTGCCGCTGGGTGGGGCAGTGCCGATAGTGTGGATCTCGGCGCATACCCGCGCCGCTCAGTGTCCAATTTAACACAGCGCTCTTTTTCGCTTGCGTTGCGTACGCAGCCACATGATGGGTCGCAGCCAGTGGGGATACATCGTACTCGCGCACACCCGCCTTTGCAGCCTCTGAGCACGCTGCTTTTCTTTGTGCGTTTTTTTTTTTTTTTTGTAGCGTAAGGTACACTGCAGAGGTTGAGCAGTTTCGCCTGTGCCGAGAAGGGCCGTTCTGCGCAAGCGCGAGGAGCATTGGATTGGTTTGGCTTGGCTTAGCTTGGCTTGGCTTGGCTGGCTTGGCTTGGCTTGGATTGGATTTGGATTGGATTAAATTGGTTTGTGTTGGATTGAAATCTAATCCGATTGGAGTACGGCTGTGTAGAGAATTGGGTCTGCACATTCGCCAGTCTGCGCATTCCAGAGGAGTGACGTTATAGCCGCGGCAGACGCACTAGCGCCGGCGCGTGCCTAGCTGTCCGCCTCTGTTGCGCACTTGCTACGTCTGACGCTGCGCCGGAGCCGCTTGATAGCCGTTTCGCGTGGCTCCTGGACAGCCGTGCTGCGGGAAGAGCCATGCGCTCGGAGCAGTGACTGGACTGGACTGGACTGGACTGGATTGGATTGGATTGGTTTGTGAATCGTTTTAGCAACAGTAAACATGATAATCAGCTAATCCTAGACAACCAGGAAACCTAACAATAACCAGCTGGACCTTAGCTCACGCTACGCATATCCTGGCATAGCCGAGCTAAGCCACCGCTAATTTTTGTGCAGGCGCATGAAACGAGTGGACTCCAATGAGCAATTAGGAGGCACCGGACAAGGCCGACGCCGACGCCGTGTGTTCTCCCAACAACTTCAACTGCGGTTTATTGGCGAAACTTCTTGAAATATGTACATGGGAGACAAACAGGCGATTTGCATGAGACTCGTTCCACTTCCTTTCATCCTGACTCACTTTTTTTATCGTTTAAAAATTTGCACTGGCAATCATGTCGGCAGTGTATCGCCAAATCGTCCAACCTGCCACTCGTTATAACAACAGCGGAAAAAGGAAAAGTCTTGTTGATGATCAACGTTTTGTTTTATTTGTGCTGCGTGGTTGTACGCCGCATGCACACCGCAGCGCGGTTTTGGGAGAACGACCGTGTCGCGGCCGGGAAAGCATGGTCGAACTAAGATCACTGAATAGGCCAAACCACGCCACCACCCCCCTCCCCCTCCCTCAATGCACGATTTGCCATGATTCGGGCAGAAACAAAAGAAGCGTCCTCAGGAAGTACAAGCGGAAGAAAAGGGAGGCAGCACTTTTCTAATCGAAAACCCATCAACGCCGCTTTCGCAGTCCGGCATCGCTGGAGCAGCCTGGCGGCAGAATCTGAACGACTCTAAAGATGGCTGTCATGATACCGCCACCTTAATGTTCTCGCATTAAAAAACAGCACAACATCAGAGTTAGTACATGTCATCGCCATGGTGTATCTTTGAGCCCCTTTCAAGCCTCCGTTACCTCAACACACATGGCAAGCCAAATTCAGAGGCACAAAGTTACGTTCCGTTTTGGGGTGTGTGCGCGTGTGTGCGTGTTTTGGTGCAGCATTATCGCGCCTGTTTAATTCCGCACTGGCTTGAATTTTGGAACAATAACCAATACGCCAGTGCTGGCTCAAGACCGGAATGTTTACACAAATAGGAAAATCAGATTGGCGCAGAAATGTTTTCTCTGCGCTCTAAGCCTTTCTTTCCTCCCATTCAAATCTTATTTCGAGGTCGCTCTGCCGCAGTGACGGCGGCCTGCGCTTTAAAGGAGGAGACCTTTCAAGCGCGCGAACGAAGAAACACGCAGGGGACGCAACCAAAAGAAAAATTGAATAACGTAGGAGCTGTTATTGTGGTTAGGGCATAACGCTTCGGTGACCTCCACAGCTGTCCTCACAAATGTAACAAAGTGGAGGAAGGGAACAAAGCCGACATCTCCCAGCAAGAGAACGCCCAGAAGAGAAATTTTAATTTATTCCGCGCCGTTCCGTGGTGGTGCTTCCGTATTCAACCCAAACGTTGTACTTCTTTACGGGAATATGCATTGCGCCGCGTTATTGTTGGAACGGAAAGAGAAATATTAAGGCCACGCAAATTGTTTCCGCCGGCTTTCAACAAACACCACCTCGGAAGGCGTATTTGGCTTCGGGGGCTTACACAATGTAATTTCCGACAGGCCTTTAATCCCCGCATGCTGACCCCGGTATTAATTTGAGCGAGTGAGCTTTACGCGCTTTGTTCCGGCTTTGATCCTGTTTCTCCGCTCGAGGTGCTGACGGCATTCAGTACTCAGCGTCACGCAAAAAAAAAAAAACAACAAAAAAACGGGATCTAAGGGACAATATAACGCCCTCGAAAACACAAGCCAATATGCGAAAGGCAGGGGCCGTCCTTCGCGTCCTTCCAAGTTGTTTAGCTCCAGTATTCTACGTAACAAACTTTGGAGAGGGAATTAGTTACTTCTTGCCGCAAACGCTGCGTACTAAAAATGGATTCTATTGTTTCAATTGTGTCGTACTAACGCGCAGATACGGTAATCCAGGAATGGCGTGAAAAGTTTTATCATTTAGGAAAACGCGTCCTACCCGCACCTAATGAACAACGGAAGTCGCAGCATAATGGTACTTTCACAATGTAACTGCCATAAAAACATGAAAAAACGAAAAGCGGATAAGCAGGCTTTGACTGTGTCTCCTGGATTCCACCATGACCAAGAGCACGCACACTTTATGCGCATCCCACATACAGCCCCATTTCCTCGCTTTCAAAGACGGTTCTCTGCATTGACCTCCTTTTTTTGTGTGTAAAGTAGACACATTGAGAGCATCATAACTAGTAACGGAGATTTTAGACAAAGGGAGAAAAACTATCAACGTCCAATGCCCTTCCTTTTCCAGCCTGCACAACAGCCCTCCGCAGACTGCTATATTTGAAAGCGACAAAAAAGTCAGACTGTAATAGCCTTATGCATTGCGCAATCTTTGTACCCAGGTTTCACTTTTGGTGCATAGTATATAAATTTCCGCTTCGCCGGAAACTTGATTTGGCATTGGTTTTAAACCATATGGTGAAAACATGAAAGCGGTAAGTGTGCAAAACCAGAATAGAGGAACGAAACGGCAAGTGCACAAACGAATGCATTCGCTTATAGCTCAAGGTTAAAAAAGAAGATGGGGAAAACAATACCAGGGACCCACAGTGGACTACAGTAATACAAAATCAACACTAAAGACATCACCCGTTTATGAACGGCCCTAAACACACGGCAATACTGCCTACGTCAACGTCATCGCCGCAGCGCCACCGCTTAGATCATAAGGGGCTCCAAACGTAAACTAGAACTCTCCCAGGATCCTCGTAATACGAAAGGACCACACAGGCAGGAGGGTCGTAAAACAAGCTCGTTGAAAACCTTCCCACTACGACATTGCCTAACCACCTCGAGAACAACGCCGTCGCAGAGACGTCTGAGCGTAAACAGACGAGCGGGTCCCGAACACGAAACTAAGTACGGGATAGACTGGAACAATACGCCGTGGTTGGTACAGAGTACGGGGGCGCTGCTGTTAGTCTAACTGTCCCCGAGTTTAGCTTGTTTGTTTACGCACCGTCTCCCTCCTACACCGCGCAACCGACAGCTAGGCTCGGATGTCTAAGCTGCCTCCAAGCGTATAGGGCACGCGGACGCGTTCGCCGCGCCAAAACACGCAGCCAATCGCGAAAAAGCCGGGCCCATCCGTTGCTGCACGCCACCCTGACCAGATGCGTCGAGGGACGGCGAGGATGTGAAAACAAACCGTTGGCGGCTATTCACCCTCCCCTCCACTTTCGAAGTGCCCGAGTGATCCGACTGCAAACAGGCAGCCGTTTACACTGTCGTTCTCTCCTCCCCCCTTAGTTCCTCTCGTCGTACCTCATCGACCAACCTGTCCGACAGCGGCCCAGTCTGACCGCAGACTGATGGCTGAGGGCACTGAGCCAAGGACGGCACGCGAGCGGCTGACAGCGTGCAGCCGCCTCGGACGAAGGTAAGGCTGATCGGAAAGCGCGCGAAACGGGGAGCACGTTTGAATTGGTCGGGAAGTCAGACTTTGCTTTGGGTATTCCTTCGCATTGCTTTTTCTGGTTTTCTAGCATAGAAATTGGCTTTAAATGGGTCATTGTGGATACGTTGACTGTGGATAAGTTTGGCCAAGCAGTCTGTTTGGCGTTAGCCCCTGTTCTTGACACCGCTTTATTTCTCAGAGTATAACAAAGAAATACGGCGAGAGATGAATAGATAGATAAATGAATAAATAAGGACGGAGGGAAGGAGGGAATGAAAGAAGAAAAAATTGGCAAAGAAAGAAAGAAAGAAAGAAAGAATGAATGAATGAATGAATGAATGAATGAATCATGATGATGATTATTATTTGTGTTTATTGGCGCAATTCCAACTAGGGCAAAGAGGGCCAAAGACATGGTTATTTATGATATACTTTTAAGTGTAAATAGTAAATTTTTACTGTGAAAGCAAAACAAAGGTGGAGCGAAATAAAATTGAATGAAGATGGCTGGTGTATAGTACCAGTTGATGATCACGCGTGATAAGAGATGACTTCATATCTCATATAAGAAAGAACAAAAGAAAGAAGGAAGGAAAGAAAGAAAGAAAGAAAAAGAAAGAAAGAAAGAAAGAAAGAAGAAAAGAAAGAAGAAAAAAGAAGAAGGAAGAATAAGCCTGCCTTTAATTCTTTCAGGGTATGTTGTTATGCCGTAAAAAACGGTAACGTTGAATACAAGAAAGACATAAACGAGTAAATACGTGTCCGAAGGCGAAAACTGCACCAAACACAAAGAAACTAAGGTTCCAGATTTACAATTCGCAAAGCAGCGGCTGTTGGTGTGAGAACTATGCAACGAGATTGTCCATTCCAAAAGTACATTTGCGCTCTTGGTCGGCATTAACCTGCAATTTTCCAAATAACCGAAATGCCGTCGTGGGAACGTCTCATTCACTGTCCTTCAAAAAACTCAACTCATGCAGCACAGGGCCAGAACGCTCTCACCACAATCAACGAAGGATACAAAGAACTCAAAAACTAATGCATGTGGAATAATGAAGACCGTACAGCCCAGTCCATGGACCATATTTTATCGCCACGTGCCGCGTATTTTCCACGGTGACCAACAGAACGAACTGAACCGAACAACAAAAGCCGTGCCAAATGACTAGCGTTCGCAATTAGCCGCGCGTCGTAAGCTCTCTTCCAAACAACGAGACAAGACAGATCTATCGCAGGATCCACGAACGTTCGTCCCACTTACAGGCCCATAAGCATACTCCATTCTGTAATAGCAGTCTTGCTTCGTCGTCCCCCACAGGCTCATCACTATTCAGTGCGTTCGTAGTGTCACGAACGAACGAGACGATCAAATACACGAAGTACACCCTCCCACATAAATGAGGCAGCCTTCGGCCCCTCCGAACACCGGCGAGCCACCGACAGACGAGATGTCCTTATTAGGAGGCGTCCAGACACGTCGCCCGTGCTAATCGCACTCCGACCAGATGGGTCAATATATTACCGGGGACGGCTATAGGTGATCTGTCAGTGTCGGCCAAATGAGGTTCATCATCTACCAATCCCCAGTTCTCGTCGACGGGTCAGTGCTTTCTTTTTTTCTTCTTCGCTACGGTTCCGTACTTTCTTCCCTTCAAAGGCTTCCCCTATTCCTTTATCTCCTGGACGTGAAATCGTCCGTAGCACAACACCAATAGCAACGACACTCTGTCAGCAGCAAAGCGCTGCCAACAAACCAATGAAAATGACAGTACGAGAACCAATAGCCACGCATGTAGAGGCGAGATAATGCAGGGATGGATGCTGGATCGTGTAGGCGTCGGTCCTTGTTGTGAATAGAGAGGCGCGGAGAAAACGAGCAGGGTATCGATCACGCTCGCAAATAGAGAAGGTCAATATACTTCATCCAATCGTAGGAGAGCGGCGGTGTAACACGGGGGGAACAAAAGCTGAAGGAAAACAGGGAAAGAGCTCCGACATGAATAGTAATGGTTTAATAACAGCTACTAAAAATATAACTAAAAAAAATGTTCACAACTGACAAACGAGAGAGAAAGACACGACTTTCGGAGAACGTACACAAAAGGTAAAAGTTCACGTGCGCAAAAAGCGACAAGAACAAAACGGATGAGATACACGACACAATGCGCAGCTTTCAACTGTCTACATTAGGAAAGACGTATTCTGCTGTCTGTATATCTCATCTCTTGTCTTTGACTGTTTTTTCGCAAGCGAAAGTTCAGTATGGAATCCCACTCTTACAAACCTCTGCGCTTTATTACATTGTATACAACTAACGGGAAATGCGTGATACCCTGGGAAAACGAGATGAGCACAGATGAGATACACCGACACCATGAGCGGCTTTCAGCTAACCTCCTCATGAATACATCACCCGTTGTCTGTGTGCCTCATATGTTGGGTTTTTGTCTTGTTGCGGAAGTGAAGGGTGACAACTTACAGCATAGACACCAACTCGTCGAAAACTATACAACTGACGAGAAATGCGAGAATACGCTTTACAAACGAAGCAGGGACGAAGAAAAGGCAAGAACCCCACCAAGGAAGATAGTGCATGTGCATGGAGAGATGAAAGGCGGTTAGTAAACCAATAAGCGAACATCATAAATCACTAACGCTTAAAAACGAGTGCCGAGATGAAAACGATCGAGAAGGAGAACGATACGACAAATAAAAGAACCTGGCTCGCTTAGGACCGCATTATTGGGTCCACGAAGTGCGGGATCTGGAAAAGACGGTCCCCTGCGCCAGCAGTGCACGAGGCTCAGCCGTCTGATTGCTACCGTTTGTTAGGTTGTCACCGACCACCTGGGGATCTCGATAGTTTTTGTCCTTTTCTTCTTCGCGTCCTCTGGGCTCTTTGTGCGAGCCGTACCTAGCCCTTCGGCCGGAATAGGTCGTGAATCTTCTTCCTTCCGTGCTTCCCGCATCCTGATTTCGCCTCTATATCTTCGCAGCACGTTTTCCGCCGCTCCTGGGAGATCGGTATATTTATCTTCGCCGCTTGAAGTGGAAGTAAATGATGCGGGAAGTTATTCGGGCTGCGGTAGCCAGCGCTTTGGAGAATATATTTGTAAACAGAGTTGTTACGAGCAGTGACAGGCAGCGAAAAAAAATAAAGACAAGCCCAATGATTCCTCGAGCTCTTATTTCTGTAGTTTAAGCGCTATAATTAGTTATTCAATTATTTAACGGAAGTATACAGCCTTAATTTATCTTTTGTGGGCGGCGGAAGAGGGAACACGACGTGCCGTTATTAACTGCCGCACCGACTAATTTGATAATGTGTCGACGTCCCATCCGTCCGCAATATGTTCGCCGTTACTGCGACTTTTAAACCTTCATTTTCCTGCAGATGACGGTTAATGCTTTTTGGTCACATGGCAGTTGTTTGTACAAAAGAGGCAGGTTGTCTGATCTATTTTACGTTCCTTATTTAATTTAAGTTTTCCAACGAGTGAGTGAGTGAGTGAGTGAGTGAGTGAGTGAGTGAGTGAGTGAGTGAGTGAGTGAGTGAGTGAGTGAGTGAGTGAGTGAGTGAGTGAGTGAGTGAGTGAGTGAGTGAGTGAGTGAGTGAGTGAGTGAGTGAGTGAGTGAGTGAGTGAGTGAGTGAGTGAGTGAGTGAGTGAGTGAGTGAGTGAGTGAGTGAGTGAGTGAGTGAGTGAGTGAGTGAGTGAGTGAGTGAGTGAGGGAGTGCGACCGGCCCAAGGGGCACGCCGAAGTGTGGCAGGCTACAGATTGCTCTGGGCACGTCTTCATCGTACGAGATTTTGACGCGCGCGTAAATTTTAACCCCTATGCCTTTTTTATTTTTCTCATTCATCATTAAAAGAAAGGAAAGACATCCGTCGTAGGCCGGAAATCAAAACCACGACTTCGTGTTGGGTGGCGCAACGCTTTAGCCTCAAAGCCGCCACCGCTGTGGCTTCATGTCGAACTAGCTTCAACATGGTTTGCCAAGGCTGCACCGTTGCCATTTAGAATAACTACACATGAACGGCGCACGAAGAATTCAAAACGATGAAGCGGTTCCCGCCACGTGTCGTCAACATTTCGGTAGAAGTAGTTCGGAGAGACATTGCAGGCATTCCTGCCCGCGGTATGGGGGACATTGCACTCTAACGATATTTTTTTAACTAATAGGATTGTGTGTTTTTATCAAAAAACAGTGGATACATAATCACCACAGGGACGGAGCAGGAACCTTCATTCATCCACCGACACACATCGCACCCACAAACCTACCAAACATAACCGAACCTAAACTTTCCTGTGCTTACCTGATTACCTGACGTAGTCTAACGTAATTTTAACTTTACAATAACCTAACCTCCACAACCTTACCTTATTTTCCCGCGCCTTGCGATGACTAACTTAAGCTAAGCTAACGTAATCGCCTGAATTACCCAGACGCAGACACGCTAACGTGCGCACGCACACGCACACACACACACGCGCGCGCTTTCGCGCGCTTGCGCGTGAGCGGGCGGGCGAGTGCATAGGGAAGCACGCTCGTACAAACGGGACAACACCGAAACTTTATGGAATGATGCTACGATTCAGGCTTTCTCCGCGTGATGATAAAAGTTCGTTCGTCTGACGTCGACCGCAGGCGTTGAGGGTGGCATGCAGGCAGTGTGAAGGTAAACGACCTGAATTTCTTTATCTTTACCCCTTCCATTTAGAGAGGACGACACTGCCATTAAGCGCGTATGATCACGCTATGCCGTCACGTATCCAAGAACCGCGAAACGCAGCGCAGAGGCAACGCACTTATCGATCGCTTCGTTGTTTATAGGCAAAGTACATTCTACACGGGAACCTGGCGGGCATTTTTTTCTTCACTTTCTTTCTTCTCTTTCCAAGCAGATCTATCACATCCTCCCCTTTGCCACTACGACTTTTTTGTGTGCCCCTCATTCCTATTCTGCGCACGCTAGGGCCTCTGTTCTGCTGCCAAAGGGAGCGATGCTTGCATAAAACGCCCGGGGGTAGCCAGTACATGGCGCGGGCGTACCACCCGCAAGCACAGGAAACAACATACACTACCCCAGAAAGTGCAGGGAAAATCGCCCCGCCGGGCGTCGCACCAGACCGGTATCCTTCGTGGGTTCGGGAAATCCCACCTAAAAAACCCGCATTTTTTTTCTTCACTTTCTTTCTTTCTTTTCTTTCCCAATCTAATATATATATATATATATATATTATAGATATATATAATATATATAATATATATATATATAGGAGATATATTCTGTCGAGAGGGAAAGAGAAGATGAGGATCTCCACAATCCGCCCTTCCCCCTTTGCTTTCCGCGGTTTTCTTTGGAGAAAGGGCCTAACCTTATCTGTGTTAAGTTTCAACGAGCCCCCTCATTTCCTACTTGTATTTTTCAATTCCATATATATATATATATATATAATATTATATATATATATATATTATATATATATATATATATATATATATGTATACTATATCTCTCTATCTATATATATCTCTCTATATATACTTCTCTCTTCCTCGAAATATATATAGTAATATATATATATATATATATAGACTCCTATAAATATATATATGTATATATATATATGTAAGCCGTAGGGGGACTAGAAACTTCTCGAGGATCCAGAAGAATTAGTTGAGAAAATGGTAGACCGCACATTAATTAAAAACAAAAACAGTGGTTTACTGACGTTTCGACTGGAGGACCAGGTTACTCAAGATGAAAAGATGAAGACTGAACCTCCAGTCCGAACCGTCAGTAAACCACTGTTTTGTTTTTAATCGTGCGTCTACCATATATATATATATATATATATATACATTATATATATATATATATATATATATATATATATATTATATATATATATATTTAGCGATCAGAATAGGAAATGAGGACCTCGTAGAAATAACACAGAAATAAGGGTTGGCATCAGAAAACCTCGGAAAGCAAAAGGGAAGGTTCGGTATGTCATTGAAACAGATAAATTTGGAAAGAAAGAAAGAAAGCGCAGAAAAAATTCCCGCCAGGTGGGATGAACCCCCGACCTCCAGAATCACACCGGTATTCTGACCAAATAGGACCACTAACTAGCCAAATAGGACAACTAACAAATAAATAAACACGTGCTTTACCCATTATTGTGTCATTAATATAATGGCCCACCTGGGCACCGCCGTGTACTACTGTTAGTATATATATATATATAATATATATATATATATATTATATATATATATATATATATATTATGGTTATAATAGATATACTATATATATACCAGACCGGTATTCTGGAGTTCGTGGGTTCGGATCCCACCCGGCGGGCATTTTTTCACCACTTTCTTTCTTTTCGACTCAAAAATTCTTCAATCCTTTCTATGACCCACCACAACCTCCCCTTTGCTTTCCGAGGTTTTCTACTGCCAACCCCATTTTTTCTTGCTTATTATATATTATATATATATATATATATATAATATACCCGGAGGGTGCCCGGGTGGGCATATTATATTAATGACACAGTTTTAATGGGTATAAACACGTGTTCATTTATTTGTTAGTTGTCCTATTTGGCTAGTTCATCGTGAAGTTGGTACACAATCAGGAGCTCCTGCCTGCTGCCCATACATGGATCCAACCACAGGCGCATCGTGGTAATGTGAAACGACTTGGCACTCGTGTTTTACTGCAACTCTCGCTAAACAAATTGCACCAAGATGGTGCGTCGTGCGAGTGAGTGAGTGAGTGAAAAACGTTTCACTGAGCCGGTGTAGTGGGAGTGGTTCCCGATTTCAGAAAGCCGTGTGATGAGCGGGCACACTTCGCTCTGGAGGAAGGATTGTCTGGACATCCAAATTGCTGCTGTCACCAGGTTCTCGCACAGCTCATGGGTGGATAGAGGGGATGGAAGAAGGGGGAGGTTGTTTTGCTTGCCCTCTTAATATGATATGAGGAAGAGTGCCAGGTTGTGAAAACATAACTTGAATTCGGCAGGAGATTGCGCTGCGAACACATGATGGAGGCACCCGGCTGGGTGAGGGGTATTCTTCCTCATGGGAATTGCTATCTCAGCAGATATGAACGATGCTCATCGGTACAGTTTTATGATAAGTAACATGGGCTCCCTACGGGAGGCGCGGGGTTGCAGAAAGTCCCAACAGATGGCGAGCGCTAACCTTTGCGCTTTTTACCGGTCCGCTTTGTCTTTTAGATTTATGATAAATGACAAGCCTCCTACGGCAGGCGCGTGGTTGCAGAAAGTGCACACAGATGGCGAGCGCTATGCTAACGCGGGAAATTAACTGAATTCCCCGTCCAGAAGGTGTAAATTTAAAAAACCTAGCTTGCCTTTTTATCCGCATGTTAGGACAAAATCCTGAAATTGTTTTTTTGGGCAATTGCATGGCCAGAATTAGCAAGCAAAAACGAATGGGACATATCAACTGGCTGTGTGGTTACTCACGAAATTGTAAAAACACAGCGTTTTCCCGAAATCCTTCTTGCCTCTATTGAGTGGGTGCCATAGAAAAATGTTGTAGAACAGTGTTTAGACACCTGAGTAAGTTACCTATCTAAAAAAAACCAGTTCAATATCTCAAATGGCGTGCGATAAAAACATTACTATCTGAAAAACTATTTTACCGCTTTTCCCTCTCCCCATGGTGGAATTTTTAAAATCTTCAGCAATATTGACCTCCAGCACCCTAATCACAATGTGATGATGAAATCTGAAGCCGTTTGAAAGGGCAGCTTGGCTAGGCGTGGACATCACCTGTTAGGCCTTTTTGGCTCATCACCCGGGTCATTTGTAAAACAACAATTTTTCCCTTAATTATAGTGGCGCCGCAGGGTGAAATCCTTAAAAATGGTTCTCTGCATTTGTATGAGCAACATATGCTAGCAAAAATCGGTTGGACAAATGTATCGGCGAAAGATTTATTCGAGAATCTTTAGGAACACCAATTTTTTTCCGGAATGCGGAATCACCTCGATAGTGTTGGTTAGGGTGAAATCCAAAAAATTCTTTTTAGATATTCTTAAGGGCTACATATGTCAGCAAAAAGCGCTTCAAAATGTGAACGGGGAAAGGAGCTAATGACGAATTTTAAAAAAACACCATTTCCCCCTTTCCCTCGGTAGGAGTACACTTTCCAAACGTCCCCCCTTAGTGAACCTCTACACCATGTCGCAAATGTACTCCCGAAATTTCAAGTTTCTAGATGTAGCAGTTTTCGCTGGGCGTTGATGAGTCAGTTAGTCAGTCAGTCGAGCACCTCATTTTTTAGGTATAGATATACAGTAATAGCTCGTTAACTCGAACTCGCATATCTCGAAAAATCCTCTAAGTCAAAATTTCACGCGGCACCGAACCATTTCCTATACGTCCCATGTATTTGTTGCCCTTTATTTAGAAGTATTTTTGGGCCAAACTGCGGATATCTCGAAATCTTGACTTAGAGTGGAACGAAAATTTTGCCGCCGCGGACCGTTTCACAAGATTCGCGTGATGCTGCCGTGCCTAAGTCCCTCGATTTTTTCTCGTTTAGCCGCGCCTACCACAAATCCGATGTTTACCCCGAACGTGAAGTCTGAGTCTAGAGGCATATCAACTTCGTCAAGCAACCCTGCCGGTGAACGTCGCGTATGTTTTCTTTTCTTTTTTTTTTTTTCAAACCTTTATGAAAAGCAAGGTTGGAAGCTGCTGTTGAAGAGCTGGTAAGTAGTAGCACCTTTTTTTGCAAAGAACTCGGTATTTCATGGCAATTCGCGCATCTTTGCTTATCTCGAAAATCCGCTGATCTCTAAATATTCCCCGGTTTTTGCAACTTCGGGTTAACGAGGTATTAATGTGTATATATCTGTGTATCTAACTGCAAAAAAATGTCGGTTCGGTCACGGTTGGGGCACGGGCAAATTCATTTCGTTCCGGTTCAGTTCCGGTTCGACTAAATCATGCGCCGAACCGGTTCGCGAACCGGTTCGGTAACCGGTTCGGAGCTGAACTATTAGAGAAGTGCGAAAAGTCGGCTTTGAATGCTTAATAGTCCCCATAAAACTTCAGTATATTTTTTCTTCACTCGAACTACTGAATTTTAAAAATAAGCTGCAATACTAGTCAAATATCAAAATCTAGGCCAGATGTAGCAGAAAACGTGCCAGCCTCTTTTTCACCACCCCTACTGTCGTCCTAGAGACTACATAAAACAACTGCCAAGAGACATTACTGTGTTATTTATTGGTGCCCCTTGATCCGTGTTAGTGTACCGCATGGATGCTAACAATGACTTAAAACATTGTCCTTTCCACTTAAATTACTTCCTTGTTACGTCACTGCTGATTCTGTGTATCAGAAAGTTTGAAAGTTTTTTTCGGTGTTTCTCACCACATCTCATGAAAACAGCGTCCTTGGGGTGATAATGAATTTGTACGAGTTAGCAAAACCAGATCTTTCAAATAAGGCAAGGTAGGCCTTCGTTTTCATGGTCCATTTAGGATCCCTGGCCAAGCATGTAAGAAGGACGCGGCGGAAAAATATCGCGGCTAGGGGTCGACCACGGAGCGCGATGATATTGGTGCGGCCAATAAACCCCCCTTCCTTATCGGACGCTTACGGTGTGATAGCGACATAACCAAGAGCGAATGCTGCCTGCATCCCGATTACAAAACAATCAACAAAGAAAAAACTTCCACGTAAAGCGCGCGCACACGCACAGCGCACGCACACAACATGGCGTTTTATTCGTCTGCGAGGAGCAGCTTTTCCTGCACAACAGACCAGCGAAGACACTAGTGGAAACCAGCGAAACCAAACGTCCAGTGCCCAACGCTGGGCACACCTCTCAATTCGACAGAACACAGTCTCTAGAATTTGAAACTGACACTCGGAATTTCGCATTGACACGTATCTTCGCTTATCCCACCCGCCGCGGTGGCTCAGTGGCTAAGACGTCGTGCTGCTGAGCCCAAAAATGCGGGTTTGATTCCCGGCCGCGGCACGCGGCCTCCCGCTTTTTTCGTGGAGGCAAAAAACAAAAACTCTTGTGTCTTCGACGTTTCGGCGCGCGCTAAAGATCCCCAGGTGGTAAAAATTAATCCCGAGACCTCGACTACGGTGCACCTCAAAACCTGTTAGCGTCGGCGCGTTAAACCTCATAATCAACCAGTTTTCTCTTATCTCCCTGTACAGTTAAGAATCTTAGTTCTCGGGCTCCTTCACCCAATTTTAAAACGAAAGTGTTTTTATTCCGGGTACACAAGCATTTGAGGGACGTCATATCCGTCACGAAAGTGACGCCAGTACAACGAAGCAAGCGCCCTGTAAAGGGTGCACTCCTCCTGCACATAGGGTCTTCTTGCGGTGAAACAACCTATAGAACCAAAGAGTACGTTATACTTAGGGTTGTTCGTTTTCTGGTTTTATAAATTAACACAAAATGTATTATGCCAGGATACACCAAGATTTCACTGACGTCATATCCGTCACGGAAATGACGCCACTAGACGTTTGCCGAAGTGACCCGCCAGCAGGACGCCGCTCGCCAAGCACACCCACAAAACAGCCGCCGACCCGCAAATCATGCTCAGCTGCAGATTTCGCTGCACATTTCACTTTCGTGCTTCACCGATGCCTATGACAGAGGAATCAACCACAATTTTTTCGCCTCTTTCTTGTTGCGTGAGGTTCGCCTCGCTTGTATAAAGCCTATGTCTCGAACGAGTAACAAACATAATGTGCGTCTCTTTCTTCCTTTGAGCCGTTTGTGGCACTAATGTTTTAATTCTTGCGATTATGCATGTATTTAAAAGCCAAACTTTCAACACTCTTTAGCTGCTTCAAATAGGCATAGGCAAATGTAGGGCTTGAACCGTGGCTGGTACACAGAGCAACAATCTCGTGGACTGATTGCACTTGCGCCGTCCCAACGAGGGAGAGAGAGCAACAAACGTTTTATTGAGCCTTTAAAGGCCCCTTGTCGGGGCGCGGTGACAGGCGCACCGGCGACCGCCGGAAGGGAAGAGTCGGTGCTTCAAACCTCGTGCAGTCTGCCAAGAGTTTGAGATTTTGTAGCGTGAGCTACACTGGCCGAGGTTGAGCAGTTTCGCGTGGCTCCTGGAGAGCCGTTCTGCGCATGCGCGAGGAGCAAGTGACGTCACATGGCGCACAGAACGTTGCTCGCTGCCCGGCGTCTCTTACAGACCACGCGCCCAGCGTCTTCGCCGACCTCGTTCCGCACGTGGCGGCCCGGTCCACTAGATGATCATGCGAGGGGTGGCCGGGTGTGCAACCGATGGCTCGTGCGTCGCAGCAACACCGGCGTGCGCCTGTGGAACCAGCTTAGCTCTGGGGCGATTGGTGACGCAACGCCGGAGCCGCTTGATAAATATACATGTGTCACATAATGCGTACACCGTGTGTGTGTCATTGAAGCAGCAGTAAGCATGATAATCACACTAATCCTAGACAAGCATGAAAGCTAAGAATAACCAGCTGAACCTTAGCTCACGCTACGCATATCCTGGCATAGCCGAGCTAAGCCCCTACTAATTTTTTCTTCCCAGCCTTGTAGCCTGCTTGCTCGACCATCAACGACATATCATTGCAATTAGGGGCCTTAATTGCAATATTGGCGTGCAGTCGTTTCACCATGCTGTTGCTATGGCGTTGTAAATAGAAAAAAAATAATAGGAAAAGCCGGAAAATAGGAAAAACAGGTAATACGTGACCTCAGGCTCCAGGAACAAATTACGAACATACAGTACAAGAGCACAGTAAAAAAGTACAATAAAAACAGTTATTGCTGTTTTTTTATTTTACTCTTCTAAATTGCAAAAATACATTACATGAGCACAATAAAACAAAGTGAAATCATTTAATTCGAATTTTTTATAGTGCTTTTATCATGTATGTTCGCAATCTGTTCCTGAAGCCTGAGGTCATCTGTTTCCTGTTTTTCCTATTTATTGCTTGTTAAGCGATAATAAACTTCAGTTGTGAGCCAGCGCTGTGTCTGTGCTACCTCTCGTCCTCTCTCCCCATGCTACTGATCGCTACGAACTGTCCGCCTACAATCCTTGTCGTTATCAGCGGCCGAACACCTCCGACACTTATCAATAGACGCGGCTAAAGCCTCTTGCTGCATTAGTGTAGTGTTCGAGTTATCGAGTTTTCACCGTCAGGGCTGGTTGATAAGCTGGATGAAGTCATCACGCCCACGTATGGGCCCCGGTCACTGCCCGCGAGCGAGGGAGCTGCGTTGACAGACGACAAACAAGAGTTAAAGAAAGAAACGCAATGGCGGCCGTGGCTAATGGGATCCAGCGCCGCATCATCTTCCGCATCAACCCCGCAATGGAGGCGTTGGAAATCGCGGAAGATGGATCGCGTCGGGAAGTCGGCGAAGATCGATCGCGTTCGGCTCTGGCATCGGACAGCCGGCGTATACACGACGCTTCCGCCAACGTAAACACACAAGGCCCTACAGCGCGAGTTTTTTTTTTTTTTTTGCTCCCCTGGTTGCGGGAGTCCGCGAAACCAGCCGATAACTTCGTACACCGCTGTGAACTCCTCCGAAATTCACGTTAGAGATCCCCGGGTGGTCAAAATTAATCCGGAGCCCTCCCTTACGGCGCACTTCATCGCCTGCGCTGCGTCGGCGCGTTAAACTTTATAATGAATCAACTCTTCCAAAATTGGCGAATCTTAGACGTCGTCTCCCACCGCTTTTCTTGAAAGGATCCATGAAGAATAAGCACAAGTTTGAATCAATAGAAAGACGGCTTTGTCTCCGTAACAACTGTACCACTTTTATTTCAAACTTCCGTCAAATAATGGAGATATTTTAAAGAAGACAAATGAAACAGTGGCCACCCTCCCGCCACTTATGGTGATTTCTCCATGACGTCACAGCTTATTGTTTGTGCGATTGGTGGCCGTCGACAAATTGCACCGCCAAGAAACATGACTGGGCGATTGTAGTGGAGCCTCAGGTTCTGTTCGGCCGTATCAATTGAATGCTAACGTGCAGTTCACGCACTGACGACTATGTTTTTACTTGACGGTAGGGTTTAACGCGCCGACGCAACGCAGGCGATGAGGCGCGCCGTAGTGGAGGGCTCCGGATTAATTTTGACCACCTGCAGGGGATCTTTGACCTGTTCCGAAGTCTCGTACGCACAGGCGTTTTGCTTTTCGCCTCCATCAGCAAAGCGGCCACTGCGGCTGGGAATCGAACCCGCGACCTCGTGCTCAGCAGCGCAACGCCCCAGCCACTGAGCCACCGCGGCGGGTGACTAGGTGTTTATTTCTGGCTTATATTACGTCCCTCCTGCCTATGTTTACATACTGTAGCGCGAAATTTGAACGCTTGTCAACATTTCTTGCATTTTTTTTTCTGCTAAAAAAATGTTTCGCGACTGTAATAGGGCTGAGTGATTTACCAAAAGCGATTTCTTTGAATACGAACGGTTTTTACATTGTGTTCATTGCCGCTTTAAGAGGGAACGCGATGGAAAATGTAAAGTTGACTTGTTGTAATGATGAAAACACATTACTAGACTATCTGAGTGTATTTTGGGGCATATCGTCAGCACGGAGGAGAGAACTATGATGATGAAGATGATGATGGGGATGATGAACATGGCTGTACGTCGTGCGTGCATACGGGTGAACGCTGGTTCAATCCGAAGCCACATCGAATTCTGGAGTAAAACGAAACGAAGTAACGCGTATCCTATACGAAGGTCCACACCTCCACTTTCGTAAAAGATGACGAAGTAATCAAATGGTCTTAAAAATGTCGCACGCCTATCAGCGGCGACCACCCGGTAACGGTACTCAAGGTTCAAAAAGAAAGCGCAGACTTCAATGGCACTGGCTGTGTTGCTGTGTCAATGAAATGGTAGCCTCTAAAACCAGCTTGTAAAAGACATGGCAGCGTCTACGCCAAGGAGCATCACAAAATTGGGCCCAAAGCAGAGCAAGCAATGGCTAAGGTGTAAGAAGAACGACGTTGGTTTGGAATCCGGTGGTGTAGTCCGTTTTTCCAACGAAAGCGAAAAACGATTTCAGCGCCCGTTAAAGATCACCAGGTGGTGAAAGTCATTCTGAAGCGCTTCACTACAGTCTTGGCCTTACCTCACTCGCATATCCGGTGAGCAAGACTTCCTAACGTGAACCTAGCTATGCGCTTGGTGCAGCATGTATGCGTTATGCTTGACTTTCCTCTGTTCGGCTTTTGTGGCGCTGTTTAACGTTCAAACGCAACTAAGCACGTAAATGAAGCCTACGTGACGCACTTGGTGCGGGGAATGTTTACTGTTTACGCGTAATCAGAAGGAAAAAAAAAGGAAACTTTATTCAAAAGTGAAATCGAGGTGGTTAATGGTTGGTGGGGGCCCGAAACAGACGTTGAAAAAGTTCGCAAATTCCTGGCGCGCACGTAACACTTACATTAGCTCTCAGACGTTAGACCCTAACGTGAGCTCTGAGACGTTCCTGGCTATAATTTCGCGGTAACGCGGGTTTACCGATCAAACTGAAAAATTATTTCAAACGCGAAAAATCGTCGACTTCGTTCTCCTCTTGCTCCAGCGACAAAACCATAGTTACCGTAGCGTAGTTAGGCTATCGAATACTTAATTACACAAGTGAGGAAGATAAAGCGACCCAAATAAATTAGCTGATGGACGTTGGCTTCCACGCGAGTTAATCGATGACAGAAAGCAAATTCAATTAGTAAATAGGGCCTTGCAGTTACGTTTCTAACGTAGTCACCTCGTTTGCAAGGAAGTCACGCTTGCCGGAATGGTTCGTCCGTGCATCCAACGTGTAAACAGGGGCAGTCAGATAGGTATAACGCGCTGCAAAGCTTAAATAAATGTAGGCCATGAAGTTAGGGTATACGGTGAAACGTTGAAGTTTTGCTTGATGGGCTGCTTTGTGTCACAAAATGAGCTCATTGTGGTGCGGGGTGGGGGAAAGCGTTAGCCGCTCTTAACGTCGTTGCCCAATACCTCAATTAAATAAACTGACAACACCAAACGGCACAAAACTGGCAAAGCAAGAAGGAATAGATGGAATATTCAGCGTAAATGAACAGTACCAAATTTGGGCAGCGGAAAAATTGGCATTATTATCTCCGTTCCCGCACAATATGTGACACAAAAAATTCAACAAAACTTGCAGACTGTGACGGCGTGTGCACAACATAAAAAAATAACGAGCATACCATAAGCCACGCCGACATTTCTTTTCGTTTTATAATGTTTTTTTTTGCCGTCACCGCATAATTTCGTTTATCCAAGATCCGTTACCAAGGGTTCTTTCTCTAAATACAAACAGTGGGTTCTTTTGTGATATCTTACTCTTCAAGGATATTACACGCGCACTAGATTTTCCATTATATTGGTTAGCGGCGCTGCAAACGATGGGAGCTTAGTTATTCCCTCAAGTAACGCTTCAGTTTCAATTTCGAGGGCTTTTGGGCCGGCAAGGAAGACTCTGCTGACGACACACAACAGGGTCGCAATATTAAAGCGGCAGGATAGAGTGGATAAAAATTCAACATTCTAATTTCAGAGGAACCTAATTTCACTCATGCGTTTACTAAAATAAAACTTCAGCAGTCTAAGAGCCCAAACTGCACGTGGCAGCTGGCGCTTTTGATAGGTCGCTATCGTTTTTATTGTGCTTTTAATAGTTCACCTGTATGTCGTTGGTAGAGGACAAGGCAGAAGGGAACGGAGGATACCTAGAGGAGGGTAATGAAGAAGAGGGCGGACGCGGGCGGGAGGATTCAGTGAGAGGAGGAAAGGAACAGGGGAAGGACGTGGAAGGAAAAGAACGGACGTGGAGGATATGAAGAGAGAAGGATTGGAGGGGTGGTTAAGAGAGGTAGGGACATGAAGGAGGAGGAGGATCGTTATGTTGCAGAGGTGGACGAAACGCTGTCGTCTGTCGACATCATCTGCAGGGAGGCAAGCAGATACGCCGGCTATTTTTGTATGGAGCAAGTCAACCTTGCGTAAACAGTGAAACGTCTGTCTGTCTGTCTGTCTGTCTGTCTGTCTGTCTGTCTGTCTGTCTGTCTGTCTGTCTGTCTGTCTGTCTGTCTGTGTCTGTGTCTGTCTGTCTGTCTGTCTGTCTGTCTGTCTGTCTGTCTGTCTGTCTGTCTGTCTGTCGTGTCGAGTCTGTGTCTGTCTGTCTGTCTGTCTGTCTGTCTGTCTGTCTGTCTGTCTGTCTGTCTGTCTGTCTGTCTGTCTGTCTGTCTACTATCGTCTTACGAAGACATTTGCAGCGAAGTAAGCGGATGCTCTGCCAATCAATGAGTAGCATTTTTGCCGTGTACCGTTACAGCCAGGACCAGGTAACGGCCGGTCATTTGCACAAAAAACGCATGATTTGCGGAAGTACTACGTTTAATCGGTATAATAACGTAATATGATAATTGGCCGAACAGAATTTCGATAACCCAAGAAACACAAAAATGAAAAAAAAAGAAACTAAGAAAATTAACTGGGGAAATCAAATTTGAATCATATACATCGCCTCCAAAAAACGAAGACAAAAGTAAAGAATCGCGGAAAAAAACGTTGGAAATTGAAATAAAACTTGAGAAAATCAAACCCACCCGCCATTTTGCCTTGCGTATACGGAAAAGGGCATAACTGGTGGAGTAAAGGCACTTCATTGCTGAAATGGTATAAAGTTACATTATTGGAGAAACGAAACGAAAAGAAACTTCAGACCACTAAAATACCGTAACGTTTCTGGCTACTCATAGCCAAATCTGGAACTCACAATGTAGGCAAGCGGGAGAATAGTTCTAGGCATTCGTAGTTAATTCCTTGAATTTCTGCACTTGTTTGTATCTGTTTCTCGTCTACCGCAAATAAAACTTTCACTACGCTGCCTACGTTAGGGGAGCTTCGCCACATTATGCGTAAGTGCGCAGTGAAGCATGCTTTGCGGCTTTCTGCTATGCACCCCGCCCTGCAACCCGCCTAAAAGTAGCGCTTAAGCTTAAAAGCACATCTAGGATAACGCACTACTAAGATTCATCCGCCCGAGTAAAAACGTTTCCTTTACAGGTGAACGTAACAACCGCAACTTGGATCCCAACTGGTGGCTTCCCATGCCTCATGCGTCCGAGTAAAAGACACTATACTCCGTTACAACTCAAGAACGGCCCCACCTCATGTAGTGTATCACTCCGCCAAACCGCCGGACCCGTGACGTCAGTGCGCGCGCGATTTGAAAGGGGTTTGCTATGAATGCGTGATATCGTCTGCCTTGTCTCACAGTTTTTTTGTCGTCACTGGAGTCGTTGATAAGTTAAGCCAAAAAATCACGGAAACGGCTCACGCCATGTTCAAAATATTCCCAGTAACGCCCTACTTGCGCCGCGCGGAGAAACATCCGGCTACGATGATAAGGCACAGCGGCAACTTCCGGTGGCGTTCTTAAGTTGTCACCGAGTGTAAACGAAAGCCAAGTTACACAATAGGTTCGCCAAAATGGTGTTGCTGATAAGCGAAGGCACATCAAGCGCCTCCAAATAAAAGCAAAACGGCTCCCGTGGTCGGAATCGAACCTCGGCCCCTCACGTTATGTAGCCGACGTCTACCCGACTGCGTCATTTTGACGCGGTGGAAGAATGTTGGCTTTAGGACGAAGCTTTCTCAGTCTCACTAATGGCGATCGTCTCGTAATTAAACTCTGTGAGCCCCTACAACTCCGACAGTGCGAACGAATCTCTCGCGAGAAAGCTGGGCGTTTCAACCATCGCTGTCATTACATGAAGGGGTTTTTGATATTTTTGGGCAATGCGTACAAGTACGGCCCTTCTCGTGCTTTCTCCTCCCTATATGCTAACTATATGCCCCGTCCCGACCTCTGAAGTAACTAAGGACGTCTGTTAGTTATAATGGTTTCATGTGTGCTGTACCGCTCTTGCTTTAGTCCTTTTAATCCGTACAGCTTGTATCATTCCGAAGAGCCAGACGCCAACTACTAGAGTTAGCGCGATGTTAGATTAAAGTTCTTACATTTCTGCCTGTCCCTTGTTTCCTCTCTCAGGAGGCCACACCAGACAGTCATTCAACATTCGCCAGGAGAGCGCAGAGGGATTGATTATCAATTCGACGCATTCAAATTGGTAACTGAAAGAACCCAGCTACTCCCGACAGGTTTTTTGTCAACCAAAAATAAAATTGGCCCTGTCTGCTGGCTTCTCTGCAAAGGTCGTATAAAGACGATAGTATTCTACCGCGGCTTGGTAGGTTAGTGCCTTCTCTCTCTCTCTCTCTCTCTCTCTCTCTCTCTCTCTCTCTCCTCTCTCTCTCTCTATCTCTCTCTCTCTCTCTCTCCTCTCTCTCTCTCTCTCTCTCCTCTCTCTCTCTCCTCTCTCTTCTCTCTCTCTCTCTCTCTCTCTCTTTTTCTTCCCCTTCCCTTGTCGCTCCTCCCATCACAAATACAATGAAGAATTGTCCAATTCCATTTTCCTAGGGTCCCACTGCTGGTGAACTCGCAGTTGCGACAGCGCGCCTCCTTGTTTTCTTTTTCGGTTAGTGTTTTGTTCTACATCAAAAGCACAAGCTTACATACTATTTTAGTGTTTGCTTTTATTTCCGTCCACTTCAGCTCTTTCCTTTTCTATACTGAAAATCAATCCAACATGTACACTCATTAACAAAACGCTGGTACTCTCGGTTATGTGCTTATATTTTTCCTTAAGTAACCCTAAGGTTTGCCACGCGCTGATTAATATTGACATGAGGAATCCATACCAGCAGTTCAAGTAGTTTAGAACGGCCCTGCCTATTAGTAAACTTCTAGATCAAGATCCATTTCACTTTGGCGTGGTGGCTCAATCGAGTCACAGACAAACATGCATGTAGACAAATAAAAATATTCCTCCTTCAGATAGCCCGAAAAAGACCACCTGTTTTTTAACGCGGCTAGAACGCACCTAACCTTGTCGTTTTAACGTAACGAGCTCACGAATACGAAGCCTAATTTCCCTTTTTTGTCGTCAGCCGGGTTGAAATGAAGTCACTTGATGCCGCCTGCAACATACCAGTGTTCGGCGATCGAACGAGCCAAGGCAAACATGTAAACGATGAACGAAGGGGTGTGCAGGTCGCGGATTCCGCTGGGGAAATCTGATTCGCCTGGCTTGGTTTACTTGCAGGATATTTAGTTCGAAGGCTAAACCGACCCCGATATGATCGTTCATTTGCCTCATTTCGATCTTCATTCTCTCCATTGGATCCCGGGAACCTGATAAATCTATCTCGCTTAATTAAGGTCGTGGACGGTGGGCCCATCGTTTAATTACAAAGCTAATCGACCTGCAACGAACGAACTGCGCGATCAATAGAAAGGTAGAGGAAAAAAGAGGGTTCCACACCGACCCGGGAAATAAAAAATCGCAGGAAGTGGGCGCAATACATGAGTAAGTGAAACACTTTTATGTGTCCGTTTACTCATACTGCATTGACACACCTGTCGTGAGATGAAACGGTGTGGCTTAACCAAGTTAACAAAAACGTTTAGAATCTAGGTAAAATTTTGTATAACATTACCTCGAGCTCAATGAAGTGCCACGTACAACGGTTAGACTCCACCGCCTTCATTTCCTACCCGAAATATGCGAGGGTTTCAATTATAATACATGCACTCTATTCGGATGCCGACTACTAGCTTGGTTCATTCAAGATACTGCTTCGTCCATATAACAATGACCACAATTTTACCACTAACCTCAAACAAGTAATCCAGATATTAGGAAAACAGATAAATCGGTGGTCACTCCCCGAGCCACCTCCTGGCGAGGTCTCTATGACGTCACAGAACCTTGCTTGTGTGATTGGTGGCTGTCGACCCAAGCTACCGGCAAGAAACGTGAGTGGGCGATTTTAGTGGAGCATCCAGCCCCGCCTGATCTTATCTCTTGAACGCAAACGTGCAGTTAATGCAGTGATAACTGTGTTTGATGTGTCCTCTGCATTCCGTCACACTGACTTCATGCTGAAACACGTATTTATACGTACATACGAACATAAGCACATACATACATGTAAGTATACATGCATACCTACGTGCATGCATATATATATATACACACATATATATATATATATATAAATATATATATACATGCATTAATACATGGTACATGCGTGCATACATACATACACATACATATTGAAGCGTGGTTTATTAGACCGCTAGCGAGCAGTTAGCGCTGCGAAGAATCCAAGGTTCGTCGTTGCAAGCAAGCTCTGTCCAACGGAGCACTCGATCGATTCGCGCGCCAAGCGCTGCTCCTGCCTTGTCGTCGACGGGCGTGTACCCTGCCGAATATCCCCAACGGGGAAATTGTCCTCACATGAACGACTGCGCCAATTACTGCAGTCGCGAACATAATCAACGCTACAATACATACATACGTGCATACATACATACATACATACATACATACATACATACATACATACATACATACATACATACATACATACATACATACATACATACATACATACATACATACATACATACATACATACATACATACATACATACATACATACATACATACATACATACATGCATACATACATACATACATACATACATACATACATACATACATACTACATACATACATACATACATACATACATACATACCTACATACACACAATAGTGTAGCGTAAGCAATAAGCGTTTTTTACGTGCCGCTTGTTCGACAATGTCAAAATTATTGTCGAACTCCCGAATATCGGTGTTAAAGCGAACCTCGGTTCCATCAAGTACCTGTTTCGCATTAGCACCGAAGAGATATCTACCTGCGACAAGAAAACCGAGAAGCAAAGAAGCACGCTTGCTGCCAATTCACAGCCCAAAAGCTGGAATGGCATTTCGAATCTAGGTCAGGCAAATTTCCATTTTCCATCCCTTTTTGTTCTGTTTTCCGGCGTGCCCTACTGCTTTCCCCTGTTTTAGACGGCGTGACAGATATCTTTACTTGCTTGTAGCTGCCATAGATCGCCATCCCCCGTTCTTTATTTACCGTCCTTCGGAGAAAAGCTCATTCCATAGTTTTTTTTGTAGTTCCCTCTAAAGACTCCAACGGCGAAATTACGTGTGACAGAGACCTAATGCAAAAACTAAATGATCCTGATAACTCGACAACTTTGGGAGGTTCAAATACACAACGGAGTAAGAACAGTACGGCGTCAGTCTCAATGGTCGTCAAGCAATGGTCGTCAAGCAATGGTCGTCAAACAAAACGTTCTATGTACCCCCCGGCGAAGAGATTATATATTCGGTGCCTGATTACAAAGAGGACATAAAAGCACAGCCTAGAGGCGAAATAGAAGAAATGGTGATGCGGAGATACAAATGAATTTAACCTTTTGGAAATTGTGCTTCCTCTGGCAAGCGCACTAGGTGATGGGATTTTTCAAGATTTTACATTATTCGACGTGGGAAGGCTTCTTATTTCCCCTTCGGAAAGTGGTATTGCCAAATGACCTATAGATGGTGAAATCCGTAAAATGGCAGTAAGAATTGACAAAAAGGAATAACAAAGGTGAGTCTGCCCTCACAAGAGTCCGATAACGAACCGAAAGAAAAGTGGAGAGGAAAAACGACAATTTAAGCTGCTTGGCGTTTGTCGGCTTCACGTTTTGTCAGAATCGAACGCGTTTTGGCCTTAGCAAATTATAAAAAGTTTGCAAGAGAAGCCGGTAATGTCTTTGGGAGACACCCCCAATAGGTTGTGACCATTCAGTCAACAATACACTCTTTGTAAGCTTTCTTGGGAGCAACTAAGCTTCATCATTGCCTCTGGACTGTTTGACTGTCTTTCGAGAGAGAGAGAGAGAGAGAGAGAGAGAGAGAGAGAGAGAGAGAGAGAGAGAGAGAGAGAGAGAGAGAGAGAGAGAGAGAGAGAGAGAGAGAGAGATGTTAAGCAAAAAGCGGAGAAAAACGCGATCCCACGGGGTGGACCACAACTTGCTCCATGCCTTACCAACTCGGATAGCTTCATGGCTGTATCCTCAACCACTTTCTGGGGTTTATAACAGTGGAGCTATTGTACAAGCCATACGTTCGTTGTTGCTGGGAAAAAATACCAACAAAATGCGGAGCGCTGATAAGCTCGTGCTTCGGGCCGACCGCCGAGCGTTTCCGGCACCCACAGTGACTTTAGCAAAAAAAAAAAAAAAAAGACTGGCGAAAACAACGATGGGTGACAAAAAGGCCACCGCTCGTGAGCGCGTGCCTCGCGGCGACCGCCGAGTCCCTGGCTCCCCCAGTGACTTTCTTAAAAAAAAAAAAATCTCCGGCGGTGGCGTCAAGCGCTAAAGGGCATCCAACGCTTGGCACGAGGAACACGGCGATATGGATGCATATGACGATGTTTACTTCTAGCACAGTGCAAAGCAATGACGGAACATGTAAGTAAGTAAACCATTTCAAACTAGTACGTGGTGGTGTGTCCTTCAGTGCTCACGTGCTCAAAGAAATCCTGTAGCTTCTCTATGGTTAAGCCTTGCGCGACTTAGTGCAAGCTTCGGCTGGTGGAAGTCTACAAGGTTGAGGATTACTCTTCGTCCCCCACTTACTGCAAAGAAGACGACGACGTCTTCGAGATGTATATGAGGACGATTACTAGCACTGTAACTATGCAAATATGTGTCCGGCAATGCTCATCTACAACAGCTTCGCTTTCAAGTCTTGCGCATGAGAGCAAGCTTCCTTGAATTTTTTAAAGCGAAGCTTTCTATGATTCACTGATGGCGTCGATGTCTGATGCCATGTCTGCACTGCAGGAAAGCCGACTTGCACAATGGGCTTCTACAAAAGCACATGAAGCGCCACAAAAATTTAAAAATTGGCCGCGTATCTGTTCTTTCGTTGCAAATGTCGACGCAAGACGATAGTCGACTGGCGGCCCTGGCAAGTAAATGCATCCCTTCTCTTTCCCGCTCACCTCTCATGCTGTTCCTCTCCCGTCTCATTCCCTCCAAGATAACAAGAGGTTTGCTCAAGTCAATTTAAATTTACCGTGTTCCGCTGCTCCAAGTCGGGTGCCTCGATGCCAGCGCTGCCGCACGGCGGAGACGCGCGTGAATCGAGGCACCCGACTGGAACGTTTATAGAACCACGTTGCCCTACTCCACGAGCGTTCCAAGCGGAACGCGGAACGTCTAGTGGAACCTTACGTTGCTGTTGCCGTTTGATTTTTCAAATGCAGAGCATTTCAGTAACTCACGATGTCACCCGCGTTGTCCCGTCGTAGTCCGCACCGTCGTTGCCCGCACCCCTCCCCCTACACTATATAAAAGAAAATACTATCCGGCGCCCGGTTTCCATCCCTCGACCCTGCGGGCGGAATGCAATGTACATGGTGCTCTACCCACTGCGCCACAAAGCCGACACAGAATGGGACGCTAAGAACGCGCCTTATATCGTTGACTCATTCAAATTACTGCTGACGAGCGCTCTCTCGTCAGCAGTTGCCACAAGTGCAACAACATTAACGTAACGCAAACTACTTAACGTCGTGCGCCCCCGGAAATGCTCTGCATTTGATCGTGCCCCTCGCGAGGGGGATGTTTCACTGCGTCGCCATGCGAACAGTTTGCCACGCTTTAGTTTCAGTTCTTTCTCTGCTGGGGTGCCGACGAGCGGCGCCACCTCCTCGCACTTCGCCGCGGGAGGATCCGCGGCGGGGGCGAGAGATGGCGCTGGAGTCTTCGCGGCCGCGTCTGCGGCCTCCGCGGGCACCGGCGCCGGCGCGGGGTCTTTCTGAAGCCCTGCTTCTTTTTTTTAATTACGCCAGGTAGCGCGGGCAACAGCAGGCGACGGTTTTCTGCAGTAGATGTGGTATTTTATTGGCTATCGCAAAAAGCAAGCACCCGTAATTTTTTTAATAAAGGAACACTGCAAATGTTACTCATGTATTGTTTTCGGCCTTATATTTGCGTATTGTCTCGTTCTTGTTCAACAATGTTGACAATTATGAACATTAAAACCGGACTTAGACGTTCAGATTTGGCTGTGAGTATATAAGACTATTGCGCAGCATCTGTATCACTTTGGCCGGCTGGCTGAATCGAGTGACAGACAGACAGACAGACAGACAGACCAAATTTTCCCGTTCAAGTAGCCCAAGAAAGTCTATCGTCTTTAAAGGCGCCCCCCGTTGTTGGAACCGTACCTGGGCCCCTCGCGCAATGAAGCCGACGTCCATCCGACGGCGCCATTCCGACACCGTTGAAGAAGTTTGGACTTTAGATTTTTGCTTTTACTCTGACTGCATCATGCGAAAAAGCTTCGATATTTACCCATCTTCCTCTTAGGAAAGGGGCTTTGATTTTATTAGTGAAACTGCATCCTGCTGTTATGGGGCTGGCCAGCGCCACTCCGACAGCTCGTGGTAAAGAGACCGTGCTTTTATGGCGACGATTGTTTCGGCTAGTGAGCTTTGGTAAGTTTTTTATCACGCGTTAACAACTGGCCAGCGACGATTATGATCGCTTGGTGCGCGCCGACCGAGCGACCTACCAGGTTCCCCCCTCAACAACGCGTAAACAGGTGTGCAGTAAAACCTGCACACGTACGCACAGCGCTCCTGTGGGCCGTTTTCCTTTCGACGTTTCAAATTAGTGCGGCCAGGAGATGTACACAATGGACGTAAACGGCGCGTTTTTCATGCATTTGGCATCGTGTACGATGGGGGAAGATATTGGCAAACTGAGGTTAGTCGACAACCGGCCGTGGACCCTGATTTGACTTCCAAGGAAGGCATGTCTAAATTCTCCAGCAATTTTTCCTTGGCCTCATGTCGTTGGATTGATCGCACCACCTATTTGTGCGTACTTTTGTGCTCCTTGTCAGACACAACCTGACGGGGTTCTCAGCAGGTTCTATGAAAATCAAAAAAAAAAAATGGCGCGCCATCAGAGCACATCTGCAGCCAACTTATTCAGCTTAATGCACATCGAACTGTTTATTATCGAGTCCTGATCACACGCTACTCTACCAAAGTTTTCGATCCCGGTTTCCATGTACGTTTATCCGTCTACCGAGGCCACCATCAGCAACCATGATTACAAGGTAGACACCACTCACATGTATGTGCATACGACCAAAAAAAGAACAACGAACGAAACGGGTGGCTTCAAAGGCAACGATGATCGCCCTCGCGGGCAGCGATCAGGTGCCGTTGATGCGCGCTCGTGGTAAGCGTACGTGAAACTTTTTGCCCCAACGAGCCCTTGGCGTGACGGATGCAGGAACCGGCAGCGCGCGTATTTGCGATCGCGTCGGGCATTCACGCGAGAGTGCGACGCGACGAGTGGCAGCAATACGTAGGTCTCCATCTTGTCCTTCCGCAGGGGGTACAACAACATTATAAGCTGTGATTGATGAGATCGAATCGGACGTGCTGTATACACATTCCTACTAAATATGTGCAGCGTTGTTGAAGCAGCGAGGCATACAGAGGCGCCGTTCAAGACACTGCGCAGAAAAAAGTAGTCCCACGAGATCGGCGCGGATTACAGCGGAAGGATGCGGTGATTCGGAGCATCTACGTATTTCATTGGTTAAAGGCGTTGCCAGCACTCTTTGTCCTGGCTGATAACAGCTTCTGCTTTTCCAAGGGTCCCGGAAAGCAGTGGAGCATTAGCAGTAAGAGTTTTTGGCGCTTTAAACCATTCGCTGTTCGGTATGCGAACGGGGAAAAAAAAAAAGCATACGAGCAGTCTTTCGTTCTGCGTAGAGCTTCAAAGGAATAATTCGTGAATCTTGAACAGACAGAACTCTTTCCACTTTAAAATGATCCCCGCACCGTTGGTGTTTTCACAGCAGCCGAGTCTCGGATCCGCACGTGAACTGGGTCGCGGGGGGCAGATTAGCCCCCGGGGATTTTGTGAGTTTCTGGAACGATCCTTCGCGTCTCTATACTCCGGTTCGGAAAGACTTGCAGTTTTCATCTCGTATTGCGTTCTTCAACAAAGAGAGAAGTGTCATTCTGGCATTTTTTTTTTTTCACAACAGAGCTGTTTAAGCTTTTCGTTCCGCTGTATTGCGTTACCAGACAAAAAGCACCAACAAAGAAGACCGAGGCACGTGAGCATGCGCCTCGCGAGGTTGCACCCGGCGTCGGCCAGTCTTTCTCGCGTTACTTTGGTTTCACGCTGTTTATCCTTTTTTTTTTTTTTTTTTTTGTAAATTTCGGCACCCCGCTCTAAATGTGGGCGCCTTTGATCTGGCTGAAAGTTCGCCAGCTTCCCTAACGCAGCAACCCTTGGATCCCTCTTTTGTTGAAGGTGCAACTGCGTGTATTAAGGCAAGCGAAAGCGTTTGTTATCGTTACTGTCTTCGCCTCGACCTTTGTTCCCGAAGCCTTGCGAGGAGACAACCATCGGCCGCCTGCGCAGCGTATCCGCGTCACTCTCCTTCCATTATTCGATGAGGAAGCCTAAAGAACGCGGTGTTTATGTAGGTCAAGGTCTCGGCAACGCCAGTGATCGAAACCACCGGAGCCCTTGTTACACGACTCACGCCTGGCGAGTCCCGCGCCGGCAAACCCGATCGACATCTGCGGCCAACTGCGGCTACTGCTACTACCTTGCAGCCTACTCGGCACTCCCTTCACTCCCTTCTCGCCCTCCCGTGGCCCCTGTGTGGCTTCGCGCGAAAGTTGCTTCCGCCTTTTTGATGACCTTGGAGCTGCAGTGGCTACGAAGATCGAACCACGCTTGCAGCGGAACGTAAACCAAAATTGAAAACGTCTTATCTCTCGAACCTATTACGGTCCGACTGTTTGTTTGGTCGAGTGTTTGTTGTCGTTGTGGTTGTTCGGTTGTTGTGGTTGTCGTTGTTGTTGTTGTTTTGGTGTTGTTCCTGTCGTTGATTATTATTATTATTATTATTCCCTTGCTGCTGAGACTCTGTGACAAAAATTTCCTGACTTGGGGCGGAACTAACGGCGGTGACTCAGAATTAAACAGGCAATCTGCGAGAAATCGACTACTCTCAGATACCGAGCTCAGCCCGCTACGAGAAGCCGAGTGTTGCGAAAACAAATCATGGACTCTTCGAATAGGCGCCAAAATACGCGAGAGCTTCTGGGTTGCTTTCGCGAAGCGCAGTTACAGAGTTGGAGATGAATCAAGCGTGCCGAGAAATGCGTCCAATATTCGCTTTAGCAAACTGCGTTTCTGCCACACGGGAGAGATAATGACGTTTCGCTTTCGGTTTCCGTCACCGGCTAGCAACCGTCTGCGCACACCGAAGGCCCACACGTGAGCGAAGTGCGCGAGGCAGGCCGGTGATCACGAACACCTTAGTTTTGAAATAACATTTCAACTGCGAGGTATTTATTGATATCGCGTCGTTAATTCCTTGATTTCTTCCTTTTAACTTATTTGCTCGGACGGTGAATATTCTTTTTTCTCATCTAAACGTCCACATTTGCCACGCAATAAACCTTGAAGCTGAACACGGGTCAAGTTGGATGACGCATGTATTGTGGCGGACGTTGCGTCCGTTGTGGTCCGCAGCCACTCTCCCCCTCTCCTCTCCGATAGCGAACACCTCTCCGCGAGGGCATTGCATTGGACTTCGATTGGCTTGGCTTGGCTTGGCTTGGCTTGGCTTGGCTTGGCTTGGATTGGATTAAAGTGGATTGTGTTGGATGTGTTTGCGTTCATAGGCGCGGGCACTCTCTCTCTCCGCGGTCTCCTCTCCTTCAGGCGCGCTGCGCATACAACCGGTGTGCCGCTCTCCGGCGGCGTTTCGGTCGACGGTTCCTCTCTGCTTGCGCTTGAACCCCCGCAGCGTAGCATCACACCAGGGTTCCCGCGAGGGGATGTGGGCGTAATTTTTTTCTGAAGTGTCCGCCACTTCCTAAGCACTATGTAACAATATCATATAATCCTGAATGTCGGAACGTACGTCGGCGCGGAAACAGTAAGAAAGGACTGATGGCGCGTGGTACCAGGGGTAAAAGGCAGAAACAAGAAGGACTCGCCGGGGGGGTCATAACTTTAAAGCAAGCAGATTGGCACAACAAAAGATTCTCCGTAAGGGGACAATTTGTAGTCTTTGGCTACCTACCACTTGCCAAAATGACTTATGGTTAAGATGTTCGGCTTGCTGATTTCCGAGGGGCGGGGTTCGATTTTTTCAGGGAAAAAAAACGGACGAATGCCACACGTATAAAGACTTCTCTAGACATTAGAAATTTTAATGTAGTCGACATTATCCTGTAGCTCTTCACTTAGCCGTGCCCCATTGCCACGTGCAGGTTCAGCTTTTGTAAAACTCCCGAAATTCCATCGTTTTGTAGCGGGCAGTTTAATCAGCCTGCAGTTCACTTAAGGAAGGGGCAGTATTGAATATTGAAGCAAGCTCTTCAGGAGCCTTTTGAAAGCGAGGACCAGCCATACATTTTTTTACTTTACCTGCAAATCAAGAAGCGCACCGCTCTGGTGAGCTCTATTATCGCCGCCAAAAACGATCACCCCTGTTGTTGCGTAAACTATATCAGGACTCCACAGATAGCATAAAATAGCATAGCGCAGGTTCAATATTGCCAGTGATTTTCGTACACTCACCCCTAATGCACTCCTCATCTCCAGGTTGACCTCCACGCCC
>CM023452.1:134973088-135110588 GCA_013339765.2 Haemaphysalis longicornis
GACGTCACGGCCCGCAAAGGGGAGGTTTGGGTCGAAGCGCAATGACGTATGAGCTTCCCGATGCGCGGATCAGTTTCTCGTGCGCGCAAGGGTTAAAATTGATTTAAGATATGTTTTACTGAACGGTTACGGTTTAAACTTCCCAGGGGGTATCTCCATACACAAAGGAAGCTTATTAGATAGCTATCTGAGCCAGTACTCCTTTAACCCTTGAATACCCAGCGTTGCTCAGGGGCAACAACCCAAACATTTTTTTTTGTCCCGTGCTTTGTGGTTCATTCGACAAGTAGCGCGATCTGTTGACAGACGAAGGTACCCGGACCTTCAAAAAGCAGAAAAGAGAGGGCAGCACGTACTTTTGCGCGTAAAAAAAAAACAGACTTGTTCACGCCTGTCGACTCGCATCGAGTCCGACGGCTCGAAGGACTCGTGAGAAGTATGCGAAATTGTGCAGTTTTGTTATTGTTACAAATGAAAACAATACAAACTTAACGTTAATGGCCCTGACTTTAACCATAACATAAGCACGTAGATTATGATCAAAGTAGCATTCCTGTTCAACTGATATATTGAGCTTCAAGTGCCTAAAAGCATCAACTCATGGTGTCTTGCCTTAATAAAGCTAATTTTTTTCTGAGTTCATATTTGTGATGTCTTGAGTCCTTTTGGATCATAAAAGTGGTTTCGCAATATTAAGCAAAAAATTAAAGTATTGGGCATCAACAAGTTAAGGCCTTAAGGGCCTTAAGTGCCCTATTCTGCGAAAACGCGGTGTCGCCGTCCTTCTATTTGTGCGGTCAAGAAAAAGTGCTGTCAAGAAATATGAGTCTTCTGCTAGCCCTGCCACGTAACTGCCTCTCCTCCTCTCCCGCCCACCACTGACCTGTTCCCCTCGTATTTCAGTCCTTCCGGTATAAACACAACGAAGGTTTGCTGAATGAAATTCAATTTTCCGGTGCTCTTAGTGATGCCGCGCCATCTCTTAGGACATTTTGTAACTAACGCAAGGCAAGAGCCCAAGGTTCCAGCTCGAGCCATTTTCGTATTTTGGTTAGACTGTTTCAAACGTTGTTAGCTTTCGCAAAAACTACCCTTGTCTATTTTTTTAATTAAAAGTATAGTGATAGTATCAGGGCTACGCATTAACGTTTTGCCTCAAATATTCCTGTTTTTTTTTGTTAACTATGTTGGCGGTGTGAAGTGCGCTACCAGATATTTTCGAAATTATTTTGCCTGTCTTAATCGTATCTTCAAGAGTTCTAACTTTTGGCTGGGAGGCTGGTCTCGAAACAAACGGACGCACAGATCACAATTTTAGCGTTTAACTACCCCGAGAAACACTAGCGTATTTATAACAAAGGCGTGATTCGATAGGACTTGAACCCGGGTCCGGACAATATCAGCCCAGTCAGTGCTCTAGCAACTGTGGTACCTCTGGACGTTGCCAGCGTAGAACAAAATTTGATGTCATCGTCATCGTTGTTGCCGTCGTCGTCGTCGTCGTTTGTGTTGTGTTGTTGTTGTGGTTGTTGTTGTTGTTGTTGTTGTTGTTGTTCCTTCCTCGTGGCACATGCACACTTGAGGGATTTCCAGGTGTCGGGTGCTATGTGAATTGGATAATGTGGGTTGGAAACGTAAAAGTTGTGGTATAGTGCTTCCCGCGTGGCAGCTGAATGGGACCTGAACGTCACTAGAAACCACATTTTAGCTTTCTCCCCCTTCGCCCTTTCCCCAAGAAATCTCCTAGGACACCTAAGCGTTTCGTACGAGTTCGAAATACGAAAGAATTAATATCCAATTGTCGAACGTATATGACGATATTGTGACCGTGCGCAGCACTGCGTGTCCTTGCTCACTGGTGACTGCCGTGCCGCTGGGTGGGGCAGTGCCGATAGTGTGGAGGTCGACGCATACCCGCGCCGCTCAGTGTCCAATTGAACACACCGCTCTTTTTCGTTAGCGTTGCGTACGCAGCAACATGATGGGTCGCAGCCAATGGGGATATATATCATACTCGCGCATACCCGCCTTTGCAGCTCTGGGCACACTCCTTTTCTTTGTGTTTTTTCTAGTGCACGCGCTATGGAACGAGTAGAAGCCATTGAGCAATTAGGAGACTCCGGACAAGATTGTCGTCGGCGCCGGGTGTTCTGCCGAAGACTTCAACTGCGGTTTATTGGCAAAACAGCCTGTACATACATGAGAGACAAACAGGTGATTTGCATGAGGCTCATTCCACTTCCTTTCATCCTGGCTCACTTTTTTTATCTTTTAAAAATTTTCACTGGCAAATACCCCTGCAGTGTGTCGCCAAATCCTTGATTGATTGATTGTAAGGTTTAACGCGCCGATGCAACGAAGGCGAAGAGGCGCGCCGTAGTGGAGGGCTCCGGATTAATTTTGGCCACCTGGGGATTTTTAGCCTGCGCCGAAATCTCGTACACACGGACATTTTTGCTTTTCGCCTCCATCAGAAAAGCGGCCGCCGCGGCCGGGAATCGAACCCGCAACCTCGGACTCGGCAGCGCGACCGAATTAGCCACTGAGCCACCGCGGCGGTCATTGCCAAATCGTGCAACCTGCCACTCGTTATAACTAGAGCGGAAAAAGGAAAAGTCTAGTTGGTGATCAACGTTCTGTTTTATTTGAGCTGCGCGGTTGTACGCCGCATGCGCACTGCAGCGCTGTTTTGGAAGAACGACCATGTCTTGGCAGGGAAAGCAGGACCGAACTGCGATCCCTGAGTAGGCCAAACCACTCCACCACCCCCTTCCCCCTCCCTCCACGCATGATTTGCCATCATTCGAGCAGAAATAAAAGAAGCGTCCTCAGGAAGTACAGGCGGAAGAAAATGGAGGCGGCACTTTTCTAACCGAAAACGCATCCCCGCCGCTTTCTCAGTCGGCCATCGCTGAAGCAGCCTGGTGGCAGAATCTGAAGTACTCTAAAGATGGCTGCCATGATAACGCCACCTTAATGTTCTTAACGTATTAAAAAACAGCACAACATCAGAGTTAGTACATGTCATCGCCATTGTTTATCTTTGAGGCCCTTTCAAGCCTCCGCTACCTCAACACACATGCATGCCAAATTCAGAGGCACAAAGTGGCGTTCAGTTTTGATGTGTGTGCTTGGGTGTGCGTGTTTTGATGCAGCATTATCGCGCCTGTTTAATTCCACACTGGCTTGAATTTCGGAACAATAACCAATACGCCACTGCTGGCCCAAGACCGGAATGTTTACACAAATAGGGAAATCTGATTGCGCAGAAATGTTTTCTCTACGCTCTAAGACTTTCTTTCGTCCCATTCAAATCTTGTTTGGAGGTCGCTCTGCCGCAGTCGCGGCGGCCTGCGCTTTGAAGGAGGAGACCTTTCAAGCGCGTGAACGAAGAAATACACAGAGGACGCAACAAAAAAAAAATTGAATAACGTAGGAGCTGTTATTGGGTTAGGCATAACGCTTCGGTGACCTCCAAGGCTGTCTCACAAATGTAAACAAACTGGAGGAGGTAACAAAGCCGACGTCTCCCAGCAAGAGAACGCCAAGAAGAGAAATTTTAATTTATTCCGCCCCGTTCCGTGGCGCTGCTTCCTTATTCAACCCGAACGTTGTACTTCCTTACGGGAATATGCATTGCGCCGCGTTATTGTTGGAACTGAAAGAGAAATATTAAGGCCAAGCAATTTTTTTCCGCCGGCTTTCAGCAAACGCCGCCCCGGAACGCGTATTTGGCTTGGGGGGTTTACACAGTGTAATTTCCGACAGGTCTTTAATCCCTGCATCCTGACCCCGGTATTAATTTGAGCGAGGGAGCTTTACACGCTTTGTTCCGGCTTTGATCCTGTTGCTCCGCTCGAGGTGCTGACGGGATTCAGTGCTCAGCGTCACGCAAAAAAAAAAAAAAAACGGGATCTAGGGGACAATATAACACCCTCGAAAACACAAGCCAATATGCGAAAGACATGGGACGTCCTTAGTGTCCTTTCAAGCAGTTTAGCTCTAGTATTCTACGTCAAAAACTTTCGAGAGGGAATTAATTACTTCTCGCGGTTAACCCTGCGCCCAAAAAATGGATTGTCCCCATTCAAATGTACCGTAGTAACGCGCATGTACGGTTATCGGGGTATTACGCGAAAAGTTATGTCACTTAGAAAAGCGCGTCGTACCGACACTTAAGGAACTACGGAAGTCGCAGCATAATGGTACTTTCACAACTTAACTGTCCTAAAAACGTGAAAAAACGAGAAGCGGGTAAGCAGGCTTTTACTGTGCCTCCTGGATTCCACTATGACCAAGAGCGCGCACACTTTATGCCATGTGCACATATAGCCCCATTTCCGCGCGTTCAAAGGCAGTTCTCTGTATTGGCCTTTTGTGTAGAGTAGAACATTGAGCATCACAACTAGTAACAGTCTGACGTTTTAGACGAAGGGAGAAAAACTATCAATCTTTAATGCCCTTCCTTTTCCAGCCTACACAATAGCCCTCAGAATTCTGCTATATTTGCCAGAGAGAAAAATACCCGACTGTACAAGCTTCGGCCATGCCGCAAATCTTCATAGCCTGGGTTCACCTTTGGCGCATAATCTAGCGGCTAGAGATAAACTGCCGCCTGGCTTGAAGCCTATGGTGAAAACGCGAGAGGGGTAAGTGTGCAAAAACCAGAATCGAGGAGCGAAACGGCATGTCCATAAACGCATGCATTCTCTTATAGCTCAAGGTTAACAAAGAAGGTGGGGTAAACGCTACAGAGTGTACTACACGAATACACAAGCAACACCAAAGACACACGGTAATACTCCCTACGTCAACGTCATCGCCGTATAGCACCAGCGCTTAGCTCATAAGGGCTCCCAACATAAACTAGAACTCTCCCAGAATGCTCGCAATACGAAAGGACCACACAGGCAGGAGGGTCGTAAAACAAGCTCGTTGAAAACCTTCCCACTACGACATTGCCTAACCACCTCAACTCGAGAACGCCGTCGCGGAGACGTCTGAGCGAAAACGACCCTGAACACGAAACTAAGTACGGGCTAGACTGGAACAATACGCCGTGGTTGGTGCAGAGTACGGGGGCGCCGCTGTTAGTCTAACTGTCCCCGAGTTTAGCGTGTTTGTTTACGCACCGTCTCCCTCCTACACCGCGCAACCGACAGCTAGGCTCGGATGTCTAAGCTGCCTACAAGCGCAGGGCACGCCGACGCGTTCGCGCCAAAACACGCAGCCAATCGCGAAAAAGCCGGGCCCATCCGTTGCTGCACGCCGCCCCGACCAGATGCGTCGAGGGACAGCGAGGATGTGAAAACAAACCGTTGCCGGCTATCCCCCCTCTCCTCCACCTTCGAAGTGCCCGAGTGATCCGACTGCAAACAGGCAGTCGTTTACACTGTCCTTCCCTCCTCCTCCCTTAGTTCCTCTCGTCGTACCTCATCGACCAACCTGTCCGACCGCGGCCCAGTCTGACCGCAGACTGATGGCTGAGGGCACTGAGCCAAGGACGGCACGAGAGCGGCTGACAGCGTGCAGCCGCCTCGGACGAAGGTAAGGCTGATGGGAAAGCGCGCGAAACGGGCAGCACGCTTGAATTGGTCGGGAAGTAAGACTTAGTTTTCGATATTCCTTCGCATTGCTTTTTCTGGTTTTCTAGCATAGAAATTGGCTTTAAATGGGTCATTGTGGATACGTGGACTGTGGCTAAGTTTTGGCCAAACAGGCTGTTTGGCGTTAGCCCCTGCTTTATTCCTCAGAGTATAATTAAGAAATAGGGCGAGAGATGAATTAATCACTAAATAAATAAGCACGGAGGGAAGGAAGGAAAGAAAGAAGAAAGATAGACAAAGAAAGTAAGACAAAAGAAAGAAAGAAAGAAGGAAGGAAGGAGTAAGTCTGCCTTTGATTTTTTCAGGGTATGTTTTTATGCCGTAAAGAACGGTAACGTAGAGTGCAGGAAAGACATAGACGAGTTAATGCGTGCCCGAAGGCGAAAAATTGTACCAAAGACATAAACAAACTAAGGTTCCAGATTTACAATACGCAAAGCAGCAGCTTTTGGTGCTAAAACTATGCAACGAGATTTTCCATTCCAAAAGTACATCTGCGCTCTTCGTCAGCATTGATCAGCAGTTTTCCAAATAACCGAACTGTCATCGTGCGAACGTCTCCATCAACTTCATTCAAAAGACCCAACTCATGCAGTACAGACCTAGACAGCTCTCACCACAATCAACGAAATGTGCTTTTCGGTCAATCAATCAACGAAGGATACAAAGAACGCAAACACTAATGCACGTGGACTAATGAAGCCCGTACAGCCCAGTCCATGGACCATATTTTATCGCTACAATAATGCGTATTTTCCACGGTGACCCCAACAGAACGAATTGAGCCGAACAACAAAAGCCGTGAGAAATGACTGGTGTTCGCAATTAGCCGCGCGTCATAAGCTCTCTTCGAAACACCGAGACACGACAGATCTCTCGCGGGATCCGCGAACATTCGTCCCACTTACAGGCTCATAAGCATACTTCATTCTGTAATAGCAGTCTTGCTTCGTCGTCCCCCAAATGCTCATCACTATTCAGTGCATTCGTAGTGTCGCGAACGAACGGGACGATCAAATACACGAAGTACACCCTCCCAGATAAATGAGGCAGCCTTCGGCCCCTCCGAACACCAGCGAGCCACCGACAGACGAGATGTCCTTATTAGGAGGCGTCCAGACACGTCGCCCGTGCTAATCGCACTCCGACCAGATGGGTCAATATATTACCGGGGACGGGTATAGGTGATCTGTCAGTGTCGGCCAAATGAGGTTCATCATCTACCAATCCCCAGTTCTCGTCGACGGGTCAGCGCTTTCTTTTTTTCTTCTTCGCCCACGGTTCCGTACTTTCTTCCCCTCAAAGGCTTCCCCTGTTCCTTTATCTCCTGGACGTGAAATCGTCCGTAGCACAACACCAATGGCAACGACACTCTGTGAGCAGCAAAGCGCTGCCAACAAACCAATGAAAATGACAGTACGAGAAGCAATAGCCTCGTGTAGAGGCGAGATAATGCAGGGATGGATGCTGGAGCGTGTGGGTGTCGGCCCTTCCTTGTTGTGAATAGAGAGGCGCGAAGGAAACGGGCAGGCTATCGAGCCCGCTCGCAAAAAGAGAAGTGCAATATACTTTCATCCGATCGTAGGAGAGCGGCGGTGGAATACATGGGGGGGGGGGGGGGACAAAAGCTGAAGGAAAAGAGGGAAAGCGCTCCGGGATGAATAGTAATGTCTAAGAATAGCTACTAGAAATATAATAACTAAAAAAAAGTTCGCGACTGACAAATGAGAGAGATAGACGCGACTTTCGGAGAACGTACACAAATGATAAAAGTTCACGTGCGCAAAAGCGACGAGAACAGAAGAAAAGAACAAAAGAATACGGCACAATGCGCAGCTTTCAACTGTCTTCATTACGGATACGTATTCTGCTGTCGGTGTGTCTCATCTGTTGTATTCCACTGTTTTTTTCGCAAGCGAAAGTTCAGTATGGGCACCCACTCGTCCAAACCTCTGCGCTTCATTACACTGTATACAACTAACGGGAAATGCGTCATACCCTGGGCAAACGAGACGAGCACAGATGAAATACACCGACACCATGAGCGGCTTTCAGCTAACCTCTTTACGAATATATCACCTGTTGTCCGTGTGCCTCATATGTTGTGTTCTTGTCTTGTTGCGCAAGTGAACAGCGTACAGCATGGACACCAACTCGTCAAAAACTATACAACTAACGATAAATGCGAGAATACGCTTTACAAACGAAGCGAGGACGAACAAAAGGCAAGAACTCCACCAAGGAAGATAGTGCACGTGCATGGAGAGATGAAAGACGGGTTAGTAACCAATAAGCGAACATCATAAATTACACACGCAAAACGAGTGCCGAGATGAAAACGATCGAGAAGGAGAATGATACGACAAATCAAAGAACGTTTTCCGGAAGGGCTCGCCTAGGACCGCATTATTGGGTCCACGAAGTGCGGGATCTGGAAAAGACGGTCCCCTGCGCCAGCAGTGTACGAGGCTCTCAGCCGTCTGATTGCTACCGTTTGTTAGGTTGTCCCGACCACCTGGGGATCTCGATCGTTTTGTCCTTTCTTCTTCGCGTCCTCTGGGGCCTCTTTGTGCGAGCCGTACCTCGCCCTCGGCCGGAATAGGTCGTGAATCTTCTTCCTTCCGTGCTTCCCGCATCCTGATTCCTCCTCTTTATCTTCGCAGCACGTTTTCCGCCGCTCCTGGGAGATCGGTATATTTATCTTCGCCGCTTCAAGAGGAAGTAAAAGATGGGGGAAGTTATTAGGGCTGCGGTAGCCAGCGCTTTGGAGAGGATATTTGTAAACAGAGTTGTTAGCACTGACAGGCAGTGAAAAAAATAAAGACAAGCCCAATGAGCTCCTCGAGGTCCTATTTCTGTAGTTTAAGAGCTATAATTAGTTATTCAATTATTTAACGGAAATACAGTCTTCATTTATCTTTTGTGAGCGGCGGAAGAGGAAACACAGCGCGCTGTTCCCAAACGCCGAACCAACTTATTTGATAGCGTGTCGACGTCCCATCCGTCAGCAATATGTTAACGCTTCTGAGACTTTGAAATCTTCATTTTCCTGCAGATGACGGTTAATGCTGTGGCAGTTGTCACGTGGCGAATGTCACGTGGCAATTGTTTGTACAAAAGAGGCAGGTTGTGTAAGCTTTTGTACGTTCCTTATTTAATCCAGTTTTCCCAGTGAGTGGCGTGCGTGCGTGCGTGCGTGCGTGAGTGAGTGAGTGAGTGAGTGAGTGAGTGAGTGAGTGAGTGAGTGAGTGAGTGAGTGAGTGAGTGAGTGACGTGAGTGAGTGAGTGAGTGAGTGAGTGAGTGAGTGAGTGAGTGAGTGAGTGAGTGAGTGAGTGAGTGAGTGAGTGAGTGAGTGAGTGAGTGAGTGAGTGAGTTGAGTTGAGTTGAGTTGAGTAGAGTTGAGTTGAACCTGGTAAAAGTCCTCCTATAAAGACTTTCTCCACCTTTGCCGGAGCCGGAGTACAGGGCACGCCGAAGCATGGAAGGCTACGGATCACTTTGGACAAGTCTTCACATGACGAGATTTTCACGGGTGTTTAAATTTTAACACTCATGCTTTATCATTCATCATAAAAAGAAAGAAAAGGCAGCCGTCATAGGCCGGAAATTAAAACCACGACCACGTGTTGTGTGGTGCAACATTCCAGCCTCAAAGCCGCCACCTCTGTGTCTTCATATCGGTCTAGCCTCGGCATGATTGGCCATGGATGCACCGTTGCTATTGGAAGGACGAACCATAAACGCCCGCGAATGCCGGGGCATGAAGAATTGCGAAACGACGAAGCAGTTCCCACCACGTGTCGTCAACATTTCGGTAGAAGTTCAGAGAGACATTGCAGGCATTCCTGCCCACGGTAATTTTGTAACTAATAAGATTGCGTGGTTGTGCCACAAAACAAGGGATACGTATCACCACAGGGATTAACCCAGAACATTCCTTCATTTACCTCCACAGACGCACACACACCTACAAACCTACTAGACATAACCCAACCTAAACTTTATGCTTATCTGATTACCTGACGTAGTCTAACGTAATTTTAACTTGACGTTAACCCAACCTCCATAACCTTACCTTATTTTCCCGCGCCTCGCGATGACTAACTTACGCTAAGCTAACCTAATTGCTTAAATTACCCGTCCACCCAGCCACACGGACACGCACACGTGCGCACGCACACGCAGGCGCACACACGCGCGCACGCTTTCACGGGCTTACGCGTCAGCGGGCGGACACGCTCGTACAAACGGGACAACTCCGAAACGTTCTGGAATGATGCTAGGATTCAGGCTTTTTTCGCGTGACGCTAAAAGTTTCGTTCGTCTGACGTCGAGCCAGGGGTTCGAGGGTGGCATGCAGGCAGCGTGAAGGTAAACGACCACATTTTCTTTATCTTTACCCCTTTCATTTAGAGAGGCAGGACACTGCCATTAAGCGCGTATTATCACGCTATGTCGTCACGTATCCAAGTCCGCGAAACGCAGCGCAGAGGCAACACACTTATCGATCGGCTTCGTTGTTTATAGGCAAAGTACATTCTACACGGGAAGCAAGCAGGCCACTACGACGTGGCGCACGCTATGCTCGATGCTTGCATAAAAGTAGCCATTGCACGTGTACACGTTGGCATGTATCCTTACACGGGATATATATATTATATATATATATATATATATATATATAGTAAGGAAATGAGGGGCTCGTTGAGGAAAATACAGAAACATAGGTCGGCAGTCTACAACGCCAAAGGAGGCATAGGGGTGTTGTTAGGCTCTATTTTTTTACCACGGGTAATGAAGTTAAGATTTTTTTTTAATATAAGGAAGAAAGAAAGAAAGACAAACACGCGCCCAGAGTGGGGACCGAACCCACGCCTTTCGATTAGATCTCGAATGCCTTATTCGAGATCTAATCGAAAGGCGTGGGTTCGGTCCCCACTCTGGGCGCGTGTTTGTCTTTCTTTCTTTCTTCCTTATATTAAAAAAAAATCTTAACTTCATTACCCGTAGTAAAAAAATAGAGCCTAACAACACCCCTATGCCTCCTTTGGCGTTGTAGACTGCCGACCTATGTTTCTGTATACAGGGTGTCCCAGCTATCATGCACCAAGATTTAAAAAAAGAGTAAAGGCGTAACTCGAAAGAAACCAGGTGCATAATGTTTGCAGTACCGTGAAGAAGCGGACAGTATTTTTTTCTTTAATGAGACCTAATTAACTAATTGTAATTAATTATCTAACTCGAGAAATACTGTCCTAATCACTAAAGTGTCAATGAGGCACTTGTAGGTAACCACGAGGGGCATCTAACTGCGGTATTTTCAGCGATGTACTAATTGCGTACACATTTATTCTGACTGATAAAGGAAACCCGCGAAATATGAAAAATGCCACGTGACGGCGCCTCCGCGCGCACCGTAAAGCTACGCCCTCAAACAGGCTGCCTCTGAGTTAGCCAGAATGAAATAGACAAAAGAAAGAAAGAAGAAATCGCGACCGAGTTTGTTCCTTATCTGCACACGCGTCCCGTGAATCTTGCTGCTGCTGCTCCTTCCATGCATGCTATTATCAAGGTGATGCGCTGTCTCTTCGGGCGGGTAACACGCGAAGCAGTTGCTTTCATTCAGCTTTGTTTGGGGACGCTGCTTTACAATGCGCGCTTAAGCGCCGTCACGTGGTATTTTTCATATTTCGCGGGTTCCTTTATCAGTCAGAATAATGAGTACGCAATTAGTTCGTCGCTGAAAATAGCGCAGTTAGATGCCCCTCGTGGTTACCTACAAGTGCCTCATTGACACTTTAATGATTAGGACAGTATTTCTCGAGTTAGATAATTAACTACAATTAATTAATTGGGTCTCATTAACGAAAAAATTACTCTCCGCTTCTTCACAGTACTGCAAACATTATCCACTAGGTTTTCTTTGAGTTACGCAATTTCTCTTTTTTTAAATCTGGTGCATGATAGCTGGGACCCCTGATATATATATATATATATATATATTATATATATCTATATATATATTTATATATATATAATATTATATATATAGTAAAAATGGGTATAGCTTCTAACAAAACTGTTTATTGGTCGACGTTTCGATCGGATGCCGATCTTTCAAGATCGGCATCCGATCGAACGTCGACCAATAAACAGTTTTGTTAGAAGCTATACCCATTTTTTACTATTTGCTACGGCAACCAAAGACAGCCCTTCTCGCAATCTATATAGCGTGCGCCACGTCGTAGTGGCCTGCTTGCTTTTCCCGCGTAGAATGTACTTTGCCTATAAACAACGAAGCCGATCGATAAGTGTGTTGCATATATCAGTGTATCTAACCGGAATGAATACCGGTTCCGCTACGGTTCGTGTTCGGGCAAATTCATTTCGTTCCGTTTCAGTTCCGCTTCGACTAAATCATGCGCCGAAGATTCGCGAACCGGTTCGGAAGCTTGAACGGGTTCGGGATCCCGTTCAGAGCTGAATTATTAGCGAGGGGCGAACAGTAAGCTCTACATATTTATTATTCGCCATAAAACTGACGTATATTTTTCTTCACTCGAACTACTGGTTTTTAAAAATAAGCTACAATACTACAATCAAATTTTAAAATCTAGGCCAGATGTAGCAAAAAACGTGCCAGCCTCATTTTCACAGCCCCCACTGTCTTCCTAGAGACTACATAAAGCCACAGCCAAGAGACATGACTGCGTTATTTATTGGTGCCCCTTGCTCCGTTTTATTGTACCGCATGGATGCTAACAATGAATGAAGACATTGTCCATTCTGCTTAAATTACTTTCTTGTTACGTCGCTGTTGATGCTGCGTAGCAGAAAATTTGCAAGTTTTTTCGGTGTTTCTCACCACTTCTTATGAAAACAACGTCATTGAGGTCATAATGGAGTTTGACGAGTCAGCAAAGGCAGACCTTCCAAACAAGGCAAGTTAGGGCTTCGTTTTCATGGTCCATTTAAGGTCCCTAGCCAAGCATGTAAGAAGACGCGGCGGAAAAAAATTAGCAGTGGCTTAGTTCGGCTATGCCAGGATATACGTAGCGTGAGCTAAGGTTCAGCTGGTTATTCTTAGCTTTCCTGGTTGTCTAGGATTAGCTTGATCATGCTTACTGCTGCTTCAATGACACGCACACAAGGTACACGCATTATGTGACACATGTATATTTATCAAGCGGCTTCGGCGCAGCGTCACCGATCGCCCCCAGAGCTAAGCTGGTTCCACAGGCGCACGTCGGTGTTGCTGCGACGCACAAGCCATTGTTTCCCGCACCCGGCCACCCCTCGCATAATCATCAAGTGGACAGGGCCGCCACGTGTGGAACGGAGGTCGGAGAAGACGCTGGGCGCGTGGGGTGCGTGAGAGACGCCGGGCAGCGAGCAACGTTCTGTGTGCCGTGTGACGCCACTGCTCCTCGCGCATGCGCAGCACGGCTCTCCAGGAGCCACGCGAAAATTCTTAACCTCGGCCAGTGTGGCTCACGCTACAAAAATATCATATCGCCGACCACAGGTTGCGGCCCCTTGTTATCGGGCTCACTACGACCACCGAAATGGAATGCTGCCTGCATCCCCATTACAAAAAAAAAAAAACTCCCACCTCCCCTCGCGGGAACCCCTGTGTAGATGCGACGCATAGGCGGAGCGGCGAAAGGACCGCGTTTTATAGCGCGCATAATGTTGAGGGGACTGCGTAAGCCGGTCCCAGTCGATGACGACGTTGGCGTACTTGTAAAGCGGCGTGGACTCTAGGTGTTTGAGCCAAGCGTGGATGTTGCTTCGCCGGAGAACGGCACACCGGTTATATGCGCAGCGCGCCCGAAGGAGAGTAAACCGCGGAAGAGAGAGTACTGCACATGCGCCGGCCCCAGCGCGTCTGCCGCGGCTATGACGCAACAAATCCACGGCATCCACTCAACACCATCAATCCAATCATCCAATCCAATCCAAGCCAAGCCAAGCCAATCCAATCCAAGCCAAGCCAAGCCAGGCCAGGCCAAGCCAAGCCAAGCCAAGCCAATTCAATCCAAGCCAATCCAATGCCCCTCGCGAGAGAGTGTTCGCTATCAGAGAGGAGAGGGCGTGAGCGACGGAGAGCGCAGCTGGCGCGGCGAGGAGAATGGGGGAGGGGCGGACAATGCCGACGACGACGCCGGAGGGACAAGGCGAGTGAATCAGATGCTCTGCATCTAAAAATCATCAAGGAAAAAAACTTCCACGTAAGCTCGGACACGCACGCACGCGCAGACAACATGGCGTTTTATTCGCCTGCGAAGAGCCATAGAGTTTCATAATTATGTATACTAGAGGGAAATCTGGCGCTGCTATCGCGGCCCGCCATGGGCGGCGCCATTTCAGCTAGCGACGTCACTCGCCTACTTGGGTTGGTTAGCCACATGGCTTTTTTTTTGTCTCGAATCCAAAATCAACAAAAACGGGTAACATTGTTTTCTTGTTCATCTTGCATGAAACTTCTAAATTGTCCCTTACGAATAAATTTTTCTGGAGCTTTAATTTTATAATTACAAAACGAATTCTATAAATCTTCTGCAGTAATATTGTTGCTTTTCCGCAGCCAGAGGTAACTTTTCAGCCTGTTAGTGAGCCATGCCAAGGACAAGTGGAATGTGCCTTCCAGGTACATGACGGAACGCTCGCTGAAGCGCGCCTCCCCTAGACAGTGGCGCCAGATTTCCCTCTAGTGCATATTAGTATGAAACTACATGCGAAGAGCAGCTTTGGCAGTACAACAGACTACCAAAGACGCTAGTGGAAATCAGCGACACCAAACGTCCAGTGCCCAATGCTAGGCACACCTCTCAATTCGAAAGACCACAGTGTCTAGAATTCCGAATTGACACTCCGAATTTCGTATTGACATGTATCTTCGCTTATCCCACCCGCCGCTGTGGCTCAGTGGCAAAGACGTCGTGCTGCCGAGCCCAAGGACGCGGGTTCGATTACCGGCCGCGGCCCGCGGCCTCCAGCTTTTCGGGTGAAGGCGAAAGGCAAAAACACCTGAGTCTTCGAGACTTCGGCGCGCGTTAAAGATCCCCTGGTGGTCAAAATGAATCCGGAGCTTTCGACTACCGCGCACCGCAGAACCTGTGTAGCGTCGGCACGTTAAACCTTATAATCAATCAATATTCTCTTATCCCCCTTTAGTGCGTTTAAAAATCTTATTTAGCTACGTCGTGAATGGAGATCGATTTATGCAAAACGGTGCACCGCCTGCTCACCGGACCTCTCCCAGGTAATCGCCACGATTACGCACGACCCAAGAACGACATCGTACCCAGACCAGAGACGCTGGCCGCGACCAACAAAACGCCCGGCCCTGTTGCTCGTGGCAAGGTTGGTTTTTGCGGTTGCGATGTTCAATTTCCAAACTTGGAGATCGAACGTCACAACCGCAGAAACCAATCTGGCAACGACGAACGAAACGCACAGCTTTTTTTAATTTTTTGCATGCGTTGTATGGCTTGTGTGCACACCGTCGTGCGTGCTTCTCGTCTCCGGACCAAATTCTCCGGCACGTTCGCCCTATTTTTCCCTCTTTCTTGTTGCGTGAGGTTCACCTCGCTTGTATAAAGCCCATGTCACGAACCAATATTGTTTTAATTCTTGCGATTATGCATGTATTTAAAAGCCAGACTTTCAACACTCTTTAGCTGCTACAAATAGGCATAAGAAAATGTAGGGCTTGAACCGTGGCTGGTACACCGTGCAACAATCTCGTGTACTGATTGCACTTGTACCGTCCCAACGAGGAAGAGAGAGCGACAAATGTATTATGCTGCAACACTCTTTGTGCAGTGCAAGTAAACCTTCGCGACGCTTAGCTTACATTTACCGGAAATACCTGCCCCAAAAATTACACGTGCACGTGAACCGGTATTGCCGCAAATCAGCGTGAAAGACGCGGAAAAACCAACCGCGCTCTCTTCAGCTCTCATTTTATTATGCACTCCCGGCATGGCCTAAACGACGTCACTTTGGCCACGGTTGTGTTTTTGGCTGCCGCTGGTCAACTTCGCGGCTTGTTTCCCGCATTCCCTGTGACGATCCGCCGTCGTCGGCGCTGTGTGCGAACCTCTTGTGTCTGAAACTGTAGGCGTATTTTCGGTTCTCCTTTTGTTTTCAGTGCGCGCAGAGTTTGAGTGACGAACTCAATACGAAAAAAAAATAAAATTATACTAGAAAGAGTCAACCGCAAGGCCGTGCGATTTATATTTGGGAAGTACAAAAGGGAGGACTCCCCTGCTGAGTTAATGCATGATAATCAATTTCAGACCTTGGAAACTCGCCTAAAGATCAATCGTATTGCATTCTTACACAACTGTCTCTCAGGAAAAGTTAAACTAAGCCTATTCGATTGTGTAAAACATCTAGCAACAAGGAGGACTCGTCTCGTCACAATCACCAACATTCATTGGCTCCAATCTTCGCAAAAACTAGCTCCGCCGGAGGGGCAAAGTCGGTGCTTAACCTCGTGCAGTCTGCGAAGGGTTTAATATTTTTTTCTTCCCCGCCTTGCACCCTGCTTTCTCGACCATCAGCAACATATCATTGCAATTAGGGGCCTTAATTGCAATATTGCGTGCAGTCGTTTAACCGTGTTGTGGCTATGGCGTTGTAAATAGGAAAAATAGGAAAAACGGGGAATGTGTGACCCCGACTCCAGGAACAGAATACGAACATACATTACAAAAGCCCATTAAAAAGTACGATAAAAACATTTTATTGCTGTTCTTATTGTACTCGTGTAAATTGCGAAGATACATTACATGAGTACAATAAAAACAGTTAAATTCTTTATTCAACTATTTATTGTGCGTTTAAAATGTATGTTCGTAATCTGTTCCTGGGGTATGACGTCATGTGTGTCCTGGTTTTCCTATTTATTGCTTGTTAAACGATAAGAAACTTCAGTTGTGAGTCAGCGTGTTGATCGCTTCAAACTGGCCCGCCTACAATCCGTGTCGTTATCAGCGGCCGAACAACTCCGACACTTATCAACAGATGCGACTAAAGCCCCCTGCTGCATTAGCGTAGTGTTCAAGTTATCGAGTTTTCACCGTCAAGGCTGGTTGATAAGCGGGATGAAGTCATCACGCCCACGTATAGGCCGCGGTCACTGCCCGCAAGCAAGGGAGGGAGCTCAGTGTCCAGACGAAAAAAAAAGAGTGATAGAAAGAAACGCAAGGGCGGTCGTCGCTAATGCGATCCAGCGCCGCATCATCTTCCGCATCAACCCCGCGATGGAGGCGTTGGAAATCGCAGAAGATGGATCGCGTCGGGAAGTCGGTGAAGATCGATCGCGTTCGGCGCTTGCATCGGACAGCCAGCGTATACACGACGCTTCCGCCAACGTAAACACACAAGGCCCCACAGCGAGTTTTTTTTTTTCTGTTTTGCTTCCCTGGTTGCGGGAGTACGCTAAACCAGACCAGAACTCCTCCTAAATGGGCGCATCATAGACGTCGCCTGCCGTCTTGTTCTTTGAAAGGGGCCATGAAGACAAGGTACAAGATTCCATCATTAGAAAGACTGCTTTGTCTCTTTAACAGTTATGCCAATTTTATTACAAACTCGAGTCAAATGATGGAGATATTAAGGGAAAAAACAGATTAACCAATGGCGACTTCAAAAGAACTTTCCGGGAACTCTATGACATCACAGAATTTTGTTTTTGCAATTGGCGGCTGCCGGCGTAAGCCGCCGCTAAAAACATGACTGGGCCATTGTAGTGGAACCTCAAGTTCTGTTTCATCGTTTCGCTGAATGCTAACTTCACGCACTGATGATGTCACAAAGTGAAGTGGAAGAAGACGACGATGACGAAGACGCGCTCTGCGGGGTACGTTCTAAACACCCCGAAGGCATCACCATCATCATCGCCTTGGGGGTCATTCACCCCCCCCCCCCCCTCATCAGCCAGGCGTCCAATGAGAAAATGCCTCTAAAAACGGTTAAAACGATCACGGGAAGAAGTAGTAGCGGGTGGATTGCTGCTTTGACACACAGCCGTCGGGCGCTCGGACCCGAGCGTGTGGCAGCGGGCACCTACGAAAACACCCGCACCTACCGTCAGCAGGTGACCAAATCAAGCATCGGGAGGGGGCGGCCGTGCGTCCATGAGGGCCGCGTTTGGTGCAACTGCGAGAGGCCGGTACACGGTGTACCACAGTGGACCTCCATGCGTGAACCCCTCCCCTCCCCTTCCACTACCCCCCCCCCCCCCCCCTCAACCGACGCCATGCCGCGACTGACCCCTACTTACACCGCCCCGCCTGAAGCGGACTAAAGGTGCGACAGGTTTGGTGCAGCTGTAAGCCGTGTACCGTGTTCCCACGTGCCGTTGGACTTTTGTTTTAGACTTTTCCAGATCATTAACTCCATCGCCTTTTGTTATATACACACTTGTCTTTGTTCCGTGTGTCCGGCTTGGGTTTCTCGGGAAATATAAACGCAGGGTCTTGTCCAGTGTTTTTCTCGTTATTGGTGTTTTTTTTTCTAAAAACCTCGCAATGACGACGCATTTAGTGGTGGCTCATTTGACGTCACTGCTGCTGATGTTACGTCACTGTAGCGCGAAATTTGAACGCTTGTCGATAGTGCCTTTTTCTCTGTTAAGAACATCTTTCGCGACTGTAAGGAAGTTGAATGAGTTATCAAGCCGATTCCTCCCAAAACGCTTAATGCTGTATTTTTGCCTTCATGGACCCTTTAAGAAGGACGCGGTGGAAAATTGGAAGTGGAGTTGTCGCAATGCGGAAACTAGAATTCTTGACTGCATTGTCGGGCTATTCATCAGTAAGGAGGTACAAACAATAATCATACCGATAATGATGGTGATGAAGATGTCAATACGTCGCGCGTGTACGCACAAGTGAGCTTTGGTTCAGCCCGGGCACACACAAAGTTCTGGAATAAAACGAAACGAAGTAACACGTAGCCTATACGAATGACGACACCCCCCAACTACCCCAACGTTCGTAAAAGATGGCAAATAATCAAGTGATCTTTAAAATGTGGCAGACCTTACAGCAGCGACATCCCGATAACGGTATTCACTCGCTGTTGAAAAGGAACGTGGTGACTTCAATGACACGGGCTGTTTTTCTGTGTATATGAAAAGGCAGCCTCTAGAATACCGCTTGCGAAAGACATGTCAGCGTCTTCGCCAAGGAGCACCACAAAATTAGTTCCAAAGCAGAGCGAGCAAGCCATGCAGCCAGAGCGAGCAAACCGCCGGGATGTACCGATGGCTTCGGCGTTTCGCTGCTAAGAACAACGACGTTGGTTTGGAACCCGGCGGTGGCGGCCGTCTTTCGGACGAAAGCGAAAAACGAAAACGGGGTTCAGAGTTCAGCGCCCGTTAAAGATCACCCGTTGGTGAAAACTATTCTGAAGCCCTCCACCCCATAGTGAACTCGTATATTCGGCGAGCAACACTTCCTAATTAGAACCTATAGCTATGGATTTGGCGCAGCATCTATGCGTTATGCTTATCTTTCCTCTATTTGGATTTTGGGCTGCTGTTCCATCAAACGTAAAATATCCCGTAAATAGAAGCCTGCGGAACTCACTTGGTGCAGAGAATGTTTACTGTTTACCCATAATCAGAAGGAAGAGGAGAACGCCTTATTCAAAAGTGAAATCGAGCTGGTAAGTATACGTTGCATGGCCGCCCGAAACAGAAGCTGAAAAAGTTCGCAAATTCCTGCCGTGCCAAAAGACTAACTTAGCTCTCAGACTTCAGCACTTACATTAGCTCTGAGACGTTCCTGACTATAATATCCCGGTCACGCGCGTTTGTATACAGACCAAGCCGTAAAATTTATTTGCCGCTCTTACGTGGCTGCCCAAATACCTCAATTAACTAAAATTACTTAACACCAAACAGCACAAAACACACAACACTGGCATACCAAGAAGGCATAGATGAAATGTTCAGCGCATCACAACAGTACCAAATTTCTACACCAGAAAAGACGGCATTCTTGGTCTCTTTCCACACAATATTCGGCGCAAAAAATTCAACGAAGCTTGCAGACTGTGACGGCATGTGTGGACCATATTTAAAAAACAACGAGCATATCATAAGCCACGCCGATATTTCTTTTCTGGGTCTTGTGTTTTTTCGCCGTCTCTGACTAATTTCTTTTATCCAGGACCCGTTACCGATGGTTTTTTTTTTTTTCACTAAATACGAAAAGTGAGTTCTTTTTGGGATATCTTACATTATCAGGACATCACACGCGCACTATATTTTCCATTATATTGGTTAGCGGCGCTGCAAACGATGGGAGCTTAGTTATCCCCCGAAGGAACGCTTGAGTTTCAATTACGAGGGCTTTTGCGCCGGTAAGGAAGACTTCGCTGACGACACACAAGAAGGTTGTAACATTAAAGCGGCAGGATATGGTGGATAAAAAAGCAACATTCTAATTTGAGAGGAACCTAATTTCCCGCGTGCGTTTACTAAAATAAAACTTCAGCAGCCTAAGAGCCCAAACTGCACGTCACAGCAGGCGCTTTTGATTGTGTCACTATCGTTTTACGTGACGTTTTAGATAGTTGGCATTTATGTCGTTGGTAGAGGAGAAAAGAGAAAGGAAAAGAGGTTATCTAGAGGAGGGTAACGAGGAAGAGGGCGGACTCGGAAGGGCGGAGCCAGGGGAGGAGGAAAGAGGGGAACAGAATGACGTGGATGGAAAGAATGGACGTGGAGGATAAGAAGAGAGGATGAGTGGAGGGGGTGGTTGGGAGAGGTAGGGACATGAAGGGGGAGGATGAGTGTCACGTGGCAGAGTTGGTAGAAAGCTATCGTTTATTGCTGTCATCTGCAAGGAAGCAAGCGGATACGACGCTAATTTTTTGTCATGGTAGTAGTCAACCTGGCGTAAACAGTAAAGCATATTCGTCCGTCCGTCTGTCTGTCTGTCTGTCTGTCTGTCTGTCTGTCTGTCTGTCTGTCTGTCTGTCTGACCGTCTGTCTGTCTGTCTGTCTGTCTGTCTGTCCGTCCGTCCGTCTGTTCGTCTCTCCTCTGTAGACTATCTTCTTATGAACACATTTGCATTGATGTGAGTGCATACGGCGCCTGTTAATGCGTAGCATTTTTTTCCGAGTACCCCCCCCCCCCCCCCAGCCAGGACCGTGTAACGGCCCTTCATTTCACGAAAACCGCATGATTGGCATAATTAGTGCGTTTAATGGGTATAATAGAGTAAGATGATAATTGGTCGAACAGACTTTCGAAAAACCAAGAAACAAAAAAATGGAACAAAAAATAGAAATTACAAAAATGAACTGAGTAATAAAATAGGAATCGTATACATCGCCTACAAGAAACGAAGGCTAAACTACGGAATCGCGGAAAAGAACGTTGGAATTTAGAATAAAAAATAGAGAAAATCAAACCAAGCCGGCATTGCGCTTTCCGTCTGCGGAAAAACCCATAATTGGCGAAGTAAAGGCCCTTCGTTGCTGTAATGTTGTAAATTTACATTATTGTAGAAAGGAAACAAAATCTTAAACTCAATAAAATAACCTATCATTACTGGCTAATCATAGCCAAATCTGGCTACAAAGAACTCACAATCTAGACAAACGGGAGAATAGTGCTACGCATTCGTAGGCAATGCTTTGAATCTCTGAATTTCTTTTTTTTGTATTTCGGGTCGACCGGAAATGAAGCTTTCACTACGCTGACTAAGTTAGAAGGGCTTCGCCACGTTACGCATGGGTAAGGAGTGAAGCATGCTTTGCGGCTTTCTGCCATTGCGCACAGAACCGAAGCAACCCGCCTGGAAGCGCTGAAGCTTTAAAAAAACAAGAAAAGAAAAGACTCCTCTGCCCGAGTAAAAATATTTGAAATGCAGAGCACTTCTTTAGCTCACGACGTCACCCGGCGTTGGCGTGCCTCGGCGTCCGCAACAGCCCTTCCAGGTGCGCCCTCTCCCCCAATCCTCCTCTCCCGCATCACGCTACCCTCCTCGCTCTCAACAACAGGTCCGCACCCCCCCCCCCCCCTACACTGTATATAAAAAAATAGTTACCGGCGCCTGGTTTCGATCCCACGACCCTGCGGGCGGAACGCAAGGTACATGGTACTCTACCCACTGCGCCACAAAGCCGACACATAATGGAAGGCTACGAACGCGCCTTATATCCTTCACTCATTAAAACTACGTCAAGAAGCTGCTGATACAACGCATTCACTACCTGTGGGCGGAACGCGAGGTACATGGTGCTCTTCCCACTGCGCCACAAAGCCGACACAGAATGGGAGGCTACGAACGCGCCTTATATCCTTCACTCATTCAAACTACGTCAAGAAGCTGCTGATACAATGCATTCACTACCACCAACTCCCCAAACACTAAACGTTAACGCAATGCACCCACCCCCTATGCGACGCATTTACTCGAGTCCCCCTCGCGGGGAGATGGGCCCTTTTTCTTAAAGGTCAACATAACCGCAACTTGTATCCAAGGACGTTTTCAAGCACAAGTTCCTCACTTTTTAAAGCGAAACTTTCTATGTCTCACCGATGGCGTTGTGCGTCCGAGTGAAGCGCACTACAGGATAGCCACATTTATAAAATGGGTTTGCCTAAACGATGGCGATGATAAGTGAAGGCATATGAAGCGCCTCCAAAGAAAAAAATTGGCCGCGTATCTGCTCCTTTCGTTGCAAATGACGTCAAAAGACGATAGTCTTTATCGGCTTTTGCGAAGTAAATGCCTCCCTTCGCTTTACCGCTCACCTCTCATGTTGTTCCTCTTGCGTCGCGCTCCTCCCAAAGTAAAGACGCCAAAGGTTCGCTTAAATCATTTTAAATTTCCCGCGTTCCACTGCTCCAAACCGGGTGTCTCGATGCGAACGCTGCCGTACGGCGAAGACGCGCTTTAATCGAGGCGCCCTACTTCAACGTTTATAGAACCGCGTTTCCCTACTCCACGTGCGTTGCAAGCAGAACGTGGAAACTATCTAGTGGAACCTTGCGTAACTGTTGCCGGTTGATTTCTTAAAATGGCGCCAGAAGCTTTAGTGGCGCGGGCGACAGCAGGCGACGGCGGAGGGAATTCTTTTTCTGCAGTTGATGAAGTATTTAATTTCGCAAAAGTCAAGCATGTTTGATTTTTTTATAAAGGAACACTGCAAATATCACTTCTGAATTGATTTGTTGTCTCATATTTGCGTAATGTCTTGTTCTTCTTCAACAATGTTGACAAGTATGAACATTACACCGGACATAGGCGGGTAGATTTAGCTGTGAATATATAAGACTATTGCGCAGGCATTGTTTTGCTTTGGCCGGGTGGCTGAATCGAGTCACAGACAGACAGACAAAGAAAGAAGACATACGATAGACCAAAATTTCTGGGTTTAAGTAGCCAAGAAAGACTATCGTCTTAAAAAATTCCCGCGCCTTGTCGCGAGGGGAACACGAGTAAATGCAGAGCATGGGGCCTCAGTACTGGTTGAAGCCAGTGTTGCTTCCATCGTTCTTCCGTGATGCTGGCGTAGAGACACGAGTAAACGTGGGAGAGAGCGCAACCAAGGAAGGAAGAGAGCAACGCAGTGACTGAAGCAACGAGCGACCGCTTTCCGCTTTATATTTGCAGCGCGCGCAGTAGAGGGAGTAGAGGTAGAGCAGTACAAGGGGGGGCTTTTCGCGCATGCGCAAGCATCGTGCGCCTTTCCAAGCCCCACCGCGCTGCTATCACGCACCTGTTACGCCCGAGACCGCGACGGAGCGAACGGGCTGACTACGACGCATGCGCGCGCCAGCTGCTGTTGAGAGAGAGGAGGAAGGAGGAGAGGCGCACCTGCGGCGGACGCGGAGCTGTGGACGCCGTCGACGCAGGAAGAGGCGAGCTAAGAAATGCTTGCATTACAAACGCTTTCCGTGGTCGAAATCGAACCTTTGTCTGTCGCGTTCTGAAGCCGACGTCTATCCGATTGCGACAATCCGACACGGTGGAGGCAGGTTGGATTTAAATTGAAGCTTTCTTGGCATCACTGGTGGCGATCGTCCCTTGACTAAAATTTTGTGAACCTTTGCAACCCCAACGACAGAGAAAAAAGCAATCAAAAAACAGCTGCGCGTTTCAACCATTCTCATTGTTACACAAAGCGACGTTAGATTTTTTTTTCTAATGCGTACAAGTGCGCGCTTTTCGCGCTTGCCACTCCTCATACGCTAACAATATTCCCGGCCTTGGCTTATAGAGTAACTAAGAGCTCTATGAGTTCTTATGATTTCATGTATGCTCCCCGCTGTTTCTGCAGTCCTTATTATTCGTAGAGCTTGTATCATTGCGAAGGGCCAAACGCTAAGTGCCAGAGTTCGCACGATGTTAGATTAAAGTTCTTTCATCACTCACGCTTGCTCCTTGTTTCCCCTCTAAGGAGGCCACACCAGACAGTCATCCAACATTCACCAGGAGAGCGTTAAGGGTTGGTGCTATCAATTATACGCATTCAAATTGGTAACTGCCTTAGGTACCTGAAGTAACGGAAATTGAGAACTTAACGAGCTATTCCCGACAGGTTTTTTGTCAAGCAAAAAGGCATTTGGCCGTGCGTCTGCTGGCTTCTCTGGAAAGCTCGTAGAAAGATGACAGTATTATGCCTCGGCTGTACAGTACTGCTCTCTCTCTCGCTCTCTCTCTTCTCTCTCTCCTCTCTCTCTCTATCTCTCTCTCTCTCTCTCCTCCTCTCTCTCTCTCTCCTCTTGTTGCTGTCGCTCCTCCCATGACGAATAGACGAAGAACTGTCTGATTACATTTCCTGGGTTCCCACTGCTGACGATCCCGCAGTTGGGATAGCGCGCCGCTATTGTTTTTTTTTTAAACACTGTAATCTTTCTTGGGCTACTTAAATGCATAAATTTTGGTCTGTCTGTCTGTCTGTCTATCTTCTGTCTATAATTCGATTCGGCCACGCCGCCCGTGAAACAGAAGATGCTCAATATTTTATATACTCACAGCCAAATCTAAACGACTAGGTCCGGTGACGCTGGTTAATGCTATCAACGTCGTTAACAAGAACAAAAATTACGGAAATATGAGGCAGGAAATAAATACGTAAGTGATATTTGCAGTGCTCCTTTATTATAAAATTCATGGTTGCTTGATTTTGCGCAAATGAAATACCGCATCCAATGCAGAAAAAAAACTGTGGTTGATTCTCTGGCATAGGAACAGGTAAAACACAAAGTGATGTGCAGAAATCTTCAGATGAGCATTGGACTGCGGTTCGGCGGCTGTCTTGTGGGTGTGCTTGGCGAGCGAAGTCCTGCTGGCGAGTCGCTTCGGCAAAGGTGCACTGGCGTCATTTCCGTGACGGATATGACGTCAGTGAAATCTTGGTGTATTCCGGGCCTAATATAATTGTTGCATTAAAATATAAAACCCGAAAATATAAACAACCCTAAATATAAGGTACTCTTTAGTACTAAGGGTTGCTTCCCCGCAAGGAGACCTGTGTGCAGGGGTGCACCCTTTACAGGCCGCTTGCGTCGTTGTACTGGCGTCACTTCCGTGACGATATGACGTCAGGAAATCTTCGTGAATCCAGAAATCAAAAACAATTTTGTTTAAAAAAATGTACTTAAAAGATACAAAATTAGGACTGTAGAACAACAATGGGAGACTGTTCTGCTCAGCTCCACACGGGAGGCACAACCCACATCAGTCCGGATGGTCGAAGCCACCGCGAGGATCAAAGGAATCCTGGCTGACCGCTGAGGGAGGGAGACCGTTCAAGTCGTCACCCTTCAGAAGAACCCATCTCGCCCATCAAATATAAAGTAATCTCTATCTCTCTATCTCGATCTCTTCTCTCTCTCTATATCGCTCTCTCTCTCTCTCTATCTCTATCTCTCTCTCTCTCTCTCGCGAGATCTCTCCTCTCTCTTCTCTCTCTCCGTCGCCTGCTGTTTGCCCGCGCCACTATAGCTCCTGTGGCATTTAAATAAATCAAACGGCAACAGTAACGAATGGTTCTACAAGGTAGGTTCCACGTTCCGCTTGGAAACGTGGAGTAGGGCCAACGTGGTTCTATAAGCGTTGTAGTGGGGTGCCTCAATTCACGCGCGTCTCCGCCGTATGGCAGCGCTGGCATCAGGCACCTCTCCTGGAGCAGTGGAACGCGGTAAATTTAAATTGACTTCAGCAAACCTCTAGCGGGTTTATTTGGAGGAACGAGACGGGAGAGGAACAGCATAATAGGTGAGCGGGAAATAGAAGGGAGGCATTTACTTGGCAGGGGTGCCAGACGACTATCGTCTTTTGTCGACATTTGCAACGAAGCGTAGCAGATACGCGGCTAATTTTTCTTCCGTACTTTTTTTTAGATTATGCTTTTATTTCACTCCTCTGCAGCCCAATTCTGTAACTTGTAGCTCTTTCCTTTTCTATGATGAAAATCAATCTGACGTATATACTCATTAAGAGAACGCTGGTACTCTCAGTTATGTGCTTACATTTTTCCTTAAATGACATTGAGGTTTGCCATGGCCTGATTAATATTGACACGCGTAAGCCATCCCAGCAGTTCGAGTAGTTTGGAACGGCCCTGCCTATTACTAAACTTCTAGATCAAGATCCATTTCACTTTGGCTTGGCGGCTCAATCGAGTCACAGACGGACAGACATGTAGACAAAAAAAATTTTCCGCGTTTACATAGCCCGAAAAAGACTACCTGTTTTTTTAACGCGGCTAGAACGTGTCTAACCTTATCGTTTTAACGTAACGAGCTCACGAAAACGAAACCACATTTCTTTTATTTGTCAGCCCGTTTTAAATGAAGTCACCCGATGCCGCTTGTAACATAGCAGTGTATAGCGATTGAACGAGCCAGGGCAAACATGTAAATGACGAACGAATAGTTGTGCATGTCGCGCATTCCCCTGGGGAAGTCTGATTCGCCTGGCTTGGTTTACTTGCACGTTATTTACTTCGAAGGCTTGGACGACCCCGATGTCATCGTTCATCCTCCTCGTTTCGATCTTCATTCTCTCCATCAGATTCCAGGAACCTGATAAATCTATCGGGCTTAATTAAGGTCGTGAACGGTGGACCCATCGTTTAATTACAGAGCTAATCGAGCTGCAACGAACGAACCACGCGATCGATAGAAAGGTAGAGGAAAAAAAGAGGGTTCCACCCCGACCCGGGAAATAAAAAATCGCGGGAAGTGGGAGCAATGCATGTATGTGTCGGCTTAGTCATACTGCACTGACACACTAGTCTTAAGATATGAAATGGTGTGGCTGCTTAACCGAGTTAACAAAAAGTTTCGGATGTAGGTAAAATTTTGTATAAGATTACCTCGAGCTGAATGAAGTGCCACACACAACGGTTTTCAATTTTAATACATGCACGCTATTCGGATGCAGCCTACTAGTTTGATTCATTCAAAATACTGCTTTGTCCATATAACAATGACGCCAATTTTAACAGTAACTTCAAGCAAATGATCTAGATATTAGGAAAACAGATAAAGCGGTGGTCACTCCCCCAGCCACATTCTGGCGAGGTCTTTGTGACGTCACAGCGAATGGCGGCTGCGAACCAAAGCTAACGGCAATAAACGTCAGTGGGCGATTGTAGTGGGGCATCCAGCCCCGCCTTATCTTATCTCGTGAATGCTAACGGGCAGTCAACGCAGTGATAACTGTGTTTGAAGTGTCCCCCCTATTCCGTAACTACTCACTTCATGCGGAAACACGCACTAATACGCACATACGAACATGCGCACATACATATACGAATACATACGCATACATACATGTATACATGCATGCATACGTGCATGCATAGTACATGCATGCATACCTGCATACACATACATATTGAAGCATGGTTTATTAGACCGCTAGCGAGCAGTTAGCGCTGCGAAGAAGCCAAGGTTCGTCGTGAGAACCAAGCTCTGTCCACCGCAGCACTCGATCGACTAGCGCGCCAAGCGCTGCTCCTGCCTTGTCGTCGACGAGCGTGTACCCTGCCGGATATCTCCAACGGGGAAATTGTCCTCACATGAACGGCTGCGCCAATTACTGCAGTCGCGAACATAATCAACGCTAAATACATACATACATAGATACATACATACAACATACATATACATACAACATACATACATAATACATACATACATACATAAATACATACATACATACATACATACATACATACATACATACATACATACATACATACATACATACATACATACATACATACATACATACATACATACATACATACATACATACATACATACATACATACATACATACATACATACATACATACATACATACATACACGCACGATAGTGTTGTAGGGCAAGCAATAAGCGTTTTTTACGTGCCGCTGTTCGACAATGTCAAAATGACTGTCGAACTCCCGAATATCGGTGTTAAAGCGAACCTCGGTTCTATGAAGTACCTGTTTCGCATTAGCACCGAAGAGATGTCTACCTGCGATAAGAAAACCGTGAAGCAAAGAAGCACGCTTGCTGCTAATTCGCAGCCCAAAAGCTGGAATGGCATTTCGAATCTAGGTCAGACAAATTTCCACTTTCCATCCCTTTTTGTCCTGTTTGCCGGTGTGCCCTACTATTCCCCCCTCGTTTTGACGGCGTGACACATATCTTTACTTGCTTGTAGCTGCCATAGGAAATCGCCATCCCCCGTTCTTCATTTACCATCCTTCGTAGAAAAGCTTATTCCGATAGTTTCTTTTTTTTTTTTTGTAGTTCTCTCTAAAGACTCCAACGGCGAAATTACGTGTGACAGAGGCCTAATGCAAAAGCCAAATGATCCTGATAATTCTACAACTTTTGGAGGTTCAAATACACCGCGGAGTAAGAACAGTATGGCGTCAGTCTCAATGGTCGTCAAGCAATGGTCGTCAAACAAAACGTTATATGTACCCGCCGGCGAAGAGATTATATATTCGGTGCCTGATTACAAAGAGGACATAAAAGCACGGCCAAGAGGCAAAATAGAAGAAATGGTGATGCCGAGATTCAGATGAATTTAACCTTCTGAAAATCGTGCTTCCTCTGGCAGGCGCACTAGGTGATTGGATTTTTCAAGATTTGACATTATTCGACGTGGGAAGGCTTGTTATTTCAGCTTCGGAAAGCGGTATTGCCAAATGATCTATAGATTGTGGAAACCGTAAAAGTGAAGTAAAAATTAAAAAAAAAGGCATGACAAAGGTGATTCTGTAGTCACAAGAGTCCAATAACGGACCGAAAAAAAAGTGTAGAGGAAAAACGAAAATTTAAGCTGCTTGGCGTTTGTCGGCTTCACGTTTTGTCTGAATCGAACGTGTGTTGGCCTTAGCAAATTATAGAAAGTTCGCAAGGCAAGCCAGTAATGTCTTTGGGATACACCTCTAGGTTGTGACCATTCAGTCAACAATGCGCTCAGGCTTTCGGCATGATGAGGCCCAACTAGGCTCGGTTCTCCTGGTAAGCTTTCTTGGGAGCAACTAAGCTACATCATTGCCTCTATAAGTAAAGAGTCGGATACACAGCAAGAACAATAACAAAAAAGGGTTTACTTACGTAGCGGCAACGGGACTTGCCTTCATCAGAGTAAAGTTACATGATTTTGCTGTAACTTTAAAATCATGTCAAATCAAAAGCAAATCAAATCAAAAGCAAAATCATGTAACTTTACTCTGCTGAAGGCAAGTCCCGTTGCCGCTACGTAAGTAAACCATGTTTGTTATTGTTCTTGTGTGTATCCGACTCTTTACTTGTACTATTTTTTGCGCGCTTTGTGAGTTTATCTTTCTCTAGATATATATTGGTACGTTTATATCGAACGGTATTTTTCCCGGCATTGGGTATATCGAACACCGCCCGAGCTGGAAGGTGCTCTTCGGCGGTCCTGCACCCCCGATTTCCGCGGTCGCTTAGTGCCTTCGCCGAAACCCAACAGGGACAGAAGCCGGGGCATCGGAGCGTCACGCTTGCCTTCTCATGGATAACTGCTCGGCCAACCAAACCACCTGCGAGCTCGACAACATCGAGCTCAAGTTTCTGCCTCCGAACACAACAGCCAGGCTGCAGCCGCTCGACCGCTCGACTAAGTCGTTCAAGGTTGGGTACAGGAGGCGACTCCTCGATAGGCGTTTGATGAACCTCCGCGTGGGCACCGAGCTTAAAGTTGACCAGCTGGGGGCCTACACATGATGACGGGTGCCTGGAACAGCGTAAAGCAGAGCGTGGCCAACTGCTTCCGGAAAAGGGAGGCTTCGTGACGGCCGAACATTCGGAAGCTTGCGAAGACGGCGACGACGACGAATAGGGCATGGACGACACGTTTCGCGAGCTGCGTCCCTTTTCCCGGCTGCTGTTCCAGCCGGACTGTCTGTTGGCGACTTCGTGAACGCTGACAGCAATGTTTAGGCTGTTGCGAGCGTCGGTGACGAGGATATCGTAGCTGCGGTTGCAGGAACCCAGGCTGATAGCTCGAGTGGCGAAAAACGTCCGGACGAGGATGCGGCTACACGATCGTACTCCGCCGGTGAACTGGCGGCTGCGTTCAGCTTGATTCTATGTAGTTGCAGCGACATGGGGAAAAACTGGGCTGTCACACCTGGATAGCCTCGAGAATATCGAGACCAGCGTCTTTAATTCCATGTACAGGACGAAGAAGCAGGCCAAGATCAGCGATTTCTTTTCACGCAAATAAAGCATCTTGTTGCGTCGTTAGTGCGGAATCAGTTGTCATTCTTGAATGCGCCAATCGGTAAGTGGTCGTCCGCCACAGGTGAGGTCTCAGAGCCCATATTTTTTATATCGAATTTTTTATATATCGAACTATTTCGCGATCCCTTCGGAGTTCGATATATCCGTGTTCGACTGTATATATATATATATAAAATATATATATATATATATATATATATATATATAATATTATATATATATATATATAATAGTCGGATACACAGCAAGAACAATAACAAACAACGTTTACTTACCTAGGGCAACGGGACTTGCCTTCATCAGAGTACAGGTACATGATTTTGCTACTCTGCTGGAGGCAAGTCCTGTTGCCGCTACGTAAGTAAAGCTTACTTGTTATTGTTCTTGCTGTGTACCCGACTCTTTACTTATACTATTTCGGCTTTCTGCGCGCTTTGTGAGTTTTATCTTTGTCTCGATTTATATATATATATATATATATATATATATATATATATATTATATTTTATATATATATTTTATATATATATATATAAGATGTTAAGCAAGAAAGCGGAGAAAAACACGATCCCACAGGGTGGACCACAACCTGCTCCATGCCTTACTCGGATGCCTTAATGGCGGTGTTCTCCATCACTTTCTAGGTTTTTTAACAACGGAGCTGTTCTACAAGCTGCAAGTTCTGTGTTGCAGGAAGAAATACAAAGTGCGGAGCGCTCGTGAGCTCGTGCTTCGCGCAGACCGCCGAGCGTTCCTGGCACGCGCAATGGCTTTAGCAAAAAAAAAAAAAAAGAACTCGCAAAAACCACGATGGGCCACAAAATGCCGAGCGCTCGTGAGCGCGTGCCTCGTGGCCACCGCCGAGTCCCTGGCTCTCGTATTGGCTTTAGCGAAAAGAAAAGAAAACGATGGCGCTGTCGTCAAGCGCTACCGGGCATGTAACGCTAAGCATGAGGAACGCGACGATATCGATTCAAACGACGATATCTACTACTAGCACAGTGCAAAGCAGCGACGGAACATGTAAGTAAACAATTTCAAACTAGTACGTGGGGATGTGTCCTTCAGTGCTCACGTGCTCAAAGAAATCCTGCAGCTTCTCTATGGTTAAGCCCTTTCGCGACTTAGTGCAAGCTTCGCCACTTGAGGTGGTGGAAGTCTACAAGGCTGAGGATGACTCTGCATCCACCACGCACTGCAAAACAAAAATTTACAGCATATCCACGGGGTAAATGATGATGAGTTTGGGGGAAGCTCCTGAGGGGAAATCATCGGTAAAACCGTGACTCTTCAGTGAAAGTTCGCCCACTACATCTGTGTCCGAACGTAACGTCTAGAAAGTCTCGCTTAAACCGCGCGTCGGCACCTTGGGGCTGAGCTCGCCTGATGCGTTTTGCAGACGCCTCACGAGCTCTCACTGCATCGGGGTCTGCCTGCCGATACGCGCGCTTTCTCGCCGCTTCCCGTTCTCTGACGTTTTGGAGATCCTCTTCGCGCCGCAGCCGTGCCGCTTCGCGTACGGCAGGGTCCTCGTGCCGTTGCCGTGACGCTTGGGCCTCTCGTTCTCGAACGCTGGGATCTTGGCGGCGTCGTCGCGCAGCCATACGACACGCTTCGGCCTCCCGCTCTCGTACGGCAGGATCTTGGCGGCGGCGTCGCGCAGCTTCACGGAGCGCTTCTGCCTCGCGGGCTCGCACATCTGCAGCCTTACCATCGGGCGACTCCGAGCGCGCGCCCAAAAGCGAACGGATTTTATTACAACGCTCCCCGCCATCTAGTAAACAATCCAAGAACTAAACTAGAGGTAGCCACGCCATCTAGTAAACAATCCAAGCGCATCTTTTCATCATATACAAGTACCGCCATCTAGTAAAAAAATCCAAGAACTAAACTAGAGGTGGCTACATACATACGTCGAGGATGGACAGACCCACGCCCTAAGGAGCTTCGCCCCTAAAAAGACGACGACGACGTCTTCGATGTATATGACGACGATTACCAGCACCGCAACTATGCAAATGCACAATGACACTGTAACTTAACTATGTGTCCGCCAATGCTCACCTACATCTCCATTTAAGTCTTGCGCGTGAGTGCAAGCTTCTTTGATTTTTTAAAGCGAAGCTTTCTACGCCTTACTGATGACGTCGATTTCCGATGTCAGGTCCCAACTGCAGGAAAGCCGACTTTCCACAGATGGGTTTCTACAAAGGCACATGAAGCGCCACAAGAATAAAAAAAAGCGCTCCTCGTGGAAACGAGTGTGCGCACGATGCGGCTCGAGGCTTTACCGACCGAGCTGGCGTCGACACTTCTGACCCAGACGCTCACTCGCTTCGCTGGACGGGCAGAGACAGGCTTGTGTCTTACAGGGAGCTGACTGCTCATTACCGGCTTGAACGAGCCCGCTACCCCCCGTGCTCATCCATCCCTCAGTAAAAGGCAATATGTGGTTTGGCGGCATCTTCAGACGAACTCGTACCTGAACCCCGTCGCGTATAGTCATTGTTATCCTGGACAGTTTTCGGATAAATGTCGGAGATGCAAGGAACGGGCCGATCTTGCACATATATTATGGGCATGTCCTCGGGCGACTCCTCAGAGCCGCCAAAATTAGCAGCAATGAGCAGTTGGGGGACCGTACTGCTCAGCTCAGACCCGGGCGAATCAAGTCTGGGCCGTCCAGTTAGCCGAAGACGCTGCTAGGACCCAAGGGCTCTGGGCGAACGCCTAGGGTGGAGGCCTAGGTCTCCTCCACAAACTGGACAAATAAAAGTTATTTCTCTCTCTCTCTCTCTCCCCGTGATCGGAACCGAACCTGGGTCCCTGAGACAATGAATCCGACGTCGATCCGGCTGCACCATTCCGGCACCGTTGAAGCAGTTTGGACTTTATACTTTGACTTTTTTTTAGTCTGACTGCATAGGACAAAGCTTCGAAATTTACCCATCTTTCTCTTAAGAAAGGCGCTTTGATTTAGTTAGGGAAACTCAATCCCACTGTTATGGGGCTGGCCAGCGCCTCTCCGACAGCTCGTGGTACAAGGGACCGTATTTTTATGGCGCCGATTGTTTCGGCAAGTCAGCTTTGGTACATTTTTTATCACGTGTTAACGAAGGCGGCGGCTGGCCAGTCACGATGATGATCGATTTGTGTGCGCCGACTGAGTGACCTACATGGTTCCCCATCAAGAATGCGTGGACAGTTGCGCCGTGAAACCTGCAAACACACGCACAGCGTTCCTGTGCGCAGTTTTTCTCTCGATGTTTAGAATTACTGTGGGCAGGATATGTATACAATAGGTGCAAAACGTGCGTTTTCCATGCATTTGGCATCATGTACGATGTGGGAAGATACTGGTAAACTGAAATTAGTCGACGACCAGCCGTGGGCCCTGATTTGACTTCCAGGGAAGGTATGTTAAATGCTCCAGCAATTTTTTCCCTGGCCTCATGTCGTTGGATTGATCGCATCACCCATCTGTGCGTACTTCTGTGCTCCTTGTCAGGCACAACCTGACGGAATTCTAAGCAGGTTCTATGAAAATAAAAAAAAATGGCGCGACATCGGAGCACATTTGCAGCCAACTTACTCAGCTTAATTCACATCGAACTGTTTATTATCGAGTCCTGATAACACGCTACTCTACCAAAGTTTTTCGATCCCGGTATTCATGCACGTTTACCCGTCTACCGAGGCCACCATCAGCAACCATGATTACAATGTAGACACCACTCACATGTATGTGCATACGACAAAAAAAAGAACAACGAACGAAACGGGTGGCTTCAAAGGCAGCGATGATCGCCCTCGCGGGCAGCGATCAGGCGCCGTTGATGCGCGCTCGTGGTAAGCGTACGCGAAACTTTTTGCCCCAACGAGCCCTTGGCGTGACGGATGCAGGAACCGGCAGCGCGCGGATTTGCGATCGCTTCTGGCATTCACGCGAGAGTGCGACGCGACGAGTGGCACCAATACGTCGGTCTCCATCTTGTCCTTCTGCAGGGGGTACAACAACATTGTAAGCTGTGATTGAGGAGGTCGAAGCGGACGTGCTGTATACACATTGCTACTAAATATGTGCAGCGTTGTTGAAGCAACGAGGCATATAGAGGCGCCGTTCAAGACACCGCGCAGAAAAAAATAGTCCCACGCGATCGGCGCGGATTACAGCGGAAGGATACGGTGATTCGGAGCATCTACATCTTTTATTGTTTAAAGGCGTTTCCAGCACTCGTTGTACTGGCTGATAACAGCTTCTGCTTTTCCAAGGGTTCCCGGAACGCAGTAGAGCATTAGCAGTAAGAGTTTTTGGTGCTTTGAACCATTCGCTTTTTAGTATGCGAACGGGGAAAAAAGCATACGAGCAGTCTTTCGTTCTGCGTAGAGCTTCAAAGGAATAATTCGTCAATCTTGAACAGACAGAACCCTTTACACTTTAAAATGATCCCCACACCGTTGGTGTTTTCACAGCAGCCGAGTCTCGGGTCCGCACGTGAACTGCGTCTCGGGGAGGAGATTAGACACCGGGGATTTTGAGAGTTTCGCGAACGATCCTTCAAGTCTCTATACTCCGGTTCGGAAAGGCTTGCAGTTTTCATCTCGTATTGCGTTCTTCAATAAAGAGAAAAGTGTCATTCCGGCATTTTTTTTTCACGACAGATGTTTTAAGCTTTTCGTTTCGCTGTATTGCGTTACCAGAAAAAAACACACCAACAAGAAGACCGAGCGCACGTGAGCATGCGCCTCGCGAGAGCTCCCGCGGTCGGCCATTCTTTCTAGTGTTACTTTGGTTTCACGCTGTTTATTCCTTTTTAAAAAAAATTTCGGCACCCCGCTCTAAATGTGGGCGCCTTTGATCTGGCTGAAAGTTCGCCAGCTTCCCTAACGCAGCAACCCTTGGATCCCCCTTTTGGTTGAAGGTGCAACTTTGTGCATTAAGGCAAGCGAAAACGTTTGTTATCATTGCTGTCTTCACCTCGACCTGTGTTCCCAAAGCCTCGCAAGGAGATCACCATCGGCCTTCTGCGCAGCGTAGCCGTGTCACTCTCCTTCCATTATTCGCCGAGGAAGCGCAAAGAACGCGGCGTTTATGTAGGTCAAGGTCTCGGCAACGCCGGTGATCGAAACCACCGGAGCCCTTGTTACACGACTCACGCCTGGCGAGTCCCGCGCCGGCAAACCCGATCGACATCTGCGGCCAACTGCGGCCACTGCTACTACCTTGCAGCCCACTCGGCACTGCCTTCTCGCCCTCCCCGTGGCCCCTGTGTGGCTTCGCGCGAAAGTTGCTTCCGCCTTTTTGATGACCTTGGAGCTGCAGTGGCTACGAAGATCGAACCACGCTTGCAGCGGAACGTAAACCAACATTGAAAAGGTCTTATCTCCCGAACCTATTACGGTCCGACTGTTCGTTTGGTCGTGTGTTTGTTGTTGTGGTTTGTTGTGTTTTTTCTGTTGTTGTTGGTTGTTTTGTTGTTTTTCTGTCGTTGTTATTATTATTATTATTATTATTATTCCCTTGCTGCTGAGACTCTGTGAGAAGAATTTCCTGACTTGGGGCGGAACTAACGGCGGTGATTCAGAATTAAACAGGCAATCTGCGAGAAATCGACTACTCTCAGATACAGAGCTCAGCCCGCTACGAGAAGCCGAGTGTTGCGAAAACAAATCATGGACTCTTCGAATAGGCGCCAAAATACGCGAGAGCTTCTGGGTTGCTTTCGCGAAGCGCAGTTACAGAGTTGGAGATGAATCAAGCGTGCCGAGAAATGCGTCCAATATTCGCTTTAGCAAACTGCGTTTCTGCCACACGGGAGAGATAATGACGTTTCGCTTTCGGTTTCCGTCACCAACCAGCAAGCGTCTGCGCACACCGAAGGCCCACACGTGAGCGAAGTGCGCGAGGCAGGGCCGGTGATCACGATCACCTTAGTTTTGAAATAACTTTTCAACTGCGAGGTATCTCTTGATATCGCGTCGTTAATTCCTTGATTTCTTCCTTTTAACTTATTTGCTCGGACGGTGAATGTATGGATATTGCGTAAATAATTCCTTCTTGTCGACGGTATGTGTCTTTTTTCTCATCTAAACGCCACATTTGCCAAAGCACTGAACCTTGAAGCTTTGGAAAAAACACGGGTTCATCAGGCAGGGTACTGTGCGGCACAGCTAGCTACCGCGCCGCCTGAAATAAAAGAACTGCAACTGTGCGCGCCGTTTGTTTTTTTTTTTTTTTTCTGAAGTGTCCGCCACTTCCTAAGCACTATGTAACAATTTCATATAATCCTGAATTGTCGGAACGTACGTCGGCGCGGAAACAGTAAGAAAGGACTGATGGCGCGGTACCAGGGGTAAAAGGCAGAAACAAGAAGGACTCGCCGGGGGGGTCATAACTTTAAAGCAAGCAGATTGGCACAACAAAAGATTCTCCGTAAGTGGGACAATTTGTAGTCTTTGGCTACCTACCACTTGCCAAAATGACTTATGGTTAAGATGTTCGGCTGCTGATTCCGAGGGCGCGGGTTCGATTTTTTCAGGGAAAAAACGACGAACGCACACGTATAGAGACTTCTCTAGACATTAGAAATTTTAATGTAGTCGACATTATCCTGTAGCTCTTCACTTAGACGTGCCCCATTGCCCACGTGCAGGTTCAGCTTTGTAAAACTCCCGAAATTCCATCGTTTTTTGTAGCGGGCAGTTTAATCAGCCTGCAGTTCACTTAAGGAAGGGGCAGTATTGAATATTGAAGCAAGCTCTTCAGGAGCCTTTTGAAAGCGAGGGACCAGCCATACATTTTTTTTTTACTTTACCTGCAAATCAAGACACGCACCGCTCTGGTGAGCTCTATTATCGCCGCCAAAAACGATCCCCCCTGTTGTTGCGTAAACTATATCAGGACTCACAGAGAGCATAAAGTAGCATAGCGCAGGATCAATATTGCCAGCGATATTCGTACACTCACCCCGAATGCACTCCTCATCTCCAGGTTGACCTCCACGCCATCTTCTTCTGTACACCAAACTACAAGAGAAAGAGGGAGAGAGGGAAAATGAATACACTTAAATACGGCTGAATGGAAAAACGCGAAGCCTGTGCAATATCCCGGTATGGGGCGCAACACTGAGTCAAAGGATGTTCAAAATTTAAATCGTCGACAGATATGCGAAGTAGATCACGCATAATAAGAACAATCGAAACAAAACTTGATGGAACGAAGCAAGCACGGCAGCATTATGTCCACAAATAGTCGAAACGGTTGTGTTTCCGAGAATCCAGACATGTAGAGTCCGCCGCTGGGGCCTAATAACCTAGTTAGCTTCGTTCTGCGCTGAGGTAAAGTCATATTTTGGCCGGAACATGTCTTTGCAAACTGCACTTAATTTACGTTTACATGTATGTTTTTATTATTTTTCATTAAACGGGGGGAGCCGAAGTGTAGCTTCAGGCGTCGGTACATGTCCTCAGAGAATCTAGAGTGTCGTGGGAGAAACTGCGGCTCGCGCCTAATTGGAGGAATTGTGCGCTCATCTAGTTTCACAGAACAAAAAAAGATCGGTAGGGAGATATAAAAGAGCTGTCACAAAAATTAGAATGAAGTTTAAGGGGTCAAGATGACTTGTCTTGAGCTTCGCCCGTACCTTCTCCGACCACGTGACGCCGCATCACGACAACTAGATAACTAGGTTCATTGGAAGAGTTCCCTTGCCCCAAGCGCCGCATATTTCCTGCGGAAGTGCGAGTCCTGTTACCCTGTAGATAATTTTGAAACAAACAAAAAAGGCGTCTTCATTTGTACGGCGAACGGTGCCCCGCACTTTAGTGAGGGTACAGTAAGCAAATGACCCAGTGCTTCGTAAAAGGTTGAAAGTAGCGTTTTCGGGCCGCTCTCAGTCCCTATACCTGCGTATACCACTACAACCACTATACGGTGGTCCACACTGCCAGCCTTCCACCTGGAGTACAGTTATCCTTAACGCGTACCAATGTAAGTTTTTCGTGCAGGGCACCCCAGCCAAATAGATCTCGAAATTATGAAAGACGACTGTTCGGCTCAACTTGGCGAGGCAGAAGCTGCTCTATGGCGCAAATCGATAAGTATGCGTGCGTTCAGTCGTTCGCCATGCTTCGTAATCGCGCCCACGTGGACGTATTGATGTGTCACGTCCATCCTATAGTAGTCGCTGTGGTCAAGAGTCTAATCACCGATTTCTCGCGAACGTACAATATACGAAACTGCAGTTAAAGCATCCGGATTTTCGGAGGGAACAGTGTGTCTGGTTGGTTCCCTTCCTCCGCGTAGATATTGGCGCGAATAGCACGAACCATGTATTGGGTTTCTGCCATTCTCAAGCTACGAAATCGATTAGACTGCGTTACCGACATTCGTCGAAGCTATTAGAAAGTTGTAGCAGAGTGGAGAACCGATACCGATACGGTACCCGGTACCCCGCGCATGCGCGCGCACAATCAGTTTTTCCGCCTCTGCGCACGCAGAGTGGCACCGGTTCCCTACCGGGTACCGTACCGGGACCGGTTCTCCGCTCTACTACAACTCTCTATGATAAGCCAACCGGGTTTTGCAATCTCGGGAAGTTCACCCAAAGTAAAGCTTCCTGTATTGCCGCTTCCGCACCTCCGCGAACTCCCCTGGACGCGATCCGGTGCTCCATTCTCCCACAATATCCCTACGGGACCTTCGTCCTGAAATCACTGAAACTGCCGGCCGGCTATCCAGGTATGGTGAGTCGAGGATTTTCATAGTTCCCGTCCCTCCCATTACTGTCGCGTATCGTGCGTCTGCTTGAACTTCCACGGGGACACGGGCAATTGCCTTTGCGACAAGGGACACCCTACCAGGCAACCAGAAAGAGTCGTCGGTGCACAAGAGCTTGTTTGGTTGGCACCCTAGAACAGGGATGAAGTGTGCTTCCTCCTTCGGGCGGCGCACTCGGCTTGAGCCCCGTGAGTCGGAGGTCCGATGACGAGGTACGCGTGTCGTATTGGAACCACGGGCGGGCAGCGCGGCGGCGTCGTGGGCCCACAACAACATTGTACTGCGCTCCTTCGCAGCGTGCGAAGCGGCGGCGCGCAAAGATGAGGGTGGTGGCGATGAGCGTGGCGGGGGCACCGAGCCTAGAGAAACTTACTCCCTTATGGGGATTGCCCGACTGGGAAGAGGATGATGAGTAGTAGGAGGAGGAGGAACATTTTTGCTAGAAGGAAAGGCTCACCGATCAGGACACTACTCAAACACGAAAACTCCCGTGTTCTCCACCCAACCCTGAGCAAAAATTACGGAATCACACTCCGACAACCACGAATCTATCGGCACGTAGGTACACCTAGTGCGAATGCATTCATTTTTACCCACACCGTACACTGCTGAGTGTAAATTTTAGGAACATTTACGTATCCTACAACATACACTTCTGAGCTGCGCTCCCAACCTAGCTCCCAACCCAGCCCTGTCACCCCTCTCCACCCGTCTCTTTCCTGAGCGGTGGGGGACACTGCTGACCAGCTCTTCACTGGAGGACCCCACTCTCCTGGTGACACGGGCCAAGACGGCTAGGGCAATGCATGGATTCCCGGACTAGGGTTCCACTCTCACATTTGAGCTCATTAAATGCTCTCTCTCTCTCTCTCTCTCTCTCTCTCTCTCTGTCTGTCTGTCTCTACGCCCTGTTGTAGAAAGTGATGGGGGGGGGGTAAGAGTGGGGCTCTGGTGGTTTGTAGACAAGCTGGATATGTGCCCCAGGAGTGGAAAGAGGCTCACTAAACAACGCAAACCTACCAAAGCACGTTAAAGTATTACTACGCATTGTATTTTAGAAATTATTTTGGGCCGCGTGGCACGTAGCCGTGGTTCGATGGTATCGGATGGTGTCGGATGGACAACTTATATCTGCCCCTACAAGCAGTATTTCCCCCTTGTACCTGCGCCACAGGCGCTGACAGCCGTGGCTATAAAATCCAGTTCACCGTACCGAATATCTCATTCGCTAACTTCGCGCGCGGGGGCAGCGCGAAGTTAACATAACCTGACGGAACTGACCTAACCTAACCTAACTGTAACCTAATTTATCCCAGCCTAACCTCACCTATTCTCACCTGACTTAACATCCATCTAACCAAACCTAATCTAACAAAACCTAACCTAATTTAACACAGTCTAACCTGACCTATTTTAACCTACCTTAACGTCCAACCAGCCGAACCTAACCTAACATAACGTAACCTAACTTGTAAATACCATAACTTATCATCTACCTCTACAGACACGGCTGAAGCACTTTCCACGCCCACGCTTTAAAAACGTACGGAGCCCAGCCGTACCTTTATACAATCACGGGCTCGCAGCAAGCGTGCCGCCTATACCAAGCAGGTATGGCACCAGCCCAAGCCCTCAGACTATTTGACACCCTCCCTGCAGATTCTGTAGTCACCATCACGTGGACCCGCGGCCGCAACGACCTTGTAGGTAGACAAGCAGCCCACGCTGCAGCCCCGATTATCACTACCGGACGCTTCCACCAGCACGGGCGTACCCGTGTTCCTACCCTCCTCTCCTCTCCCCGGGATGGACCCGCATACAGCGCCGTCCTCGCTCACCCCATGCATTCACGGAGGCGGTACCCTCCCCCCGCACCCTTCCCTGTACGAGGCGTACATCTGGTGCAGCCTCCAAAGCGGAACCTATTACAACCACGTACACAATCCTCACCCACATATCCCCCTCCCTCTACGATCTCCACCCTTACCACCACCGACCACCTAGTTTTGTTGCCCACACAGCTACCCCCCTCCAGCAACCCCTTAGCGATGGAAGACCCCGCTGACCAAATCATCGGCGAAGCAACAGCAAGCCCTCGTGACTGCGCCCTCTGGATACCTGGACGAAGGAGGTTTCACTCAGATCCCAACGCACAAACTTACGTTAATAAACGTTTATCTCTACTTCTAGTACCTAACCTAACCCAAGCTAGGTAAACTTACACGCGTACCGTGCAGCGAGATCTCCCTTTGGGGGATAAAATAAGCCGAGGTAAACCAGGTGTTCACTTAAACATCACCGGTGGTTGCGCTACGTGTAGTCACTATTTAAAGTGCAGAAAACCCATACAAGCAGCAGAAAAACATTAACGTCTTTTTTTTTTCGGGATTGAAAAGCTCCGTTTCTTTTTCTTCTTTCACCGTATTCTCGCCACAGGGCCCAGTGAAAGCAGTGCCACTCAATCGGATTAACTCCTTCACCCCAGAGCTCTCTCGCTCGCTTCTTATTCGCACCGTGAATCATTAAAGAGGTCGAAACGAGCCACCGTAAACGAATGCACCGGCCAAGGGCTCGCTTCGCGCGACGCCCGAAAGAAAGTTGCGCTCAAACATACACCGAGAGGAAACTACGTCTACAAAAGCGGAGGGAGCAACCAAAGTAACGCAAATCGTCGTAAAATGGAGACTCGCGCTGAGAAGACCCCGAGCACGGTTAATAAAAACACAACGGCTAATGAAATCTTCCGCGGTAAAAGTTCTACGCACGGCGCTGCGTCCGCACTAAAGCAGGCGCAGGGAAAGCGGGCAAGTAGCGCGTGAGTAGAATTAAGGGGATGAGAGCAAGCCGGAATGAAAAGTGCGTTGCTAATTCATTAGGTGCCGCGTAAGGCATCCGGAGGCGACCGTACCGCTATTCCCTACCCTCCCGCGGCTATTTTTTCTGTTTATTCTTGTTTCAGTTTCCTCCACGCTTCTTCAATGTTGTTTTTGTTGGTTTTTTTTTTTTCGTCTCTAAACAGCGCGAGACGCAATTTCGCCTTGGTGGGTGTTGTTTCATGAATGCCTGTGAGGTGGATACTAAACGAAAGCTATAGGAGTACAGGCATAATTACTTCACCGCGAAGGAGTGCTTGGCGGCGCTGAAGCAGCTTTCAGCACTACAGCATTCACAGTGGCCACAGTAATAAGTAATGAAGCGCCCAGGAAGCTGAGACTCCGATGATCATTTTAAAGACGATAGTCTTTCTTGGGCTACTTAAGCGCAGAAATTTCGGTTCGTCTGTATAGCCGCGTTCACATGATTGCGACAAATGACACATCGCATCAGCTTCCTAGCGCATTGAATCCATATAAACCGGGCTAATGCGCTAGGAGAGCGCGTCGCATTAATGCGCCAGACAGGGGTGGATTTGGAAGCGCAGGTCGACTTTCGAAGTGCATGTAAACGCGAGCGCATCGCATTAGGAATTGTCAGAAACATCAGTAAGGCATGCAAACGCACCTTTGCATTTACACGCATCTTAAATGGGTGTGAGACGCCAAACCATGCCACCCGAGAAAAAAAACGCGAACCAGCGGCGCCGGAAGCACCAAAAGCGTAGGAAATGCTGCTTTGCATTTTGATGTGCGACGCCGTGTGGTGCCACGATTACACCCGGGGTAATGCGCTACATGTAAACGCTAGCGCATCGCATTACTCGTGAAGCGCTAGGAAATGCGACGCGCTACTGTTGCATTCTGTCGCATTCATGTAAACGCGGCCTACGTCTGTATGTCTGTCTGTCTGTCTGTCGGTTTGTGACTCGATTCAGCCACCTGGCCAAAGTGGAACTGAATCTGCGCACTAGTCTTATATAGCCACAGCCACACCTAAACGCCTAAGTCCGGTGACAATGCTCATACTTGTCAACATTGTTGAACAAGAACAAAAACTTGCGCAAATGTGAAGCAGTAAATCAATCCATAAGTGATATTTGCAGTCTTTCTTTATTGAAAAAAATCATGGATGCGTTTCTTTGCTATATCAAATGAAATACTACACCAACTTCAGAACATTGTCGCCTGGTGTTGCCAGCGCCATTATAGCTCCTGGCGGAGTCTTAAGAAATCAAACGGCAATAGTACCGAAAGGTTCCACTATATAGGTTCCCTGTTCCACTTAGAATGCACGTGGAGCATGGTAACGTGGTTCTATAAATATTGTAGTAGGGTGTCTCGAATCACGCGCGCCTCCGCTGTACAGCAGCGCTGGCATCGGGGCACCCGGTCTGGAATAGTAGAATGCGGTAAGTTTAAATTGACTTGAAAAAACCTGTAGAGTGTTATCTTGGGATCAACGAGACGGGAGAGTAACGGCATGAGGGGTGGACGGGAAAGAGAAGGAAGGAATGCAATTTTTCTACGCTCCTTATTTATTTCACTGTCTCCTTCTACTTATTCATTGTTTGTACGTACTTTTCCTACATTTCTTTTTTTTTCTCATGTCACTATGTTCACCCCAATCACTAGTCGCAAGCCCCGCTGTTTGTGGGGCTAATCTCTGCAGTATTCATTACAGATTTCTCTCTCTCTCTCTCTCTCTCTCTCTCTCTCTCTCTCTCTCTCTCTCTCTCTCTCTCTCTCTCTCTCTCTCTCTCTCTTTCCTTTCCTTGTAAGCTTCAAAATTTAATGCCCACTTAAGGTCATTGTCATATATGTGCGCGCTCTCGCACGCATTAAAGAAAAAAATTGAAGATGCCACGCCTAGAGGAGATTCGCGTAACGCGAAGCTTTCATCGAGGCACAGCTGGGTTGAAATGAACTTGCGGGCGGTATTCTCTTGGGAGTGTTATCGTGCTTGGCGTAGTTGCTGATTTTACATAACTGTGACCAGTGGCGAGTGCGTTGAGAAGAGCGGGACCTAAGGAGTGACGTCACACGTCTCAACCTCTATAGCAAATACTTCACAAGCTCCAAGTGCAGAGAAGGCGATGCACACATGAACTGGGACTTCCCCGGCCGACCCCTCTGGCGCGGTATGGCAAGGCCAGCGTGATCTGGGACGGTATTCTCGTGTTTGTTCGTTTGGAAAACGTCCGTTTTGCGTCCGTTTTATTCTGACGTACTTCCAGTTGTAGGCGGGCTTTGGGTTGGCTTTTGCGCAACTGTTCTTGTAAACACATTTTAAACGACTAAACCTATTTTAAGCTATCTTTTATGTGTTTATTGTTCCGCCAGCGAACCAACAAAAAGCGACGAAAAATCGTCTGCTCCGACTCGTCTGCTCCGAGAAGCTGCGGCTCATAGATCCGCCGGGCTTTCAAGGCATCACATCCGGGTGTTCGCTTTTAGCCAATCAGGGCTCTCTCCAAACGGACACTTTTGAAACGTGCACAGAACGAACAAAACGCGAGAACACCGCCCCTGGTGTAGCAGGGTAGAACTTGCCCTCCATTTTCCTGTAAGCATGCCATGACACGCACACACAAATATAAAAGCAGCTCCACTAAACGCGAAAGCGGTCGGAAGTACAGAGCCGTGAACAATCGGTCATAATGGGCTGTGGTGCCGCTATCCGCTCACTGCTACTACCCCTCACGCTTTTCCCCTCGTGTTTCACTCCTCCCTTCATAAATTGAACGGAGGTTTTGTCCAATGCAATTCAAATTTCCCACCTTCGCAGTGCTAGCGCGCCCTCAGCCTGGAATAGCACTAGCGGGAGTTCTGTTCTTTTTTGCGGTTGCTTTCATCTCGAACCTTATTACGCAGTTTCGAAAAAGTCGTTTTTTTTTCTTTTCTTGTCTTCCGCGGCCGGCCACTTTTATCGCTCATTTGCGTAAAAACCAACCCAACGAGCGTTCCTAACTAAATGGACACGGGGACTGTGGGTTAATTGCACAGATTTTGCCTCAAATGTACCTGCAGTTTCCTCCACGCTAAACAATTGGTAGATGTATGACAAGCGCCAGTGGTTCAGGAGTTTCGAACGGTTATGACTACATAAACCGCTTCTTCGAGTGTGCCGCTATCTCTCGGCCTGAAGGCTGAATTGATGAATTCTCTTTCCCCCCCCCCCCCCCCTCCCCCCGAGGAACGAGCGCGTATCTTTGCGAAGCCACTGTTTGGTTGCGTGACGCCATTTGGCCCTGTCTGGACTCGTGAAGCCGCGTTATTGCGGTAGCTAAATATCGTGACAGCGAACGAGCTACGGCGACAAGCCGGACCCCTAAAGTGATCTGCACTTAAATGTGCTCAATGCCAAAGCATACCAAGCTTTGAATTTCACATGGACAACACGGACAATAAACGGAATACGCAAGTTGTTTTTCTCTGCCCATAGTAGCAGTGGCAACCCCACACCAGCGCACCGCTGCATATCCATAAGTGAGCTTCTGAGCCGCCGGTGCAGCCGCAGGCCCCGCTGCAATGCTTCCACCACAACGCGAGTGTGCCTAAGGGAGAAGCCCAACTGCTGCCAGCACGCGCGCTTGGACGTTTCGTCGGAGCCGCGCGGAATACCCAAGTAGCCTTCCCAGAGCTCCTACGCGATGACTGGCGACCAACTCGGTAAGACGGTGCATGACGCGCTTATCCGTGCGCAGAAACCATTTCCGCACCGTGTTCTTTTATTCTCCTCCGGTGTGGTTGCATCATGCACTGTTTTATCGACCTTCTCTTGGATGCGGGAGCGAGGCGAGCGAAGCCGTGACCGCGTTGCGGAACGGCGCCACTGAGGCTAAGGAACCGATAACGAAAACTTACTGGCCGACGCCAAGATGTCTACGTTCTTCTATTCCTTGAACGAATTCGATTTGCACTACCCGTAAACCTAATATCGATGGGAGGGTCGCGAGAGCATGCTCACACTGACAGCCAGAGACAACCAGAAGAAACAGTAATGTAGTGCGCGTTACTTTGTCCATTCCTCTTGGGTAGTTGAAAGAAGACGTTCAGCGTGAGTACGTGTCTCAGCTTTGTATTTGGTCCTGAAAGTAAACGTATTCAACACAGGATGACTTGGTGGCATCTTGAACGGCAGTGTAGTAGAATAGACACGAGGAAAAGACGACAACAGGACGAAAGCGTCGTCCTGTCGTCTTCTTTTCCTCATGTCTGTTTCTACTACGTTGCCGTTCAAGGTGCTTAACCAAAAACAACTTGCTGAAATGTCGATCTTTTTTTTTTTTGTTGGTTAGTTCGTGATTCACACTAAATGGGGTTTACAGCGCAATTACTAGAGGATACACCAGGAAAGACAGGAGGCAGCACTGATGTCGTTGATGTCAATGTCCTTGATGTCCTTCATTTTTTCTCGGGTCGAGCATTCAGCTCTGTGCCCTGTATTTCTTTCTTTGTGTGTCCTGCCCAAGTGCGCTACGACTTCTTTCTAATATGATGTTCCAGACTGGGAGCTGGTATAAAATGGCGCTTGAACACTAATCACGTTGTCAGTAGCCACCAGTTAGGCTTGCTATAAAATTCGGAATTTTAAGGTAGCCTGAAGCCTCATGTTCAGTCCGTTGGACATTTTGGGGGCAGTTCCAAAAGTGGCCCCACTTCGTTGACCTGATGTTTTGTCTACAATTTGAAGCTTCAGACATGAACTCAGCCTCTTTCCCTCATCAACGTATAGTGAAGAAGAAGATTACATGAGTCAAACTAAACAACGCTGCTACAAGCTAGAATCCATCAAACAAGCTTTGATGTCACTCCCTAAAGCAGGCTTGTAGTGAGTTCCGTGAGAAATCAAACTGCGCTACAAGCGTGGCAATTATTCGCACATTTAAGTTCTTATTAGAAGGTAATCTAGCGTGCACCCTTCCCTCTAACAACGGCGATGGTTGAACGAGAAGCTTTCTCGTGACGGATTCCTTGGTTGTCGTCCATGTGTAGACTGACTCAGACGATTTGGAATTTCACTGGCTGAGCTTAGGCTTTGACTCGCACGCAGTTTGGGCTTCTGATCGACGCGGCTTTGAATTTGACCTTTTACCATTTGATTTCAAACAAAGAAAGCCTCGCGATCAACTATAGTCCTCGTTAGACGGAGGGGTTCGCGATGTTTCCGTCTAATTTTTGCGCGCCCATGCACCCCTCTCCAGATCCATCGGCTTCGACCGCGTCGGAAGGGTACAATCGGGTACACTTCGGCATCATAACACCAGGGACCTAGGTTCTCCCCTATGGCTGGCTGCCTTATAAAGACGTTCAGTCCTTTTCCACGATTCCGACCACGGAAATCGTTTTAGGGGCGAAGCTCCTCTTGCTCGGGCCCTGTCCCGTACCTCGTTGCTGCTGTATACGGCACGGCACATTAATGATGATTGCGGGAGGATCCCCCTAGGGATTGGGCAAGCAACGATTGGCCGAAGAGGTCAAAACGTTCAACGCGTTCGTTGCTACCCAACAAGGAGGAGAAGAAGAAGAGGTTGTCGTTCGTCGCCTGCGAGCTCAAGACACGTACCGGGGGTACACGACACAAGACGCTCTGCAGACGGCGACGGCCAAGGTGGCTAAAATGTCACACACCGAATTCGCCATAGAGATTCTCATCGTCCAAAACAACTCCTACATAACCACCTCAAACATCGACGTCGTCGACGGGCCGGTCAACGGAGCGGTGGAAAGCTTGACGTGTCCAGTCTTTATATGATGTGCGGGCGAATGTTTCACGGTTTTGCCGATAAGCATTTTTGCTTCGCCCCTCTCATCATCATTCACTTCATGGAGATGGCGGAATTTTTTTCTTTCAAATCACCCACGATCATCATCATCATCGTTGAGTAAGTTGGCTTTTCTGCAGTCCATTTCGGCGCGACATACGCCATCACTGGGATATAGAATGCTTCGTTAAAAAAAAACCTGAACTTGTAGAGAGGAAAAATTATTTTCTGTTCAATAAAAAAAGTTCCTTACGTCGAATCCTTCCTGTGTAAAAATGCTTAAATGTATAATTACATGGGTGGTGAATTCTCTCGTTAGATGATGACTTCTTTACAACGTGTGTTATCCTGGTGTAAAGCTTTCAGCATCAAGACAGGACGCGCGAACTACTTATCGCTGTCTTATTTTTGCTTTTCCTTTGACGGAGAAAGAAAAATACGTTAACGATAACGGAAATCGATGAGCGAGGGGCCTTCTTTTTGCTTGAAAGCGTCGGTTAAGAGTAATCAAACCAACACGGTACCCTTACCCCACTCCTTTCAACATTCCAAAAAGTAATTCTGTTCTAGTGATGCCCAACTGCGCAGAAGTAACTATTTTGAGCCTGATGCGACAAAGAAGAGTAGCGCGAACCAAAACCTCCATTGGCAACACTGTAGCCATTGTGGACGTGACTTGCATTTCACTCGAACAGAAAACGTGCCCCGCCACAATTGCCTCTTTTTATGTGAAACTCGCCCTCTATCCGCCCAAGTCGTTTTCACGGGCTTCGGATAAGCAACAGAAAAGTGGGAGCTCCCTTGAGTTGGTTGTTGAAGCTTCGTTATTCTTTTCTCTGGTCACTCTGATATCGCCTTGCACATTCCTGGATTGCCTGATTCAGTTCGGGCGTTAGGTACTTCAATAACACTCCAAGCAAGACAGCGTTTTCGTTTTAGCCTCGAAACCGTCGGCCTGATTTTGCAGTGTTCGTGATAGGAAATGTGCGGCAATATCCAGAAAGGAGAGGCGAAAAAACAAGTGATCAATATAAAATCTTGCGCGGAGCACGTAACCCGTATATAGGCCTATTCGACCGCAAGGAGGCAGTAACAGATACCATTTCTGCAACAATAGACATCCACTCAATTGTTTTATTATAAGTGTAGACACACTCATGTGTTGCATGGCTTTCGAGCGAGGCGTTGCCCTAATTAGAGCCTCTGTGCCCATTAAGGACGACTCGTCACGTTACACCAAGAAACCCGCGTTACAAAACGTACTCAGTTGCTCCGTACTATCATGATCACACTAAGTGGGAACACTGGAGCGTGTGGCATTGAGATCTATTGGAACAACCCAGCGTCTCAGCGCAAACGAACGCGCATGCGCCGTGCAATAGCCGTGATAGTCCACGCTTTCCGCGACGTCATTAAAGCTTAATTAAACACAACTGTTGGGCAAGTTGGTGTAGTATGATTGAAAAATAGAACGCGACTTGGACAACGACACAGCTTGTCCCGTCGTTCTTCATTCGTGTCGCTGTCCAAGTCGCGCTCTATTTTTCAATCATTAATGTTCTCTACCGTTGTCTGCGGCTGTCGTCGTCTCAGACTCCTACGCGTTTCGAGCGGCATGGAAGCTAAAGACACAAACACGGTGGAACGAAACTGTCTATTGAGAACTACGACAAAGAATGCAAATTTTGTCGTGTGTATGACGAGCCTGAGCATTTTGTACTGATGTATTTGGCATCTCAGCGCAGCGCCTTATTCACAAGCTCTTCATTGGCTTTATTATAAAGGCTTATAAATTGACTATAGGACGCCCTAGCAGGAACTCAGCTTAAGCGGTTATGAACACAAGCAGCCAACAAAACCAGCCAGAACCAGCCTTTCTGGCTGTATATTTCAATCGTCCACACGAGGAACTCGAACGAACTATTCCTTGATAACCTATCTCTGCCAACAATAACTCATTCTAGCAAACAAAGCCACTAAATGATAGTGTGAAGCCGGTAGAAGATGATCATCTGAAGCTACATGGAAACAACGTCATACGCTTCGGGTTTGTCCACATTTCTGCTCCTTTCTCGTTTCATTCTCTGTTTAATGCCCGATTTGCCTCATGATACTTAGTGATCTTTGTCGTCGCATACCAACTCGCTTGCATAAAGAGTGGCGACTCATAGTGCGTTCTGCGGTCGTGTACGATAAGGCATGACGTGGCACGCATCGAATTGTCCATTTCAATGCGCCCTGATTGTGCAATGGAAGAAACAAGATAAGCGCGTTTCCGGCATTCCAGATTCGAAACCTACGTGGTCGTAGTAATGTGAAAAAATTGGCCGCGTATCTGCTCCTTTCGTTGCAAATGACGTCAAAAGACGATAGACTTTATCGGCTTTTGCGAAGTAAATGCCTCCCTTCGCTTTACCGCTCACCTCTCATGTTGTTCCTCTTGCGTCGCGCTCCTCCCAAGGTAAAGACGCCAAATGTTTGCTTAAATCATTTTAAATTTTGCGCGTTCCACTGCTCCAAACCGGGTGTCTCGATGCGAACGCTGCCGTACGGCGAAGACGCGCGTTAATCGAGGCACCCTACTTCAACGTTTATAGAACCGCGTTTCCCTACTCCACGTGCGTTGCAAGCAGAACGTGGAAGCTATCTAGTGGAACCTTGGGTAACTGTTGCCGGTTGATTTCTTAAAATGGCGCCAGAAGCTATAGTGGCGCGGGCGACAGCAGGCGACGACGGAGTGAATTCTTTTTCTGCAGTTGATGAAGTATTTAATTTCGCAAAAGTCAAGCATGTTTGAATTTTTATAAAGGAACACTGCAAATATCACTTCTGTATTGATTTGTCGTCTCATAATTGCGCAATGTCTTGTTCTTCTTCAACAATGTTGACAAGTATGAACATACACCGGACCAAGACGGGTAGATATAGCTGTGACTATATAAGATTATTGCGCAGGCATTCTTTTGCTATGGCCGGGCGGCTGAATCGAGTCACAGACAGACAGACGGACAGACAGACAGACATACAGACATACAGACAGACCAAAATTTGTGGGTTTAAGTAGCCCAAGAAAGACTATCGTCTTTAATAAAAGCTTTCTCTTAATGCACGAGTCTTTATACGCTTCCCCTCACTGGTCTGTTGTTGTGGAAAGGCAGTTAAATGGCAAAAGGGCGCGGGTTCGATTCCCGGCCGCGGCGGCCGCTTTTCTGATGGAGGTGATATGCAAAAACTCCCGTGTGTACGAGATTTCGGCGCACGTTAAACATCCCCACGTGGTCAAAATTAATCTGGAGCCCTCCACTACGGCGCGCCTCATCGCCTGCGTTCCGTCGGCCCGTTAAACCCCCCCAATATATCAATTCAATGGCAAAAATAAAATTGCACGTTCATTATTCAAACGCCGTTTTCCTTGCACAGTTCTTCACTGACACATACGCACGGCCATACGGTCATTTTCTTTCCCCCATGTTCATGTATGCGTGCAGGCAGCAACCCGGGATCGATCCCGCTTTCTTGACCTCCTGGAACATTCTGTATATACCAAAGTACAAGAATACAGCATTTTTCTATTTGCTGACACACTGCTGGAATAAAAACATGTATATGTGTCCGCAGTACATGTTAGTAGAGTACGGTATTACGCTAAAAATTTTGGCGACGGTTTTATCTTTAAGACCGCCAGAAACGCTAAATCATGGTTACTCATATGAGTAACGTATGTACAGTCATCAAAAGTATTAACAACAACAAAAAACAAGGTGTCACCGTATGCCTAGAGTGGCAGCTTGCTACAGCGCCCAGGATAATCAGCGATGTTGTGCCGCATGCGCAGGAGATGCCAAGAACAGAAAGCCAGCATCGGAAGCACCCATTATCAGGCGCCGAAGATGCGCCGGTGGCTATCGTAATCTGCCGCTCCGTGCATAGGCTGGCACCCGCTTCTTCGTTATTGTTAACACTTTTGAGGACTGTACGGAGTATACGAAAAATGGTGCCGTATTTCGCGTTTGAATTGAGAAACAAACAAGAAAACAATGCCAAACGTTTCCATTATGACAAATCATTCGATACTTTTGTTTTTTGCATGATTATCCGCATAAGTTACGCATGCGTGCGCTATGTGCTCTGTATCTATGAATTCTGCGTTTCCTCAAGTACCTAGGTTGTTGGGTTCGACAACGCACTGCCCTAGGCACTGAGCCACCACGGTGGGTCGAAGATTAGTAATCTTCCAATTTGGCACATCAGGGTACATACAATTTTCTCTATATAGGGCATAAAGGAGGGTTTACCGGGCTACTCCACGGCGATGGACACACGGGCACGGGCTACGATCACCGTGCTCCTATCGAGAGACCCTTCAAAACGGTTCGCAGCTGTAGGTGGACGTGCTTACCTGGAACCGAAATTATTTCGAAGCTGAAATGAAGTAGAAATTTGATGTAGGTTGAACCGATGGGTACATTTATTGACTTGTGTCACTGGAAATTAGTTCACTGACCGTACAATTAGCTTACTAAGAAAAAGCGGTTTTTGCGTAAACTACATCTGTAGATTTTTTGGACCCACCGCTGGAAATTTTATATTTGGCCGTGAAGAGTTTCAGTCCTGGTTCGCTGAACGGAGTCCTTTGAAAAAATTTGTTTTGCATAAACAATACCCGGGGATGTTATTAGACCTACCATTGCCAATTTTGTATTTGACCATCAAGCATTTCATGGGCCTTTTTCTGTTTGTTTAACCTCCTTGTTTGCCACGAGCGGAGAATGGTACGGATTCTTTTATTTCTTCTGCAAACAAGGAAGGAAGTTATTCTTCAACACTCCGGCACATCCCGAAAGCCAATATTTGAGTCCGTGGGGTGCCCACACAATGTTATAAAAGGCAGACAAACACCTTCATCTACAGCCCAACAGCTTCGGCAGCTTCGCTGCGCAACCTCATCACCGCATTCGTCACATCTGCGTCCGACACAAAGTCTGCGAGGAACAATAATCGATTCGCGCTCAGAAAATATCAAGGGGGGAGATAAAAGGACACGCGTTCGCCAGGTACAGAGAATTCCGCTCAGATCCGACGGAAGGATCGATTGCTAATGGCGCGCTCCCTGAGTAACGACGAAAGGAGGCAAAAACAAGACAGGAAGGAGTTCGTCGGACAACGTCATTAAAGTGGGGAAGAATGTCCCGGAATTCTTTCCCGCCCGAACGGATCCGCGGAAACGTCGCGAACGCTATACCATAGCGGCTTCTATCAAGGTGATTTCGTGCAACGTGGATCGAAGGAAAAAAAGAAAGAGGAAAAAAAACCCGTAATGCAGAAACCATCTACGAGCAATTTATATATATATATATATATATATATATATATATATATATATATATAGCAGCCACGTGCGCAGGGATGGCTACCGAGAGCATGATTGATTGCCGATATCACCTGGTTGATTTTTTTCCCCTCCAGCGCACTCTAGAGCTCGCGCTCAGCCAACACCGTTGTACAAAAAGAAAAGCCTTAAGTCAGCCTTCTCCCCAAACGGGAAGCTCTTTCTGCTCTTCCTATTGGTCGATCTCGATGGTGGCTGCTGGTGGCCCCTGGGTGGCGGCCAACGGAGATTGGCAGTGGGACTACTAGCGTGTGCGCAGGCGCAGGCCTTCTTGTCAAGTGCGTGTTGGAGTGGCCCAATCCGATCGTTAGTGACGATTGTGTAGCCGCACAACTACCGTATCCCCCGAAAGCGGACGCCCGCACTGAGAAGAAGCGGTGGTAAAGGGATGCTTTGTCAGCAACAGAAGGCGCATTTTATTTCGGGCAACACGACCGAGACAAGCGCTGCACTTTTGTTGCTGCAATCAGCTTAGAATGCGAGCGCATGACAACGAACGAAGCAATAAATACGTATGGTACACCGAATCGTCGCGTGGTACACCGTCGTGGATTGTCTCCTTTTTTGTTTGCTTAGTGGGAGACAGGGACTGGCCCTTTTTTTTCGGGAGGGGGATTGTGATTCCTGTCAATTATGGTGTCGTGGGGAGCGGGAGCCTGACGTCACTTCATGTTGCATTTGCCCATTTAACCGTAGATTCAGTAAGAACAAATAAATTACAAAAAAAAGGCCAGTTTATTTAACCCGAAACGTTAGAGCTATTCTATTTCTGATATTTCCTTTGCGTTTCACGCAAATGGATCTACAGGGTTCGTGATAACGCTTTTTAAAGGCAAAAGCCTAAAGGCCAAGGGCACTCAAAATTTCGACTTCTTGAAAACGCTCTTTCCGTAGAGTCTGCTGAAAAAAAAATCAAGATGCAAAATACAACAGCTGACGTTGCGAACGGTTGAACAAAAGCTGTTGCCATTTTTGTTTATTTTTTATGGCACATGCCAACTTGGGATATTGACCCTAGTGAATTCCAAACGCAAAATGCAATGATTACTGCGTTCTCCATGAAATCTGAACATGATGGCACGTGAGTAGAAAATTTGCACACCATCCAAGCAGCACCGCGGGAGGCTGTGACATGTGGCAGTTTGCTTGCTGCGTAGCAGTGTGGCAGTGCTTGCGTAATTCCGCGAAGACGAAGAAATGAAAGCGAAGAAACAGGCGCCGGCGCGGTGTAGTAGAAAAGAAGCCGGTCGAAGTGATTCAAGCCAAAAGACGAGGAAACGGAAAAAGCGCAGAAACAGAGGCAAATACGATTTAGTAGTAAAGACGTTGTTAGTAAGTATCGGCAGGCCTTAACCTTCAAATCACGTGATCGGACTAAAATGCCGGAGGAATTTCTCTCCCCAGCGCTTCCCGGCCGAGCTGATTGACATTAAAGGCCTTTTCTCGAACACGTACGTACGTTTTATAGTAGCGATAAGCTAGATCCACGCTCTACCAGCCCGAAACAAATCGCTGAATCACCTCTTTTCGTAAATACATCGGTCGAACGGTCCTATAAAATCCACCCTTTCCCGTCAGGTTCTCTGGCCACAGACATAAGATTCAAAACAAGAAACTGTGTCGTACCAAAGTAAACTTCTCTGAAGCTCGTTTATATCGTTTTTTTTTTTTTTTGCCTTTTCCCACCCGCAGACTGCCACGAAGACAGAATCACGGTAATCAATTCCCCAAATGGGTTGGTTATACGTGTATACTTTCTACTCACTTTATTTCCCCTTAGGAACTAGCTGTTGAAGCAGCTTCGCTCGCAATCAATTTCCGCTGCTCTCGCACTCGGACAACCAACCCATGCGAATAAGGCGTGAGGGGGACGGCGACTACCATAGCGCCAACCTTTGCAAGCCCCAATTGTTCTTCAAAGAGCGATGCCCCAAGGAATGTGATCGATATAGGCCGCGAAGAAGGAACGCATGTTCAAAAGCAACGTAGGGCATGCCAATTTCTATTCTAGTACGCGAGCTTTTCTGCTATCTATGAGGTGTCGGAGAGCTCCGAAGAGTTAACATGACCCCGCCTGTTTTTTTTTTTTTTTTTTTTTTTTTATCATTCGTACACACTCGATAGGAATTCCCAAGCACGCCCAGCCGCTCAATTCTTCTTTTCAACGAGGTCTATGGACGACCTGCGAAGAACAGTATATTCTGTGCCGCTGTTGGTTGAACTCGCTCGAAGTACAGCTGGAAAGAGGTGGCGAGAGCGTGAATGAAAAGGGCCGGTTTTCTGCACAGAGTAAGTGCATGGACTGAGCCCGATTGAAGACGAAGAAGAAAGAGACCCGCTACGCTTTCGATAATTAAATATGAAAGAATTCGAATGATGTCATTCGGGTGTCGCGCCCCGATCGCAGAATAACAACCGCTGGCGATGGATTCAGCAATGCACACATTGTGGGTCGCATTTATGGTTTTGAAACTTAGAGTAAAGAAAGGCGTTCATCTCTCTTTCTCTCTATCCTTTCTGTCTTTGTTTTGTTGCTCGTTGTTGATGCCGCTTACGGACCTCTCTGTCTCCCTTCTCCTTGTTTTTTTTTTTGTTTAGTCACAACGCCCGTTACACCGCTCAGTGCATCGATAAAGTGTATACTAACATCATTTCTGCCTTCGAAAATAAACCAACAAAGTTCCGTTAAAGGGCTCCCGAGAGAGACTGTTGGAACTCTTTTCGCGACGTTGCGATTGATATCACCGATCCTGCTTATTAGCTCAAACAAAGAATGCTCGTGGATTCGTTGCTAAAATCTGCGTTTCAAATAATCTCAAAATAATCGCCGCAGGGATGGGCGGGCTCTCCGATGCGCGTAAAAAAAAATTAGCAGTGGCTTAGCTCGGCTGTGCCAGGATATACGTAGCGTGAGCTAAGGTTCAGCTGGTTATTCTTAGCTTTCCTGGTTGTCTAGGATTAGCGTGATTATCATGCTTACTGCTGCTTCAATGACACACACACGGTATACGCATTATGCGACACATTGTATATTTATCACGCGGCTCCGGCGCAGCGTCACCAATCGCCCCAGAGCTAAGCTGGTTCCACAGGCGGACGCCGGTGTTGCTGCGACGCACGAGCCATCGGTTCCACACCCGGCCACCCCTCGCATGATCATCAAGTGGACCGGGCCGCCACGTGCGGAACGGAGGTCGGCGAAGACGCTGGGCGCGTGGGGTGTGTGAGAGACGCCGGGCAGCGAGCACCGTTCTGTGCACCATGTGACGTCACTGCTCCGAGCCACGCGAAACTGCTCAACCTCGGCCAGTGTAGCTCACGCTACAAAAACCTATTTCTTCCGCCCACCAGCGGCATGGTGCTGCAGATCTCGATCGACTCCCGCGATCCCAGCATTTCCTCCATAGCCTTCCGCATATTCTGCACGTTCAGTGTTTTATTCTATTTGATTCTCCGGCAGCAGAAGAACGAAATTCTCAGTCGGTGGTGTTTTCATTGTATTTTAGAGCGGTAGTTTTATTGCGCGAGGTACAAACTCAGAAAACGGCTCGTTGCGGTGGCGTTAATCTGACGTCCCATAAGCTCGTTTGCGACAAAATGCGCTATCCGGACGGCGCATCACTTCAACCGATGATGGAAGAATCGATGACGGAAGGGCCTACACACCATACACCATGACGAAGCGCTTAGACGTCCCAACGGGGCACTCCGAACTTTAAAAGCGCACGGAATCACTCACTTTTCCTACTCGACATCTCAGACTAGCTAAGGAGGCACTTTAACACGCTCTGCATTTTCTATCGGCACGCAGCCTCGAGAAGTAACGGTAACCGAACCTCTGCCAGCAAGCGGCGCAACGGAGCTCGTAATGCTCTGTGACGACCTGTCCGTTCCATCTAACAGAGCGACATCGAAGACGCCCGAGGGATTTCACGTCCTGAAAGGAAGTTGTCTGGAGGACGTGTTATTCGTTTCGTTTCAAGGAAGTCCCCTCGAGGTGTTCAGTAACCTACGTATGTATACTCATCGCTGCTTTTCTAGCCGTCCTTCGCCAAACATGCCATAAGCAGCGCTTCCTAGAACTGCGCCCTCTGCGAGCGCCCTCTTCTCAAAAAGGGCTACTCTAGAATCGCAAGGTTTGACTGTCATGCACTTACAGCTGTCGTGCTCAGGAAAATGCAAACTTGTCGGATGTGGCAGCCTCTTGAGAGCGGAACACTCATCAAACTTAGCGGCATAGCATGCATTTCGCGTTATAGACGGTGCCTTGTACGAACGACACGCATTTTGTCGTCGTTGCTCGTCCGGCGTTACGCACATAAACACAGCACGGGGTCACGGCGTCACGGTGTCACGACGTCACGCACGGCCAAATGGATGTATCGTAAAGAAAACCGGATACCCTGGTCGTAATCAAACCTGTGTCCCTCGCGTTACGCAGCCGATGTCAGTCCCACTGCGCCATAAAGACACACGTTACCCCATGTGCAAAGTGTTGGTGGTGATCCTTGCGCTTCGCCGTTGCCACGGAGGCTGCCGTGCTAGGCCGCAAACAAGTATTCAATAATATAAAATAGGGAAAAAATCATGAATTAACGCAGTAATCACGTCAAATTGATGACAGCGCAATCCAGTGTGTCCTTATATGCCTTTTGCGAGGCTACGGCGCCCCCCCCCCCCTTGACTACTTTCGGTATCAACGCCAGGCTGATACGGAAACTAGTCAAGAGGGGGGACCACAGCCCTTCTAGGCGGGCTCCGCACTTCCCTATAGCTGTTAAGCTATTGGATCTGCTTCAATTTTCATTCTTTTATAGCGTGTATGTCGATGTCCAGTTTCTTTACAACATACTACCGGAAGGATTGTACATCCACGTACCAGCGACACAACAATGTCGCGAGCTTACTATGGGCTTGCGGAATTTATGACTTTACCTATATCTCAACCTAGGTCACGCACTCAAAATAAGGCGTACACAGTGTTGTCTCGAGTTTTGAGTACTAGGGGGGTGATAGCTGGATAGGGGTTTTGGCGTGCAATAATACAGGATTGGGGAATCGGGGAACAAGGCTGGGCTGGATTGGGGTCGTACCCAGAAATTTGAATATTAAATTCAGACCCTCTGAGTCGCCGCCGTGGGTCACTCGCCAGTCAAGCAGAGCCGCCATTTCTGGACGCTGACTCTATCATCTTCCCAGGAAAATGTTTCTTGAAAGAAGGCCCTGATAATTAGCAGAATCACGTACGTCACACCATACCTTGGCCTGAAAATCACCGAAAGAATTGTCAATCGCAACAAAGCAAACTGGTAGCCCCAGTGATAATGCACTGGACTACCAGCCAAATGGTCGACCGAAAGGCCGCGCAGTTGAGGGTGCCCAAGACATGGCAGTAAATGGTCAAGGCGCATAAAGACAGTCAAATAGAGCGCTTTAAGCTCACCCAAACGGGCCGAGCTAGCTGTACCGCCTAGGGCTTGGGATACCGAAACCAAAAACTAAGTAAGCGTCTCCTACATTGCGAAGGAACTCGTCCCGGTTGCAAATATTCCACGCAGTATACTCCCTAGTTTTCCACAAGAAGAGAGGGAAAACCAAGGTCAAGGCGTTCGGTAAAGACTACGGAAGCGATGACGACCCGACATATAATACAAGAAACGTCGATGCTTCAAACTTCCCGCCAAGAGTCAAGAGAGGGTGCGCGATAAGTGTGACAGCCAAAGGAGGGCGCGATTTATACTCGGCAACGGTCAAGACAATTGACACTGACTTAGCTGAAGAGGCAGCAGTCGGGCTTCTCGCCACGACAACGTCATTATCCCAAAAACGGGTCACAGTAATCACCGACTTGTGAACGGCTTTCCGGAACGTTCAAAAGAATTGTATCTCAACGAGAGCTCCCGCAATGCTCTTAAGGAATTTAAATGCACGATGAAATATACTAGTTATCCGCATCGTGTGCTGACCAGAGCAGGAGTTTCTACAGGGTAACGAGGAGGCAGATGCCGCAGCCAGATGCCATTCACACCGGTCGCAGTACTGCCCAGCCGATCCATATCCCCTAACGCAGCAGGGGCGTATTTGACCGTTACAGACTCATACGGAGAAGGTACATGCCACACCGCACGAATCTAACCTAACGAGTAGCCACTCAGCTCAGAATGATCCAATCTAACTCATTTCCATGCATGTTCCAGAGGTCTTGGAACTTCCACAGGAGCTGCGAGAAGTACTGCTGAAAAACCAGTTGTTGAGGTAACAGTGCGGCCCTGGAAAATCAACAACCAACCCCGCTCCTTCCCCTCATTGTGTGGGAATAGTAGACGTTTATTTATCCCCCCTTTCTCAAAGAATCAGAGGGAAAAATGAGCTTCTCCGCATCTTCTCTCTGCAAATTGATGCGGGCTGGCCGCCGCCTCCAGAGTGTGGCGCTACCCGGATGAGCACCGCTCTCGAAGCCACCGTCGATTTTGTCGTTGCCTTCACAATATCCCCAAACTAGAAGTTACAATTTCTTCTTCGCTTCCTTTTTTTGTGTAGTTGCTGTCACGTTAGCTCTGTTTTGTTTGCTCTCACCCTCGAAGGATGAAAAACGCCGCCCTTGTTTTCGCACAACTCGCTCAGACAGGCGCCTTGAAAAACGCACTCCTCGTCTGACGCTGCGTGCAAACACGTCGATCACGACACTCCTACCCTACTCCGGCGCACACTGAGATGACGCGCTTTGGAAATCCCAGAGGCTGTCATGTCACATTTTCTCGGTACTTTTTATTCGACCCCCATCATCCACCTTTACCCTTCTCCCTCTCCGATAAACAAAAAAGCCGTGACGCTTTGTGCGTACAGTTTTGCTTTCTTTTTTTTAAATCTCATTTTCTCGGCTCTCGCGTCGTCATCCGCTCCTTTAGAAGCAACGCGGACAAGACTGCGTAGACGCTGTTCAGTTCGCGTGCCTCGCTTTGTACGCCCAAGCTCGAGTAAGCAGAGCAGAGCTATAGGGAGACGACGAGGGAGGGAGGGATAGGGGGACAGAGAGAGGGAAGATCTCGCCGGTGCCGTGCCTATACAAGTCGTGAGAAAGAACGGTCGGGGCAGGCCCAGCTATGCGGGTACGGAGGGCAAATTGGATTCCCGTGTTCAGATACCGCAGGAGGGTTCGGCAGCTGAGGCAGTGAGAGAGAGAAGGTGAGGGCGAGGGAGAAAGGCGAGGGAGAGCGAAGAGGCGCCATAGTTCGGCCATATCGATTCTTCAGGAGCTTCTCATACAGTAGAGAACAGGGGCTGCCAACTCTTTGGAATGTGTGGCTTCTGTGAAAAGGAAAAAAAACTATATTACACACGAACGATTGAGATTGTTCGAAGCTAAATTACACACAAAAACAAACGACTGAGGTAAAAGACGTAGAAAAGAAGTACTTTTACTGTGAGGACGCGTGGCTCTTTATAATTATTCACCAAGCAATGGGATGATGGGGTGAGGGGTTCGACGTCGACAACTGGAAGGAATGTGCTTCGATGAGTGGGGTCCAAAAGGGAGTGTTTTGAACGTGAAACGTGATCAGAGTACGCAACGTTCTGTTTTTTTTTTTTGTGCAAACCTGGAGTTGCCCCCCTCCCCTGATTTCAAACATTATAGCGTCCCAATAACTACGTAATATGTTTTTTTTTTTCTGAGCAACTACGGTCATTGCAATGGCGGCAGACGTGTAGCAACCGCACAGCCGGAATCAGGCTATAACCCTCGTTATCATCAATCTATTCATTGTCCACTGCAGGATGCAAGCCTTTCCCCGTTAGCCCTACAACCATGCCTATCTTACGTCACTAGGATCCATTCTTTGCCGCCGAAGTTTCGTCTCTCATCCTTACCCCGAGTCATATATTTGCTCCCGTATACTTCTATTCCCGTCTCTCGGTAACCACTCTACTGCCTTGATGTTCAACCTATCGTCAGTTCTCCGCGCTACCTATCCGTCTAAAGTTCACTTTTTTGCTTTTAAGCTGTTACGTCTTCCACCCGAGTTCGTCCCCAGATCCAAGACGGTCGTTTTATGTCCATAACCGTCCCTGCTCACATCCTTCCTTCCATGGCTTATATATAAGGCTGACCTGAATTTTCATTCAGGGTGTTCAGTGCGACCTCTTTTTTTACGCCCCATAAATAAACACCGCCAGTACGCGTTCTACCTCGGATCCTCGTTTGAGTATCATCATCATTACACTGATTGTGTCCGTTGAATTCATAGAGCTTCTTACTATATACGTTAGAGAGGAATCTGCCGCCTGCGTCTACACGGCTCACGTCAAGGCCGTCTGTGCGTCATGGGCCTCCATTTTGTCGCACGCTCGCCTTACTTTCGTCATTGTCTTGGATTCAAACGTCTTAGTGGCCGTAAATTCAAACACAACGCCACAAAAACGCCAAGAAAAGTTTTATTGTATATGATGGAAACGAAACACGCTGTTTTAAAGCTAAGGAAAAAAAGAAGTAAAGCGTATTCCCTTTAATGGCAGTCTATCGGAACGGTTGTCTCTACTTTACAAAAAACGTCCCGACATATCAGTGCATAGTTAAGAAAGCAAATAAAAAAAACGCTTAATAATCCAAATGTCATGCCAAGCTCAAGCCAGTAGCTCTACTCTTCCCATAATCTCCCTTGACGACATGGATTCCAAGGTGCAGTTTCCCCTCGAGTATACTTACTAAGGAACTCTATGCGTTGAATCTACCTGGTACTTATTTTCATGGTCTCATCGACGATTTAAAATCGACAATCCCACTCCTGTGAACGAGTACCATCATCATCATAATCATCGCCACCATCATTAGCTTGCTGGTGACCGCTAAATATAGCTGGTGCTTATTTAATACGGTTTCACGTACCAGACGAAATAAACACTCCGACCCCTGTAAAGCAGGGAATCGAACCCGCAACTTTGTACTCGGTTCAAGGGGTTCATTGCGCTATCGCCGCTCCATTTTAGATGAGACAGAACGCGCGGATAAGAACGCTGTCCTTTGGGAATTGAGAGGGCAGGGCTCCGGAAACGAGCTCGTTATTGTCTGGCAACGAGCTCCACATGATCGATATTCCCGGGGAGGGTAAAGAAGGATGCTGGGAAGACATGATAATGGGGTCGCGGGCCGTCCGTATAGTCTATGAGGCGCTTTATTTGGGAAGAAAGGGGGCCACCGCTGCCGTTAATAACTTCCATGAAATTTGTTTTTCACGCCGTTGGTGGTCTCTTCGATGTAGTAGACGGGGGGTAAATTATGCGAGCGTGGCAACAACGGCCACGTAGAGCCACTTTATGCGCCGCTCACCTAATTTTGTAATAGCTTTGATGAGCCTGCGCAACAACGCTCATACCCATTCATCTACCGAAGCGCCCGAGGGCCAGAAATCCCATTGTCTTCTGGCTGCTGCCCGCGTGCACCGGTATAGGGTGGGTGTCGCCAAATTTCCTTGCCTCATTTTGCGTTAAACATAACGCCTACAAACGTAAAAACAGGAGAATGTCTCTGTTTTTACAGCGTGCGTGCGTGTTGAATAAACACAATAAGAGAAGTCAGAGCCGTCAGGAACAGCAATAATACATTCCATTTCCACGGAAAGATAACAATCGAAATGTAGTGGAGATACGACCACGGGAGCGTCTCGATCCGGCATTCGTAATTAATTACAATTTTGGGCATTAAAGCGGCGGAGCCCTCCGCCGTAACGGAGGGCTCGGGATTAATTTTGACCACCGGAGGAACTTTAACGTGCGCCTAAATCTCGACACACGGGTGTTCTTGCATTGACCTCCATCTGAAAAGCGGCCACCGCCGCAGCCGGGAATCGAACCCGCATCCTTGAAAACCTGAGCAACACAACTCCTTAGCCACTGAGCTATGGCGGCGGGTCTGTTATTGTTGAGCTGGTGGCATTATGGGCGGTGCTTTTCCGCCTATCATCAGATGCCCATTTTGGTATGCAGGCCAAAAAAAAAAAAACCGTTCTGCTCAGTTGCCGCACTGCACCCGATCTCATGACTTCTTCCCGATAGGTATCAGGCCTAAACGACTACGTTCAGTTTTTCGATGTTACTGCACGATAGCTTTGGCTGTAACTTAAAATACAAAGTTCAGGGGTTTTATGCGCGAAAGCTACACGTGACCTTTGATGGGCGCAGTCATTAAAGGCTTCGGGTTAATTTTGACTGCCTGGGTATTTAACGTGCGCCTAAATCTCGGCCTATGGGTCTCATTGTTTTTAAAGCGAATCTTTCTAGGCCTCACTGATGGCATTCGATGTCTGAGCAAAACACACTGCAGAAGGCTCACCTACACAATACGTTCCACAAAAGCACATCAAGCGCCTAAAGAAAAAATTGGCTCCAATCCACGCTGTGAAGGTGGTTGGAAAGCAAAGCATTAAACGACACCCACAACCATTGCCCATGCGACGTCACTTGAATTCGCACACGTGGCTCTACAAAGAGTGAAGCCGGAGATTCTGCCAGCCATTACCTGGAATTCGCGGGGGTGGCGTCTCGAACGCAGCAGCAGCGTTGGCCATGGCCGGGCTAGAGCGGCGGACGCCACCGCTGCAGCCCGGCCGTGATTCGGGAGAAAGAAAACGGAGAGGAGCGTCTTTCGAAGGGTTAGACACCGGAACCTAGCCATCCTGATGTGGTAGCTCGGGGTTACACCACCGCGCGACACAAGCGCAGACACCGAAACAATTCGGCATGTGAGCTTAGTGATTCCCATTTATACCGATTTAAACTAGTTGTTTATTAAGTTTGAGAATTGCGAGAAAGCTAAAGGAGCTTTTGTACTCGCTATTTATCAGGACCAGTTGCTACTTCCGCCTTTTGTAATACCTCTTAAAACACAACTGAGTTGGTATTCACCAATTTAGAAAACGGAGTCCCATTCGTGGCAAGCAGTGCACAAAAGGTAACGTTTCTCTTGCGGCCAGGTGTCTGTATGTTGTTTGTATATTTTGTTTTCCCGGCGCCTTGCACACCAATCCTTAACGTATGTTTGCCGTACGACCACTTAAAGGGGCACTGACACAAAATTTTGAAGCGAGATAACTTCGGAGATAGATTGGTGGGAACACATATACATCATCTGCAAAATATCAGCGGTGAATACAGCCTAGAACATATTTAAAATCAATTTTAAAGTGTGCGAAACGCAACCGAGCGGCCAGCAGAGGACCACGCGCAAGTGTAAATAAACAACATCCAAACACGTCACGAGTTGTGTTTGCCGCTTCCGCACTGCCGGCTCGCCGCTCCAATCGGAGGGCCGGAGGGCGGAGCTTCTGCTCTCGAGAACGAACGACCCGATCGTTGGCGGCGGAGGCGCCGTGATTTCGTCAGCTCATCGGGCAGCTGGCCGCGACCAAAGTTCTACAGCGATTTCAGGCACTCTGTTTCTATTACTGTTTATTACCATTGGATGCGGAAACGCGCCGGAGGCACGAAAAGCCCACTCAGCAAGCCGCACGGTCGCTGTGCAGGCGGCGGCCACGGCCGCGAAGTGGCCCACGCCGGCGCAGGTAGCTCGAGTGATAGCTTGTTACCGCTGCACGAAATTGTCCCCAAGTCCCGATCATGGTGGCTTACATGAGAAAGGAGTTAATGATGCCATGGCGGGTTGCATTAAAAATGTCATCTGCACCGCTTACGAGAGCGGCACTCGAATATCCGCCGCAGTGCTAAGCCGAACACATCTGTAGGCGGACCTGTAGGCAGACCCGCCGGCTGCTCCCAGCGCGCGTCTTGCCACCCACCGCATCGAGCGTCGCGCGTCGTTCGTTAGCCGCGGTAGCATTTGCACTCGCAGCGCCTGCGTCACATCCACGGTCGCTTTTTAATTAGGCGCCTCACGAGATCAGTACGGGGGGCATTCGCAGAAACTGCCGTCGATGCGGATTCGACAGTGCTACGGCGGCTCTGCTCTGTAACTGTGATATCCCTCCGGCGGTCACGTGGTCAGCTTTGTTCACACAAAATCCACAAAATCCATCGTTTCGCGGCACTCGCTGAAACCGAAACTGCGACTGGCCGCATTGAAAATGCCTCTAATTAAACAACCGTCGCACGCTGAAGCAAATGAGGTTTCTACAGGTTATAAGTAGGTCACTAGCTACTTATCGCAACAAAAAAAACAAGATGCAAAATTTGTGTCAGTGCCCCTTTAATGCCATCGGGTGCGGGTTACCCTGAAGGTGCTGTCGAACAAGTCAATCAAGCCGTGCGAAGGCAGCGCGCAATGGACGCGAAGCTGCGCCAGAACGGGCTCAAAACCACCGTCGCTAAAGCAGACGACAAAGCCGTACCGCCGACGCCGCCGCCGGCGAGCAGGCACTTCCGCGGGGAACGCTGGGTAAATTCGCCGTGCCATCTACAGTGTGCTCCGTCAATGAAACCCTCCGCCCTCCCTCTCTCCTCGTGCCGCCGCCTCCGCCGCGTTGGGAGTTTGTTGTCCCGCACGCCACGAAAGAACCGTTGGTTGGTAGAGCTAGAAAGCTTTGCTATAAAAAAGGGGCACCTCCCGTGGTCGGAATCGAACCCTCGCGTTATGAAGCCGACGTCTATCCGACCGCGCCATTCCGACACGGCCGAAATAGTTTGGACTTTGGACTTTGACTTTGACTCAGGTTGCACGGGAGAAAGCTTCCCGTTTTAAACATCTTTCTCTTAACGAAGAGGCTTTATTTTTTTCTCCTCAATCATAAAAACGGCCGCTGCAGCAGAGGTTGAACCCGCGTCCTTAACAACGCCTTACCCAATGAGCCGTCGTAGCCAGTGGCCACCGCAACCAAGAAAAATATGGACCCATTACTGCTCTTATAAAATAAAGATATTCGATGCGTCAGCAATGCCTCGTATCTTACTCTAATTAAGAAATATCTCAAACCGTATCTCAAAAGTAGCTTTATTTTTACCGTCCGTTGCACCAGGCACGCTTTTTGGAACGATCAGTATATGCGACTTCTGACGCGGTTACCCGGTATAGAACTGCGAACAAGCATTATTAGTGCTCGTGGCTCCAAACAATGGCTGGTTCCATGGCCGCACACTTATCACCTTTAGAAGTCTTTGGCACATCACATTTCAAACATGAGCTAAACGGCACTCACAACAATTACGGAAGACTGACGTGTGCTTATTTACACAACATGTTGTTGGAAATGAGTTTTCTACTATTGTACTTATTTCATTCTGTTCTTCCTCTGGACATGAATAGATAGAACGCCGGAAATGTCCTCTATATTGTTTCCTTTCCATACTAACTTATTGTACGACGTCAAACCAAAGTGCTCGACCTTATCTTTGTGATATAAATTGTTCTCCGTTGACGTTATGTTCCGACTTATTATGATATATTTTATCGATAAGAGCACATCCCTTGTTGTGATTTTTTTTCTATTTCCACTGTGCTTTCGACCGTTGTCATTGAGCTGCCATTGTGTGAACCCGCCGCGGTGGCTGTGTGGCTGAGGTGTTGTCCTGCTGAGCATGAGGATGAGGGTTCAATTCCCGGCCGCGGTGGCCGCTTTTCTGATGGACGCGAAAAGCAAAAACGCCCGCGCGTTCGAGATTGCGGCTAACGTTAAAGATCCCCAGGTGGTCAAAATTAATGCGTAGCCCTCCACTACGGCGCGCCCCACCGCCTGCGTTGCGTCGGCGCGTTAAGCCCTACAACCAACCAATGATCTGCCAGTGTGGCTTCCTGGCCCTCCAGCCTGTAGTGACAACTTCTTGCAGAAGACTGTGGACACTGTTAAAAGAAAGAAATAAATTTGAAAACTGAATTGTGCGTGGAAGCGCTGTCTTGTGGGAGTGTTTAAGCCCAAGTGTAAATTCAGCAACTCCGAAATTTTCAATTCGTCAAAACAGTGCACTACTGGGCGTAATTTGGAGGCGGAAGCCAGGAGCCACGGTGGTTAGTAATACCAGTAGCTGCTACCCGTCGTTTAGACCACCTGCAAGTAACGACCCTGGTTGTTGCCCGAATGAGTTCTTCGATATGAACAGCGTAGGGGACAGCGCCCGTCCCTGCAGAACCCCTTCAGATGCCTGTGGAGATACGTACGGCACGCTAGGGACACATGCGCAATGCACCGGTGTCAGTGGAACCGAGTGCTCGGAAGGCCTGTATAAGGGCTTCAGCATCAGCTTCAGCAACATCACTCTCCCTATTACCATGGAGCCGCGGCCGCAGTTCTGCCCGCGTGAATGCGCTGGCTCAGCAAGGGTGATTAAACGCCAGCCTCCGTGCAGAATATGTCCGTGCAAAATTTGACCCCGGCGTCCCACGCAATCCTCGAAAGTAACCACTGGCCATGGGTGAAGAAGCTAAAAAAATGGCCGCGTATGTGCTCCTGTCGTTGCAAATGACGCCGAAAGACGATAGTCGACTGGCGCCTCGGCCTAGTAAAGGCCCCCCTTCTCTTTCCCGCTCACCTCTCATGCTGTTCCTCTCCATTCTCGTTCCTCCCAATATAACACGCTAGAGGTCTCCTCAAGTCAATTTATGTTTACCGCGTTCCACTGCTCCAATAGGGTGTCTCGATGCCAGCGCTGCCGTACGGCGGATACGCGCGTGAATTGAGGCACCCTACTACAACATTTATAGAACCACGATGGCCTACTGCACGAGCGTTCCAAGCAGAACGCCGAACCCATCCCTTTCGTTGCTATTGCCCTTTGATTTCTTAAATGCCGCCAGGAGGTAGCGCTGGCAACAGCAGGCGACGGTTTTCTGCCGTTGATGTAGTATTTCATTTGATATCGCAAAAACTAGGAATCCATGATATTTTTATAAAGGAACACTGCAAATATCACTTATGTAATGATTTCCTGCCTTATATTTGCGTAGTGTCTTGTTCTTGTTCAACAATGTTGACAAGTATGAAACTGACACCGGACTTAGACGTTTAGATGGGGCTGTGAGTATATAAGACTATTGTGCAGACTCCGTTTCACTTTGGCCGGGTGGCTGAATTTAGTCACGGACAGACAGACAAACAGACAGACAGACAGACCAAAGTTTCTTCGTTTAAGTAGCCCAAGAAAGACTATTATCTTTAAAACGAGTTTTGAATTATTAAAGCCAAAATTTAGTGTTCGCACTGATGGCGTCTGTAACGCGAAAACGCCGAAGTGAAAGAGAAAAAAAAAACGGTTCCCGTGCCCGGAATCGAACCTGGGTCCGTCGCGTTATGAAGCCGGCGTCTATCCGATTGCATCATTTTTTTAAGTGCGAATGCACTTCTTAAGCGAGCCTGAAGCGTCCGCCGCCGCCGTCCGCATAGCAACAGCTGCGGGTGCGCGCGCTCCTCGTCTTCCTTGGCAACGGGGGAGATGGGCGCGCGCTGCATGGCCGCTGACATGGCACATACCCACGTGGGGGATTGGCCAGGAATCTCGTCGTCTTCCTTGGCAACGGGGGGGAGATGGGCGCGCGCTGCCTGGCCGCTGACATGGCACATACCCACGTGGGGGATTGGCCAAGAATCGGGCGTGAGAAGGGCTAATGCACCCGCTTAAAGGAGTACTGACACGAAATTTCAAAGCTGAGATCCGCTCTAGCAATCAAGTACAACGACAACACAAATAGGTGTCTGTGCATGGCACATACCCACGTGGGGGAGTGGCCAGGAATCGGGCGTGAAAGGGCTAATGCACCCGCTTAAAGGATACTGACACGAAATTTCAAAGCTGAGATCCGCTCTAGCAATCAAGTACAACGACAACACAAATAGGTGTCTGTGAATAAATGCATCTTTCTTTCTTTGTAGTTGTGTGTGTGTGTGTGATCTCTCTTTCGCGAACATTACCGAACCGCGCAAATTCAACTCGTGCATTCGCACTTTCACATTCTTCCCCTCGGGGAAATGCGGGGAATTTTTCTTTATTACATGGAAGTCTAGTCCGAAAACCTTTAACATAGCACCCTAACTACAATGACGGTACGTTCACTGACACATGTAAACGTCAGGCAGGCGCACGCACGCCTCAGGAAGATGCAACCAATCGGCATGGTCGAAGCGGTTTGGAAAACTTGACGACAACCAATCCGTCACGAGAAAGCTTTGCGTTGAAGCATCGTCGTCTTTAGACGGAGGGGTGCCCGATCTTTCTGTCCCTGGCTCTGTCAGAATAACTAGCTCCAACAACTTTTGTTTTTTGTTTTTTTATAAGTTAGGCTACCGTTGGAAGTATAAAAAATCGCTGGGGATCACAAGAACGAATAAAAAAAAGCAGGTGGAAATGTGTGCGTCCTTTTTGGCAGTACGTTCCTGTGCCGCCCAGCATTCTTTTACACTTAGAAATCTTCAAAAAACCCCGATAGCCCGCTCCAAAAGCTTTGTTGCACCGTGTGCACTGTCGAGTTTGGCACAGTTGCGCAAGTTTCTTTGCGTCATAGAGATCGTTGAACGAAGAAACGAGTGCATATAGTGGGGACGCAATAAGACATCATGCAATCATCTTTCCTCAAGGCAGCGGACCATGCTTTCTCTTTTTTATTGCGACACGCTTCGCGTAAACATCCCCGACCCCCATATTCCTATTTCTTTCCCGCGCGTGGCACGTGTGTGGCAAGGCTTTGGCAACGATGATATCGAAAACCGGCGCTCGTCGCAATGTTTGCGCAGTCAGCGCAAAGAACCCGGGCAGACAGACCGATGTCCGTCAGCTGCGTGCAACCATGAGGACATAGGAGATTCCTCCTTTAGGCCTAGCATCGCTCTGCTCAGATTGAATTGATTGCGTAGTGGCGAAAATCTGGACGTTGGAGCACTTCCGCTCGCTCTCCTTGCGTCGTCCATCGCTAGATTTGGTTTTCGGTGCCGGGTAGGCGTTACGTCAGGGACGGCTGTTTCTCAGGGGGCTTGTAATTTTTCCGCGCCTTCTGTTGCTAGAAAATAAAACTTGTTTTGACACCGAAAAAACACGGGCTCGACTTCGAGCTTTCGTGTAAAATTTTTCCAATCGACGACGTCCCGAAAACACCCAAAAGGGACAAAAAAATTAGCCCCACTCCCGAAGGGAACGCTGAGTAGATGCGGAGCATCTCGGGGTTCCGTTGTGCCGTTGTGTTCGTAGTCGAATTTGTTTGGGTGGTGCTGACGCTTGCTTGCGCCAACCCACTAACTGACGGGACTGTTGTTTCCATCACACTTCATCGGAAGAACGGAGTGAAGTGGAGTCACCGCAGCAAGCGCTGAACTGAACGCGCGCAGCGCGCTACCCGATTTACATTCAAAGTTGAAGGAGAGGAGACGAGAGGAGGAGAGATGCGCAAGCGCCGAGCATGCGCCGCGAAAGCAGAAGCGAGAACGCGGGAGAAGCGAAAGCGAAGTGCACGCAGCTACTACGAGAGAAGAAGTGGCGGGAGTATCGCGCAGCTGTGGGAGAGAGGGAAGGAGGAGAGTTGCGCATGCGCAGTGTGAGTGCGGACGCCGATGCGGGCATGCCCAGACTATAAGATGCTCCGCATTTAAAAAACGAATAAGGGCGCTCTGCGCGACCTCTAGCTGAGCCTGTTCCAAGCGCGGTAGAAGGAAGCCATAAAACATATTTTCATAAAGAATCTGCAGAAATTCGGAGAATTGTCTACTAATACCTAGCCTTCTTATCCCGCTTGTCAAGGCTGTCAGACCTTTACAGACATGTGGCTATGATTAGCGAAAGCCTTTGGATTATTTTATCCTTTTAAAGTTTTCTTTTGTTCCTTTTCTCTAATGATATAAATGTATAATATTTAGTGACAAAGTGCCTTTACTTCACTAATTATTGATTTTTTTTCCAAAGAAGCAGGGGGTACTGCAGAGTTGGTCCATTGACGCTATTTATACCTATCTCCAGTGTTATTTTGCGGACTTTTCGCAGATGATTTTCGTGAAAATTTTATTTTTTTTCGATATTTTTGGTTTTTCAAAATTCTGTTCGGCGCTATTATAACGATTAACGGTGTTACTTCCGCCAAATCTGCATTTTTGTGAAAATGCAGGGCGTTACACGGTCTGCCGGGATGCTCGGCGAAGAATGCCACGCATTAAATAATGTGACATGCCATGCCGTAAACCCACGTTATGTTGATCTCCAAGGTACAGGAAACTGACTTCTTTTTAAGCGGTACTTCGATAGAAGCGGGAGTGCTTTGCTGTCTATGTACTGCAGTAAGGTACGCGAAAAATCACCGCGTGAAGCGAGAATTCGAACGAAGAGATTTCGTTATAACGGGTCTTTACACACGACCAGGCTGCGTAACGTTTGATGATACAAATGGCTCGGTGGGAAAGCGTTCAGTAGTTCGTAGTCGCCTCCCGTTGCGAATGAGCCGATCGCTGTAACATCTTCCGATCCCTGCCGTTGCTCCGGAATCCGCATCCCCGTTCATCCACATCACTGTAACGCACGAAATGAAGCAGCCACGTCCTACTCATAAGCGAGGATGATTACACTTAACCTCATCCACCACTCTCTCTACCTCTCAGGCTTTTGACACCAGCAATGAGGGCAAGGGGTCATACTGTTGACCCCGACGAACGCGTGTACCGTATTTGCATGATTCTAACCAGCACCTTTTTTTGTTAACATGGGCGTTTAAAAATACCAGAGCTTTACAATCGGACTCAAAACTCAAAAACCTCAAAACCGAAACCACCAACTCTAAATCCTAAATGAAGCAGCTTAATTTATAATGGAGGCTTCACTGAAATGCAAAGTAATCATTCTAGCGGAAGCGGAAGGGAACCGGGCAGCGTCCCGTGAATCAGGCGTCCCGGAGTCGCGCACAATTCGCGATTGGGAAAAGAAAGAGATCCCAATTTTTACTCCCAAGCTTCACGTTACGGCGTTAGCTGCACACTGCGTGTGGCCGATTCATGTTCAATAAAATGTAATGAGCCTTTTAGGCGTTTGTTAACGGCGTTATTTTGTGTGCGCGGTAGAATTGATGGCGCCAAGTTCTTTTTGCGGTTTCAGGGTGTTGAATTCTGCTGCGCGTTGCATTCGCGCAGGAGGGGGAGTTATAATCGTGCAAATCGGGTAATTGTATGTATACATGCGAGAATAAGGAAGGGCACACTTTTTCATTGGGCCAGGCGTAGAACATAGTTAAGGAATGTGATTCACAATATTTCCTTTTATTTTACCGGAGGCACTTGTTGCCGACCAGCGAACGACTTTCATCCAGTTAGGTTTTTAAGTTCAGAGCACTTTAGGGGCTCGCCTTGTCGTAGCTCGCTCGCTGGACCCAATGTACAGTCACATACACGGCGTTCCGTCGTAGCGGCTGTCGCCGCGGCGTAACCCAGAGGCTTCGAAAGCCAAGCGGTTTATATAGCCATACGCGTTCGAAACTCGTGAACCGCTGGCGCTTGTCATACATCTCCCCGTTGTTTAGCGCAACGAAAACAGCAGGTACACGGGAGGCAAAATATGCGTAATTAACGGCAGCGTCCGCGTTCATTTAGTTAGGGACGCTCGTTGGGTTGGTTTTTACGACAGCACGCGAAAAGTGCATTAAACACCCCGATAACTGTGTTTTTAATGCTGACCCACATTACGTCGCTCCTGCACATGCCACGCCCCGCAAAGCGAAATGTGAAAGTTCCTAAACATTTTCTTCGTTTTTTTGTTTTGTTTAAAAACGTGTCTCGTGGCTGGACTGCAGCTAAGTTACCGGAGGCTGCTTCTTTCAGATTAAGCAAAGTTGAGTTTTGTCTTCCCGGGCCATTCACGCAGAAAAGCCGCCTTTCGGTGCCAGCAGCTGCGAAAATGCTGCTGAAATGGACGGCATTTCAAACAGCATAAAGTAAAGTAACTGAGTTGAAGAGAACATTAGGAAAATCCGGAACTAGATGGGAATCGAACCTAGGACTTCCAGAATTTGAGTGGAACACGCGTTCCCAACACGCCGCGTCTTATTATTTCAGTTCTATCTGTGTAAAAGTGGACCCTTACTCGGGTACAACTCGAAAACGGCAATGGAAGTTGCCGCTGTGCCTCATTCCCGCAGCCGGATGTTACTCCGCGCGGCACAAGTAGATATTACTCTGCGCGGCACGAGTAGTGCGTTACTGGGAATATTTTCAACATTGCACGAGCTGGTTTCATGATTTTTTGAGCTTAATAAGCTTAAAAAATACTGCAGCGACGACAAACAAGCTACATGAGAAAAGGCAGACGAAATATCACGCATTCATAGCATCTCCTTTTAAAAACGCGCGCGCCCGTTGACATCCGGGTCCATCGCTTAGGTGGAGTGGTACCGTAAATGAGCTTTTGCCGTTCTTAACTTGTTCCCGAGTACAGTAAACGCGCTGGCCCTTGACTGAGAAAACGCAGACGGCAGCTACAGACAGCTCGGCATGCAATGAGTTTGGCGCTGCTCGGGCCTCCGTTACGCTGGTCAGTATACGGTAACCACACGTTAACAACATGCCTAGTCTGGTGTACTGGGCAATGTAGATTACAGCTGACGTCAGAGGCTAAAGGCCGATTCTTTAATTCTTATTGGCTTCGACCTCAACGTACCGACTCTACGGTGAATTGGACATCCATGCTTCCGCATTCGCCACTCCCAACAAGTGCGTAAGCTTCGTCGGACTTTTTTCGGTTTCTTTGTACATGGTACTCGTGATCCTCATCAGGATTGGGTTCTTTCGTCGTACGAACCAATGAAATGTAGAAGGTGTACGCTGTATTGAAACGAATTAAGCGCATCGAGCGAGTAGGCGAAGCGGCCCGCCGAAAGCCACCGACGGTTCTCGCTGTTTGCAATAGCGGTTCGCAGTGAATCGCAGATCGAACCCACGTTCAGAGCATACGGCGTTATCCCAACGCATCCCCACGGGAAGTTTCTCCTGTTTGATCGGGAACGCCGCGGCACGGGGGAAGACGGCAAAATAAACACCGCTCATTTCCAAAGTACCCATAAATTCCGGCGCAAATATGACGAAAGAGCCCCGCGGTGCCGCGACGTCCAGAGAAAGAAGGTAAAGTTCGGCGAAGAGGCGAAGCGGTCCGTTTACACAGCCGACGAACTCAATTGTCAGCGAATAATCGTTCCGTTGTTTGAACGTCGCGCCGACTATGAGAAAGTGCGCCTCCTCGATCTAGGAAGGAATTACGGGCTCACGACCGAACTCGATTTTGTAAAAGAGCGGACGAGCCGCCTCTACGTCGGTGAGTTAATTTCGCAAACAGCGTGAGATGGGACGAAATGGAAAGTTCTACGTAAGCGAAGGAATTCTTACGAATGAGTGTTGGGCAAGGAGCCGTTCTTAAAGGTTGTTTGCGTAGGCGTTCGTTCCTCTTGTGACAAAGTTCAAACATGTTACCCGAGCTATTGTAATATTGTAACATTAGAAGGAATAAGAGATTTTGATTCATCTAGCCTTTTATTGATCTTAGTGCCTCCAACAATATTCCTTTGTACGTATGTATCTTCTGCGTACAACGAGTAGAAGAAAATTCTTTAACAAAGCTTTTCTTTGACTAGTCGGTTAGCTATAATTGAGTTCATTTCACCGTACTGTTTGCACAAATAGGACACGGGAGAATCGACACTAGCAACACAAGCTGCGCGAACCATCAGCTCTGTTTACGCTTGAGGGAGTGCACCATTAAAACTTAAACCAAAAAAATATGAATCATGCAATGTAGCGTCGAATTCCCTTCTGACAATTTCGGAAAACGAAACACAGCGCAACGCACTTAATCGCAGCAAAAAACAAAATTGCTAGCAAATTGCAATTTCGCTCACACTTGCTTTTAGGGCTACCCCACGCTAGTCGCTAAGCTGAATTCCAACCAAAAGTAGTCTAGCACGTGCAACGTAGCGGGCTACCGCCTGCTAACCCTTTCATGCCGTGCACTCCACCTACAGATCGCCGAAGGACTTTAACGAAACCCTCATCAAGGCCGATAATTTAACCCTTTACATGTTAGACTCAACCTACCTTTACCCCTCTCTCCTGCTCAGCCTATGACGCCGAGCCTTCCTATTTGTGAATAGTGGTGTTAAAACAAGAACCGTTCGAAATAATCAACACCATTGTCATAATCGTCATCGTATCTTCGTCAAAACTTAATTAAAGTGAATAAATTTCGCTACCTAAAGGCTGATCCACCACCCCGTCTCGTCAGCACGTGCAAGCAACCCTTCAAAATGTGTGCACGCGAAAACAAAAATCCGCTCACTAAACCACGCCACACTCTGCTCCAACACCGTACTCACTCGGTTGTCCGTAATCGCCTTGCACACACACCAAACACGCGGGGTTTGGTGTCCTCCGAGTCTGCACAACGTACGACACTTGAACACTGCCGACCAAAACCCCTGCACGTACTTGACAGCGCACGAGCAAGGCTTTCCCAGTCACAACACGCGGTTAGGAACGGAGAGTAGTATATACGCTTCCACCCGGCCTTCTGCGGTTCGAACAGCGCTACAGCAGCAAGGGAGCCCCGCAGGCCGCCCTCGTCCGCAATCTGTGCATCCAATTCCGACGTCCCCGCTGGAGACAAGGCCCGCCTGATATATCTGTCTCTCAAACAATGCGCCGGTATCACCCGCCAACTGATATATCTCGAGTGCCGTTCGTGGGTGAATCGCTCGGGGCGTCGATTGGGGCTCCGAGCCGTGTTTACGAGGCGAACACTAGAAGGATTCTTCGTCTTGCTATTACAAGGCTCCGATGCCTTCCGTCTTGCCGCTAATAAAGATAAGCGGCCCTTCTCTCTGTTTATGGAGTGTACGTGTCTGCTCCTATACTCGAACGTTGCGACGTGAGCTATCGTGTATGGTTTGTTAGAATGACCTCGGAAAAGTCTCCTACAAAAGGAAGGATGGATGGATGGGTACACAGACAGATGGGACGGATGGATGTACGGCCTGGATAAGGACGGGACGGACGGACTGAATTGGATGACGTGACGGATGGACGGATGGATGGATTGATGGATAAATGGATAGATGGATGGATGGATGGATGAAACATTAATTTCGTCAAAAAAGAGAATGGATGGTGTGTTATTAGTAACAGCGGGTGGCGACACGGCAATGTCTTTCGGTAACCTTCAGTGCTCTTGTAAAGATCTGAACTTGCGTCAACTGGATGGGGATGAGAGTCCTGGTCTCACACTGTTCTGGATTGAGCAATTGCAAACCCCTTTTAGGTGGATCCCAAGGGCAGTCGTACAATATGAGCTAAATGGGGCTTTGCAGCTGTACATTAGGAGCACTCTGGTCGGAATGCTTCTCGACACATGAATGATGATTTGTAATGGTGACACAATGTATCACCTGGAATTCACTCCCGGTTGGCTCGCTGGATTTTGAGGAGTGGTTTATCAGGTCGGACATACTTAATTATCTGTATGCGGTAGTGCATAACTAAATCGTGGTGCCTTTTCGGGTGTTTCCTGGCGGATCTGAGGGAGAAGCGACTTACTGCCCGGTTGACGAAACCTCGGGCGTAGCCCTGCGCGGCTTATACATCTGGCGGGGTGCGCTTGATACTTTTGAGAGAATTCTTAGTGCTGGCCAGTAACTTTGACATTGCCCGAAAGTGAGGAGGGGAAGAAATGCTGGAGGGTTACGCAGTTCAACCAGTTACGATATTTTGGCTACCTTAGAAGGGCCGTGACGACAAAATACGACTTTGTTAAAGGAGTACTCACACAAAATTTTCGTGTTCCTTTTTTTCGCTGATATGGGTGCCTACAAGCCGACTAATCATAGAATGACACATTATACTGTGTATCGAAGCGTAAACAATCATTTACGGCGTCGTTTATTCGTGCCAGTCTTGGTTTCGACAAAACGAGCGCCGAGCGGCCGCATGACAGGAGGGCGCCCTGACGTCGCCATTCCGTCGCACCGCTACCGGTCTTGACGCGCTCGCACCAAGACCGGCCGAGGTTTTCACCATCCCCACGCGCCTGGGCAGCATGACGTCAGTCCCGAAACCATGACGTGATACACACGGCGTAGCAGCGCGCGCCAACCGCAGCTAGCGCGTCGACTACGTCACGGGAGCCCCGACGTCGGCAGTTTGGGGCAAGGAGCTGATGATGTCATGCCGGCCCGCTTTGGGCTTTCTCGTGCGGGCAGAGATTAAAATGGGTTTACAATATGTTATACTGAACACTTACTGTTGAAACTTGCTGGGATATATCTCCTGATAAAATGGAAGCACTTTACATAGCTTTGAACTTTCGTATCACTGTTCCTTTCAGTTTGAAAGAACAATCCTCTGGTAACTCGCTCAGCTATATTTCAGGCACGAAAGGCCTTTTTTTAACGAAAAACCTTAAAATATTCAGGAACTTTCTAACGTTGCACTTCAGTGACGTGATATGGGCAGTACTGAAGCGGACAGAAACTTAGCACCGAAAAACATAGTTATCAGTGTGTTAACTGCACGTTATCATCGAAGCGATAAAATCAACGGAACTACAGGACCCGCTACACTCACTTGGCCATGTTTCTCGGGGTGACACAAATCGGTGGCCTACAATCGCATGAACAAGATTCTGTGACGTCATTGAGAAATCGCGATAGAGCTGGTGCGGAGTCGCTCCGGCTTCGTCCTGTTTCGTTAAAGGGACCCTGCAACAGTTTCTTCAACTTTTTTGAAATATTAAATGCTCGCAGAACGTAGTCATCCAACACACCCATGACTTAGGTTAGGCTACCGCAAAGTAACTCCGCCGAAAATTACTGCTCTATGCCCATCACGATAACTCGGAAACTCGATCAAAAGATTTTTCTCTCTTTCCCGGTCTTGACGTCCTTCTACGCCTTGAATTACGTCACTAAGGCCATGTAGCGGCTCCTGGCCGGTTTTCCTTCAGTTGCAGCAATGAACGCTTTTCGATAGTAACTTTAACAATAAAGCCACAAACACAAAGCAGAAACGGAAGGCGTATCTGGTGCGACGGGCAAATCACGCAGTGCCGCTCCGTGCTGGCGATAACTATAGCTTTCGCAGTGGTTCTAGAAGCGAAGGAAAGAGTGAAAGTGCTTGTCGAACCTGTTGCAGGGTCCCTTTAACATATCCATAACTTGTTTGAAGTTTGTGATAAAATAGGCGTCGTTCTTGTCGAGACAAAGAAGTCTTTTTAATCAACCAAACTTGTGTTTGGTCTTCATGGGCCCTTTCAACTCGAGGGGATAAGCAATGTTCAAAGTGGGGGGACAGCGATAGTAAAGTAACTGCGATACCGTTCGTGCAACTGAGAGGTTCCGCAATGAGAGTGGATGCCCTTTAATTGACTTTGGGTAAAGGAAGAAACATGATAATCGACAGAAATAACTAATCTGCGCAACGCGGGTCTTGGGCAGTTTCAATTTAATGAAGGGGAGAAGTGCGGGTGAATAAATTTTGGAGTAAGAAAATAATGTGGGCGTCTATTCAACAGACCAACAAGAAAACGCGCGCGCGGCGCCAAAATGCTGCGCGTTATACGCACGTTGCGGTAATGTTTTCCGCACAAGCAGCAGCGCCATTCTTCATATCCTGGTGGTTCAGGGCGTCATTTCTATTGCGAAAGATGCCATGCTCATCGGGATTTCTGTCCGTAACATCCACTTTACGTAAGTGTCGCCGCCCTGGTCGAGATACCAACAGGCATGATTATCACGAGTGAAGCCATGGGCGCCCACACACCGAAGGATCTATGGTAATGTTACAACAAAAGCTAAGACGAACGAACAGTTCAGGCGGCGCAAGTGAAAAGACGTCAGTCGCTGATATTGTAGCCGACAAGTCAGGTTGTATGTAATGAAAAACGCAAGCCCTGGGGAATCGATGCATTAAAGGGACCCTGCAACACTTTTGATAAAAGCTTTCACTTTTCCTTCACGTCTGAAACCACTGCGAAATCTATGTTATCGCCAGCACGAAGCAGCACTACGTGATTTTCTCGTCGCACCAGACACGCCCTCCGTTTCTGCTTTGTTTTTGTGGCTTTATTGTTAAAGTTGCTATCGAAAAGCGTTCATTCCTGCAACAGAAGGAAAACCACCCAACGGCCGCTACATGGCCTCAGTGACGTAATTCGGGCCGTCGAAGATCGTCAAGACCGGGAAAGAGAGAAAAATCTTTCGAGCGAGTTTCCTAGTTATCTGATGGGCATAGACCAGTCAATTGGCTGAGGTACTTTGCGACCCCCTAAGCTAAGTACTGGGTGGGTTGGGTGACTGCGTTCTGGGAGCATTTAAGATTTCAAAAAAGTTGAAAAAATGTTGCAGGGTCCCTTTAATCACAGCTCGCTTTTTTCACGCCTCGTCTCAGTGTAAGCCCCGTAGAGCGTTGGCATGGCACGCTGCAGGCAGTGGGCGATAACGGGGCGAGAAATCAACACTCATTTTTCGATATCCTAGCGCGCCCTACAGGTAAGTTTATTACGAAATGTGCTACGCCTATAGCGGCCTCTGTCAGGTCCTGCAGGGTCCCTATTTTATGCCAACGCCGCCTGCATAAGCATTACCTAACGCGTCGCGCGCATTTCTATGGGAAGGATAGGGGCGCTATAGTTCAGGCACTCATGCGCTACGTGGCGTGCGCCGGCGGACGTCCGTCCATTGCCTCTGTATGTTTGGTCCAGCCCGCTTTACGTCACTGCTCGCGAGTCGCGAACACTGCACCCACTTCTACGACGTGTGCTTGTCAGCTTGCCTGTTGGGTTTCAAGAGCCGTTTCGCTCACATCTTAGACGCGACGGGGCGCTAGTTCTGGGGCGCGCTCTGTATCTCGTTCAACGTGTCGCTCGGTTCATACTTGCTGCATTTTTCGAAAGATAACTGATGGAGGCAGAACTGAAATAGTGCAAAAACATATTAATTCCCGGGTAGACAAAGAGCGAGCAGAAAAACGATATTTTCGGATGGTACAGCCATTATTTGACTGATATTTGTCTCTCTGGAGGATTTAGGGAACAAAAAATTGTGTGCGCATTTTTTTGTTCAGGCGCTCACTTCTACCGTTATTTCCAAAAATATCACGTGCTTGTAAATTTCTGAAGATTATAGAAAAACAAAAGAGTAAGCGGCTGACGGCCACGTTACTCTGTCCGGGCGCAGTCCTCAATTTTAAAAAGTGCGTACTGATGCGGAGTGCGAACAGGGGGACAAAACAAGGCCTAAATGCGGAGGGGACAGAGGGGGGATGCCCCACTCAGAAAGTTTCCGGGCCCGTGATCCAAGTAGGTAAGCGCGCAAAGCCGGCATCAGCCTGCGGCAGCACAAGTGTTTTGCGTCCGTGGCAAAGGCGGTTTTATCGCGACAGACCAAGACAGACAGGCATAGTGAAAACAAGAAGGCGTGGGAGCGCCGCCTTGGGAGCGCAAAACAAACTGTCCCCTATTTTGAATAGTTTCCGAGAAGCGGCGCTGGCCGACGGACATGAAAGCACGCAAGAAGGCTACGGAGCGGGAAAGGGTAGGAGACAGGGCAACAGGGAGAGCGGCTGTTTGGCCATTTTTAGCTCACGAGTTTAGGCGATGATTATACAGGCGGCGTTGATTATGCACTCGGCTTACGGACGTGCATATTGTTCGCATACACGTCCCTATAAATGCATTGTCCACTAAACCTATGAAAGTGAAAGCATAATACTGTCCTCACTGAAACATATTTTCAGGAGGTCCCGCTTGAGTTTCTGTGACCTTGGGACCTCCTCCTGTACTATTATGAGCAATATGAAAGGGAACGCCCGGAACGCGTGGCAAACAGCCTCGAAACAGACTCGGAGCGATACGCGGACGGCGCTGCTGAAAAAACGAAGGGAGGAAAGGGAGGGCGCTCTTCCACTAACTGTTGGCAACCCCCTACCACGCTGGCATTTCTACAAAGCCGCAGCTTACGTCATTTCACCGATAATATGGTATCGTCGACAGCCGATAAGACGCACGGCGGGAATGGGAACAGTTGTTAGAACAGCGTCCCCCTCTCCACTTTGTTTCCGACGGCGGCCGCTGCGTATCACTCATTTCTGGGTCTGAGGGTGTTTTCTACGCGTTCCTGTGTTCCCTTTCATATTGCTCATAATAGTACATATTGTGTACCTATGCCATGTTGCTTGAAATAGTGATTGACTGATTATGAGGTTCAACGCACCGACGCAACGCTGGCGATGAGGCGCACCGTAGTGGAAAGTTTCGGATTAATTTTGACCACCTGCAGGGGATCTTAAACGTGCGCCGAAACCTCGTACACACGGCGTTTTTGCTTTTCGCTTCCATCAGAAAAGCGGCCGCCGCGGCCGGGAATCGAACCCGCGTCCTCGTGCTCATCAGCACAACGCCTTAGCCACTGAGCTACCGCAGCGGTGCACGTAACTTTATTAGGAAAAGTGCTCCTCTCACAGCGTCCTCTGTCTGGTGCAGGGTGCCTATGTAATGCACTCGGCTTAGGACGTGAATCCTTTGCATACACGACCCATAAATGCATTGCCCAGTAAACCCGTTGTCTTAGGTGAAACAGATTTTCCTGTAGGACCTTATGCCAAAGGGCATACTATCGCAATTAAAAAAAGAAAAGATTTTCAGGAGGTCCCGCTAGCGAGTCTGTGACCTTGGGAACTCCTGCTGTACACATTATGTACCTATGCCATGTTGCTTGAAATAAAAGTTATAGTCAAATTCAGTTTCAGTTTCAGGTGGGCGCCTAATGCTGGGACATAGTATTTAAAATCTGGTGAACATATTTGGGCCGAGCGGCAGCTGTTCAGCGAAAGCCCTACTACGTCATGTCTTACAAGCTCATTCATCGCGTCGAAATGACCATGAGCCGCCGGAGTGCAAGTGTAGGTGTGACGTCATGCCACGTGACCCGTTGCGGACAGGCGGTGCGGCTGCGCTCGCTCGGAGCATCGCCGATGCGGTACCACGTGACCAGGGGAGCTTTTAGCGGCTGCTTAGCCGGCGCTTAGTCGCTCACTCTCGCCATGGATGGCGGCGGCTTGGCCGTATGTGTGCCCTCCTCCGCGCACCATGTAGCATCATGCACCAACTAGCCCGTCTCAGTTCACTTGTTCAGGCTGAATCCAATATTCCAGTCGATAGAGCTGGACGGCAGACTGCGAAAAGCGGTCTGCTTAAACACCGGAGCAAAGGAAGTCCAGATTATCACATTATAGAGAAGCTTATCTAACTTTCACAAAACACTGTGGGCCTAGTCTTTGCGAAACCACGCAAAACAGACCTTTCGCTCGTCATAACTATTCTTAGAAGTTTTAAACCTGACCCATTTTTTAAACACTGGCTATTCATATCACCCTGCCTATGAAAGCAGACTGGACACACTGTTCTTGTTGGAATACCAAGGCTTTTGTTGGTAATTCTTTCTTCCGGTTATCATCACGTTCTCGCGATGGCTTTGTGTATCCAGACACCCTTCGATTCAAGGCATAATTGCGCTATTCCACCAGTGCGGCCACTTCGATAAATCATGCGTGCTGTTGGTTCAGGCGTCTGAAGTGCAGGCGTTGAGGTCGCGTACTGGGGCTGGGGCTTCTGAAGACCCAAATCTACTACAGTCGAACCTCGTTATAACGAAGACTGATATAGTGAATTATCGGCAATAGCGAACAAAATGCGAACTTTGGTTGGTCACGCTTTCTTTCAGTGACAATTATTCTTTTTATAACGAAACAAAAAGTGCCAGAACTGCGCGCGATATCGGCTATAACGAAGAAATATTTAGTTCACGCGAGGCTTTAAACTCGATAGCTAGTTAAAAAAGGCAAACTATCAAAAAACAGAAGGTAACAGCTTGTAAAACTACAACAGTAAAAAAGGCCCTTTCGTGCGTGGACACTGTGGAAAACTTCATCCGGCAGTGTGAATAGCCGCCAGGCGAAGATTACATCCTTCTTCAAATAAATTAGGACGCAGGCCTGCTTTGACCGACGTACTTTATTTTGTTGTAATTTCACGTTGCCATGTCCCGGCCCATTTAGTTTGAAGTTCCAAAAACGAGACAGCTAAGGATTACCTCGTGAATAGCGGGTTCAAAGCCTACAATAATGCGTTTATTATCTAGGATTTTTGCGTGAGCCAGATTGTCGATTTGTTAGAGCCGATTTTTACCTCTACTGTTGCAACAAATATCGGTTATATAACGAACTAATTTACTGCCCCGACACAACTTAGTTATATCGAGGTTCGACTGTAGGTGGCGCTGAGGAAGCACTTTGTCCAAGATATCAGCGCACACTAGAACACCCTCCCCCTCCACGTTGCGTGGAATGTGGGGTGGGGGGGTCGACGTTTCAACAGCTGAGGACCACCTTCATCGCCACCCGCCGGCGACGCATCTGCGTGTTCTAGCCCGTACACCCCTGCCACCGCCGAATTCACTAGACTGCCATGATTCGAAGGTGAATATTATATTGTGACGGGCGGCAGGATGAAAGACATGTATACCATGGTAGATGACTCGGTGATTTAATGGCTGGCCATGACGGCACAAACGAGTCCCGGGGCTATGCCACATTCCGGACGTCGTCGTCTTCATTCGGGCTTTCATGGCGGAGTGCGCCACAGCCCACTTCTTTTATAGTCTTGTAACAATATCATCGTCATCATCATCATCAGCTTACGTTCAGTGCTGGATAAATACCTTTCCACGTACTAGCAACCGCTCCTGCCCGCGCTGTCCGAACCCCTTCCTTGACACCGAATTTGCTCTTTCCCATTACTCCCTCGAGTTATCAGTCTTTCTTATATGCGTTTAGTCGCTGTCACTACCACTATATTAACCTGCTGTTCGACCTTTATCAATTTTTCGCATCGCATGCCAAGCGAAGCACAAACTTCTTTCTGATGAGTTGAGCTATGTTGTATTCCTATTGGTCGGCGGAGCAGAGGCTGTGTCCACGGCAGTCGGATTCCCCTGAGTTGGAGTCCGGGCCTCCTCTCCCCGTTCCCTCCCCTTCTACAGGCCAATAAATCGCGTTCCATCGCCACCATGTCGTATTCAAACTGGTTTCGTTCCGGAACCTTAAACGAGCGTTTTCGATCACCAAACCTCACTCTTAGCATTCTCTTTGCCCTGACTCGTTTGGCTGACCTAACTTTCCCTTCAAGGGGCTTGTACCATGCGTAACCACCCTGGGGCACGCATTGCATGTGAATCTTTCCCTACTGTTCGTCGCTTATACATATCGCCAAAAATGTTATCTCAGTAGTCCCTTCTCTTTTGAGCCTTGGTCAATCCTACCCTGCAGGTAAGAGTCACCATTTAGAAACAAAATAACGTCTTAGCTAATTGCTGGGATACCTTCCCGTGTGAAGCCGTCGCTCTAAAACAGGGCGCACAAGGTTTTTTGCACCACCGACATTTGCACAACGAAGGGCAGCGCAGTCAGCACGCCGGTATATTTCCATTGCACTCCTCCAACCTTCGTTCAATAATCTTGCGCCGTTTCCGAAGTCACACTATTCAACCCCACGCCCCACAGTCAGGGTGGAAACCGATGGGCGAGCTCCATGGGCTTATCGCTGACCGACGCGCGGGCAGCTTAAAGCCAGTGCATTTGCGGGGCGCTTAAAACGTCCTGGAGCAATTAGCGAACCTCGCCAAGCTAGCGCACCGTAGTCCTAATGCCTTCTGCGTCGTTAGTCCGACCGTTCAATCGAGTTTAAGTGCCTAAAACCAGCCTCGTCGCAACAATTCAACATACTCGCGAATGCGTTAGTACGAACCACTCGCCCCGCACGTGCGGGCGTGTTACCTGACGCATTAATTGAGTGGATTGAATGGCGGCAACCCTGTTTGAAGCCGTTTTCCTCGTTGAGTAGAAGACCAGCACCTCGCTTTCAATTGAGCGAGGTTGAGACCTGCATCCCTCAATTACGCCTGCCGCATTCAGTGCCTCGATATCGCCCTTTTGTGCGCGGCTGTCCGAAAGGGCTCAGTTAATTGCAACCCGTGGGCTGCTTTGTGTAAAGGCCCTTTCCTTCTGTTGAGGCGCTTCTGCAAACACAGTGGCCTCGACACGTGTGTTTGCTTGTTCAATCAATACCAGACTCGGTTTCAAACATTCAATCAGGGCGGGGAGCACCGCGTTCGCGAGACGTATCTGAATTCACACGGGAAGAGTATTATCGAACAGTTTGGTCGCGATGGACAAGCATTATGCGTTTGTCAGTGAGGATAGCTGCTTACCGTTCTTTCCCATCTTTTTTATTGACCGGGAGATCTGGATGTTTCGTTGTTTGTTCTTTCTTGGTAAAAAACTAAGATGAAACTACTTTTAAAAAAATATTTCATAACGCGTTCATTACGCACGTGTTCTTGTCCATAACTACGTCCGTTTCGCGACGTTGCTAATGGGAGATATTAATCGTAATTGTTCAGAAAATTTTGTTGAGTGACTGGATGTGCGTAAAAAGAGCTTGTCAAGAAATAAAAAAAAGCGGTTGTCTCTCATCAAAACCACCATTAACAAAACAACAAAAAGCAGCGCGTTTCTTCTGTCCGGTAACGTTTCTTCTGTTCGCTCAGTATGAATAGTGGCGATAACCACTACTCATAGTTAAGGAAGGGATATTAATGCCGTCATTTAGGCACGCGCAGTTCTTTGTGCCTGCGATTTTTTCGATGTTATCGTCCTGACGGTGGTTTTCAAATACATCACAGCTGCGGGTTTAAAACTTATAGGAGGCGTCAAGACAAAATACCGCATTCGGTTTATTCATCGATCCAATAACAATGATGCGAATTTCAACGTAAACTTAGATGACGCCGCAGTGCAAAATTGTGAATTGTTTCTTTACTACTTTCACGTGTATTGTGTAGTTCAAACGTCTTTTCAACTTAAGACGTGCTTTGAAGTTTAGGGTTTGTAACCCGCTTGCATTCATTGTTTCTTTTTGTTGTCTTTACTCTCCTCTCCTGGAGACTCGGGACTGACAGTATAGATAAATGCACTTGAAACATATATTTAAGATACTGAGAAAAAAAGATAAAGCAGTGGCGCCTCACCGGCCACCTTGCCGCAGGGTGCTTAGGAAGTCGCAGAACTTGTTCGGAGGCCGCCTAGAAACGCGATTGCACGATTGTGAGGGCATCTTTTTCTTCCATTTGATCTCATCGGTACAATAATATTGTGCCGTTAGCGCACTGATAACATACTCTTCTTTTAATATTCTCTTTTATGACGTCATTGAAGCGCGCAAGCAATGCCCATACCGAGGAAAAGAGAACGGTTTTTTGAAGAAGTTGAAAGTTACCTGACGGGCGTAGAACATGTTACCCTATATTATAAGACTGGTTGCGGTTGTTGACAACGTTCTAAAAGCATTTCGCAGTTTTCAAAATTGAAAAAAAAAAGTTTGTTGCCGTGACCCATTAAAACAGTGGCACAATACTCCGCTGCTTCATATGAGAAGATGAAGTGTTGCCTTTCCCGTGTATAAAGGATGGCCGCGTTTCAAGCAGCGCAAATAATCGTGAAGTTCCTATCCTGCGTGGTCGCTTGAAAAGTCTACGGTATGTACAGCAAAAGAAAGCAAGGGGGAAGAGAGGGAAAGGGAAAAGAGACCCCTTCTAGGTTCGCCCAGGCGAGTTTAAGTACATGAATACTTAGACCCAAAAAGCCACCTGCCGCAATTGGTCGTTACAGTCATCTGGCAAAATAAATCTGAGTGATACACGACGTGGGATTGGCGGAGAGGTGTTCTCGCCGAAACCAGTCGGGTCTCTCCAAGGACGCATACAATCATCTGTGTTTAATGCGTAAGCCTTCTTCCCCGAGTTCCCCAGGCACCAAACGTGTAACGCCCTGTCGTAGTGATACAGCGCAACAAAAGCAAGGACTAAAGCGAAGGCAGCGCTCGTCCTGTGTGCCGCCTCAGCTATAGTCCTTGCTTTTGTTGCGCTGTCACTACTGTGGTTTACCAAATTGCCTAATACTGCACCCTGCTTCACGCCCTGCTTTAGGGCAAAAGAGTAAAATTGCCAGAGAGTTAACAGAGTCAATGGTTATTTGATGTAGACCGAGATTACTGGTAGAGGAAAATTTAAGGAACCAGAAATATTTACAGAAAAACTAAAGAAATCAAGAATATCTATCTCATACACCGCCTTATCACAACGAAGACAGAAATAAGAAAGCCCCGAAAAAGAGACTAAAACACGAATAAAAAAATTGCACCATCTTCCCGTGGGGAACCCTGATGAGGATGCGAAGCATCGTGGCGGTTCCGTGTGGTTCCATTGTGTTGCCGTTTATGTGAGTGATCTGGTTTTTACTAGCGTCCAGAGGGAATTCCGCGTCCGGGTCCACACTGGTGGCAAAGGTACGCAAGTGCTGTTGTGTTACGGTGAGTAGGCGGTGGTTCTCGAGGCGACCGAAACTCGTCCATCATGTTCTTTGTCGATGTTGTCTCTGTGGTAGAATCGGTAGTCTCCGTCAGCTTGGTGAGGTAAAGGTTGTTGACATTGGTGCACCGGCTGAGAGCAATGTACACGCCTCCTCTTCGCAGCTTTGTCTTCTCGTTCTTCTTCTTCGGCGGTTCCCCTACGGGAAGATGACGACGGTGGTTGAACGCGAACCTATCTCGTGATGGATTCTTTGGTTGGCCAATCCCTAGGGGCATCTTGCCACAATCAGCATCAGAGGCGCTGCGGACGGGACTGTGGCGCTTCCCGCCACAGCTTTCCCACGGGAAATTCAGCATCCCTCTCTAAAGTTTTCAGTTCGTCGTTTCCGTTGACGTTCAGCTTCGCGTGCCTTCGTTGTATCAGTATCTTCTTGACGTAGTTTGAATGAGTCAAGGACATAAGGCGCGTTCGTAGCACTTGCTCCTGTCCCGGATTTGTAGCGTAGTGGGAAGAACACCGCGTACCTCCCGTTGCGGCCAGAGAGTCGTGGGATCGAAACCGGGCGCCGCTAACTATTTCTTTTTTTTATAGCGTAGTATCGCGAAGCTGTGGGTGTAAGGAGGAGAGTTGCGCATGCGCAGTGAGCGTGTGGACGGCGCCGCCATCAACGACGGAGGACCAGGCGAGCCTAAGAAATGCTCCGCATTTAAAAAAACTGGTGCAGCCAACCAACCGCGTAAAGAGTCATCATCAATCGTGCAACGCCCTCCATCTGCACGATAATTCATGATTAATGGAGCTAAGCCATTTTATTGTTAGAAAGTGTATGCACATCATTTGTGCAGGGAAAAAACTTTAAGATGAGAAGAAGTGGCGTGCGCATGCTTACTTATTAAATGAATTCTGATAAGCAAGCATGCGCTTAATTCTGATAATCGTATACGATTCGCCGAATTGCTGTATATTCTTATCGCACTGTTGTTCAAGAAGGAAAACGTCGAAATGAAATGAAAATGAAGAAGCAAAGATGACAGCAACTGACTACGTCACTTACAGAGCGATGTGTATTCGTTGATAACAATCATTTCTTATTGGAAATGGGCCAACCAAAAGGTTTTTGCACTGGTCGAACGAGCTCTGAGAGGTAATACCTTGATAATGACTGATAATAACTGTTAATAACTGATAATAAGATATCATAACTGATACTTTGTCAGGGTGTGAAATTCTTCCGCGTGGTGTTTTGGTAGTGAAAGTGCGGGCTGTAGTTGTTCGAAATATGCCGCATTCATTTTAGATTAAAGTAAAGTAGTTTTATCGGCATATCCCGGAAACTGACGGATCATTTACGCAGAAGACACGAGGTCTACTCGAAACAAAAGTCAAAGAAAAATTCCAGTTATTCGTAATTGGTGGTCTTCCGACCACGGCTTGGGAGATGAAATTTGAAAAAAAAAATTTGAAAAAAAAGCTCCTGTATTCATACCAGCGTTCCCATTGTTGTTCGGGTTTTATTCTTGAACAATTGTGCGATAGAGCACGGGTGCTTCTTTCCTGACGTACAGTCTTTCCTGACGTACAAATGCTTTCCTGACGTCAGGGTGCTTCTTTCCTGACGTACAAATGAAATGAGAACGCGGAAATATGAATCGGAACACACAAATAGCGCAATTTCTTGATTTGATTGTATAAGGTTTAACGCGCCGACGCAAAGCAGGCGATGAGGCGCGCCGTAGTGGAGGGCTCCGGATTAATTTTGGCCGCCTGGGGATCTTTAAACTGCGCCGAAATCTCGTACACACGGGCGTTTTTGCTTTTCGTATCCATCAGAAAGGCGGCCGCCGCGGCCGGGAATCGAACCCGCGTTCTCGTGCTCAGCAGCACAACGCATTAGCCACCGAGACACCACGACTGGAGCGCAATTTCCTTCTAAGTCAAATTGTCGCGTGGCTCCGTAATAGTATCAAAGTTTGGAAAGGAGACATTCAAAATATACCATAATCGAGTCCTTATGTGGTTTCCACGAAGGATATATTTTGATTTTGCATGTTCCGGTTCAGATTGTCCTGTTCGCTTTCCATTTGTCCATGACTGTACATAGCAGACCCTTGCTTTCTATTTCAGCCCTTATGCCCAATTTCTTGCGTTATCTATCATTTGTTGGTTTAGCGGACTTGCTGATTTTACAAACGCTACTGGCGCAGTTCGAAGAGAAACAAAATTTGAAAAGGGAATCATAAAGGTAAACTCTGAATCGAAATACAAAAAAAAAAAACGGTGGAAACCATTATCCCCAACAGCAAGGTTAGACGCAGGGGTGGGTTCAAATCGGTGAATCTATGAGTTAAAGGAAGGCTCAATTGTAGCTTCATTTAAAAAAAAGTCCCTTTCAAGTAAATTCCATTTCTCACCAAAAAGCGTGTCGTTAAGTGTATTGAACAAAGCCTAAATTATATACATGAACGCACGACTCCCTCTAAGCGTAAACAAGGGGCCGCTAGCACGGAGAACATTCAAGCTTGCAATGGTGAGATAAGAATTTTCGCTTCCGCGTTGTGCAATGATCGGGGACTACACTCGTTCCTATAACACGTACCGCGCTTTATTTAATGACTGTCGCCGCCGTAAACGTACCAGCTATTCGACCTTTTGTTTCGTCATATCAGTTAGAAAGAATTGTTTAACGAGCAGGGCCCTATAGTAGGTTTATGGATAGTTGTGTTTTTCTATCTATCTTGAACAAACAGGGTGTACTAAACCATGGCGAAGCATTCGCCAGAGCTATCAGTTCCTAGTAGGTCGTTGCAACTACTTCACGTACAAGTTGCTGCGACTAACAAAGCGTTGTTTCGCAAACAGTGTTTGGCGCGTATTGCGAATTGACCGCTCTTATAAACGCTGCGCATTGTACAGATGTTGAGAGCGCATTGGGACAGGACGTTGTTGTAGTTGCTTGATATTTGACAAGAATCTGCGTGGAAAGGTTGCCTCGCTGCGAACCGGCTCTGTCCTAGATGAATAAATTTAATAAAATGAAGACCGGTGACAGAAACATTTACGCAGTGCACGAAAAAAGTAAGCACTTGCTCTATATTTCTGCTCAGAAGGCGCCATAAAAAGTACCTTGAAGAGGTATATTTAGAAGGCATCAAAATGCTCATTTCTATGGGTACAGCTGAAAAAAATAAGGCGCCGCATATTGGACCCCAATGCACCGAATCTGAACAGCACAAGGTGAGAAATAATGAAATAAAGTCCGGGTATGAAGATCGGTTTGCTGCTGGGTCTATTTCGAGGCACAGGATCTTTCAAATGTTTTAAAAGGCGAAGTTGAGTGTTCTCAGTGATGGCGTCGGTAACGCGAAAACGCCCTGCGAAAAACTGACTTTATCTGACGATGATGATGAATGATTGTCGGTGACGTGAATGAAAAAATTTCCCCGCATTTCCCCGAGGGGAAGAATGTGAAAGTGCGGAAATGCACGAGAGTTGAAATTTGCGCGGTTCGGGAAATGTTCGCGAAAGAGAGATCGACACACACACAACACAACTACAAAGATAAGAAAGATGCATTTATCACAGACCACCTATTTGTGTTGTGCCCGTTGTACTTGATTGCTAGAGCGGATCTCAGCTTTGAAATTTGCGTGTCAGTACTTCCTGTAAAGCGGTTGCATAGCCCTTCTCACGCCCATTCTTGGCCAATCCCCCACGTGGGTATGTGCCATGTCAGCGGCCAGGCAGCGCGCGCCCATCTCCCCCCATTGCCAAGGAAGGCGAGGAGATTCCTGGCCAATCCCCACGTGGGTATGTGCCATGTCAGCGGCCAGGCTGCGCGCGCCCCATCTCCACGGCGCGGAAACATCGCCGGTGGACGCAAGGTTCAGGGTCGCTTAAGAAGTGCATTGCACTTAAAATTCGCTTCAGTGGCCGGAATCGATCGTGGGCACCTCGCGTTATGAAGCCGGAGTCTATCCGATAACTCCATTTCGACATCGTCGAAAGTCAGTCCATACTCAGACGACAATCAAAGAATCCCCCACGAGAAAGCTTCGCGTTCAACTATCGTCGTCGTTCGACGGAGGGGTGCATCATTTGTTTGTGGCACGTGCATTAAGTAAAAAAAAAATCGAGAAATAGAAATGTGGGCAACGCACTGTTCTTTCCAAATATTATCAATGAACCGGGCAAGCTACATTTACACGGAATACGCATTTGTACCATGTCAGACGTTTTATTGCGCTTCCATGACATGTAGGCGCACTTTGTGGGCACTGTAGTTTACGCTCAAAAGCCGACTGCTCACTTTGGAGTATAAAACAAGGAGACGAGAGATCGCAACTTTTACACAGGGACCCGAAGAGGCGTGGCGTGATGGGTGACGTCAGTTGTGTAGCTACCAATCACAGACGAATGCCGAAGGACACACATGCAGGGGCAAGGAGAAGAGCTAGTACGGAGCTTGGAGGAACGCCAGCGCGGCTCAGCCGCGTGACCAGAATGTTGACGCAAGACGCCAAGGGTTTCACTAAACTGAAACCAACACCAATTTTCGATAAAAGAAATTAAGCGAATGAACTTTCGTCCCCAAAAATGCGGAAAATCTCATTTATGAAGGTTGGGGAACACGAGTTCGTGGCGAAACGATCCGGCGACGCTTCCTTCGCTGCGTGCCTCTCCAGTGCTTCTCAAGATGAGCGCGGGCGCATCCGAAGACTAGCCCACTCTCGCCAACCGAAGCTGTATAATCATGTGCGTACCCCGAAAGAGGCACAGTGGATTTTAATGTATTTTGGCTGGAAGCATGAAGGTCGGAAGTCAGGGTTAAGGAGCTTTAGGCCAAAATAAAGCCATCCAAACGGTTCACATGTCAACGAACAAAATCCAAAATATCGCGTATTGATTGAAATTTTCTCTCTCATTCTGAATCCGTCGCTTACTCCGGTGCATCTTTTCATTGCACTGCTAATAATGAAAGGCCGAATTGAAAAAGCGTTGCAGCAAAACGCGTTGCGGCCATTCGGCGAATTAAGACGGAAGGATTATGGCTCTCATCCACTGTGGTTATAGCTCGCTGGGGTACACAAGAGGGGATTGTAAAACCTCACCCATAGCCAACCCCGATGTCAGGCATTTCTTTCTTTTAAAGCGAAGCTTTCTATGTCTCTTCATTGCGTGCGTGCGCTCCACAAAATGTATGACAGGTAAGCCAACTTTCTCTGACGATGATGACGATAGCGGGTGAAGTAAAGAAAAGGACGCTTCCCATGGCCTGAATCGAACCTCGGTCCCTCGCGCTATTAAGCCGACGTCTATATGACTGCGCCCTTCCGACACGGTCGAAGAAGGGGTGCGCTGACTAGCGAAATTTGACAGAAAAAAATTGGCCGCGTATCTGCTCCTTTCGTCGTAAATGTCGTCAAAAGACGATAGTCTTTGTAGACATTTGCCAAGTAGATGCCCCCCTTTGCTTTCCCGCTCACCACTCATGCTGTTGCTGTACCGTCGCACTCATCCCAAGGTAAACACACTAAAGGTTTGCGCAAGCCGATTTGAATTTACCGCGTTCCAGCTGCTGCAGGCCGGGTTCCTCGATGCCAGCGCTGCAGTACGGCGGAGACGCGCGTGAATCGAGGAGGCCGACTTAAAGGTTTATAGAACCGCGTGGCCGTGCTCCACATGCGTTCCAAGCAGAACTTGGAACCGAGCTAGTGGAACCTTTTGTTGCTGTTGCCGCGTGATTTCTCATATGCCGTCAGGAGGTGGCGCGGGCAACTGCAGTAGACGTAGATTATCATTTGCTATCGAAAAAACCATGCATCCATGATTTTTTTTATATAAAGAAACACTGTAAATATCCCTTGTGTATTATTTTCGGTCCTATATTTGCGTAATGTCTTGTTCATGTTCAGCAAAGTTGACAAGTATGAACATATAAACCGGGCTTAGACGCTCACATTTGGCTGTGAGTATATAAGACTATTGCGCAGGCCTTGTTTTACTTTGTCCAGGTGGCTGAATCGAGTCACAGACAGACAGACGGACAGACAAAAGTTTCTGGGTTTAAGTAGCGCAAGAAAGACTATCGTCTTTAAAATCCTGCGCCCTTCCCTCTCACGACGACGACAGTTGAATGCGAAGCTTTCTTCGTGCGCAATCAAATGGCGAAGGGGGAAATACAACGCCGCTGCGGTTAAAACACCAAACTGCGTGCGAGTCAAAGTCAAAGCTCAATGAGACAAAATCCAAACCGTCTGCGAGTCAAAGTTCGAACTCAGACGACAACCACGCAGAACGACTGACGAGAAAGCATCGCAATCAACCGTCGTCGTCGTTACACGGAAGGCACATGATTTTTTTTTTTTTTTTGCACAATGGTACAGCGGGGACTGCTCGGTCGGCCAACAGACGGGACGTTATTGCCACAAAATGAGGCGTATCGCCTCACCCCAGTAAATTTGTAAGAAACCAATATCGCTGCTGTCTCTTCTCCTACCCGCTGATACCTAGGGCTCCGAAATTCCAGTTAATAATCAATGATCAATTACATGGGATAAACCCCACAATTTGGCCTCAAACACAGCATCAACAAATCGGTTTCAGTATCCTTTTAAGGAGAGTCTCCCGCGCGGGTTGACCCGAACTCAACATCGGTACGTTCTAAATATAGTAAAAGCTCGTTAATTCGAACTTACGGTTAATTCGGACAGGCGCCCTTGTCCCGCGAAAGCCCTGTATATTTCAATGGGGGAAAACTCCCGATAATTCGAACACGTCGGCATCCAGAGTGGTTAAACGGAACTATTATCCCTTGGTTTCCAAAAACACAGCGTAGCGCACTCGTTACGTGGCTGGGGCAGCTTATTTCGCTCCCGCAGCGTGCGCCGCGCCAACAACGGCAGTGCTCCGGCGCATGCCGTTGCAGGTTTTCTTTGTGCCGCGGTCGCTGGTCTGGGCCTGCGATCACGTGGCGTGCGGAACTAACGTTCAGTAGCGCCTAACTCGCGATAATGAGTCCAGAGGTGGTTTCTTTGTGTTCTGCCCGCGAGTGTGGCGCGATGGCCATTCATTTTGGCGCCCGCCCGCTAATTCGAACTCCGCTTAATTCGAACAATTTTATGGTTCCCTTCGAGTTAGAATTAACGAGTTTTTACTGTAATTCCAGCGAAATAAACTCGACCGCGAAGAAGAAGCACAAGGGGACAAGCGCTAGGACAAGTAATCGACAATTGATTGATTGATTGTGGGATTTAACACGCCGACGCAACGCACGCGATGAGGCGCGCCGTAGTGGACGGCTCCGGATTAATTTTGACCACCTGGGGATCTTTAACGTGCGCCGAAATCTCGAACACACGGGCGTTTGCGCTTCTCGCCTCCATCAGAAAAGCGGCCGCCGCGGCCGGGAATCAAACCCGCAATGTCCTCGTGCTCAGCAGCGCAAAAGTAATCGACCAAAGAGCTCGATCAGTGTTTTGGCGTGGTTGGGTTAGCTTTAATTGGTAAAACTGCGACGATAGTTCCAGGCTTGAGGAGGAGCCAATGGGAGTGTTATGGACTGTTATGAGGAACAATATGAGGAGTGTTATGAGGAACGAGCTTCAGAACATGGGGTTCCGAATAGGCGGTTCGTGGAGTGAAAGGAAGACAGAGAGAGAAAGAGGACCGTGAGTGACAAACACAACAGCGTCGAAATAAACGCTTCGGCCGTTGTTATTAAAGAGGGTTCCTCTCTGCTGTGGGTCTACTATACGTTAGACCCTCGCTACAATGTTTGCTACGCGCGCACGCTCACGCACGAGCACGCACACGCAGACATGTGTGTATGTGTGTATGTATGTAGGTGGTGGTCGTTGTTGTGGGGGATCAGGCGGGGTTAGCCTGGCTGGATATGCCGGCAATTGCTCCGCCCAAGCTCCTCCTAATTAGTCTGTCAGGGTCCTTTCACCACGAGTTCGCCAGTGCCGCCTCTAGAAGGGAGCTTAGTAGAAGGCGCGATACGTCCCTGCGTACTATCCAAAGACCCCTTCGGAAGACGATGCGGTCCCGGGTGTTGTATGGGGCTGCAAACTTTCGAACTGCTGAGAGCATTGCAGTCCGCACGACATCGTGCTCTGGATGCATGTATGTATGTATGTATGTATGTATGTATGTATGTATGTATGTATGTATGTATGTATGTATGTATGTATGTGTGTATGTATGTAAGTATGTATGTATGTATGTATGTATGTATGTATGTATGCATGTGTGTACGTATGTATGTATGCATGTATGTACGTATGTATGTATGCATGCATGCATGTATGCATGTATGTATGTATGTATGTATGTATGTATGTATGTATGCATGTGTGTACGTATGTATGTATGCATGTATGTACGTATGTATGTATGCATGCATGCATGTATGCATGTATGTATGTATGTATGTATGCATGTATGTACGTATGTATGTATGCATGTATGTACGTATGCATGCATGCATGTATGTATGTATGTATGCATGCATGCATGTATGTACGTATGTATGTATGCATGTATGAACGTATGTATGTATGCATGTATGAACGTGTGTACGTATGTGCGTATGTATGAGCGGATGTATGTACGTATGTATGTATGTATGCATGCATGCATGTATGCATGTATGTATGGATGGATGGATGTTCGTATGTATGTATGTATGTATGTGTATGTATGTATGTATGTATGTATGTGTATGTATGTATGTATGTATGTATGTATGTACGTATATATGTATGTGTGTGTGTATGCATGCATGTATGTATGTATGTATGTAGAGGCAGACATGCACTAACGTGCATGTGTGTATGTAAGTTTTATATGCGGTCTAGCTGCCTCCGTGCGCAGGTGCATCGCCGTCGTTCGGCAGGAGTAGGATTATCTTCCCGCCCCTCAAATCGGGTCACTAAGGATCGAAGGAACGATCCTTCGCCGCGCCCTCCACTCAGGGACATCGTTCCTTCCTCACCGAGCACTCGCACGGTGCTTCCAGCATTGCTCAACCGTATTTCTCAGAGCGACACAAAGGTGGGCCGTTCCTCCGTCGTTTTTTTCCTCCTCCATCGCCTACCTTCCACCTTACGCGGCGAGCTGCCAGCGCATACAGGCGCGTCGTGCCAAAGAAATGTTTCTACCCAGCCTTCGCAGCCTGTCAGCTCCGTTCGGTAACGCGATTTGTTCGGAGACAAGATTGGGATATGAGCCATCTGTCCCAACTATAGTAGACACGCTCAGAGCGAACATTCGGCAAATAAGATTCCCAGCCATGGGCGACGGCGTCTGGACGAGAACTTGTCTTCGTCAAAGTCAACACCGCCTTCAGAAGACAGAATAGGGATGCCCCCTGCCGCTGCTCATCTGTTCCGAGATGCGTCAACTGCAGCTTCTCCCAATCTGCTTGTTGTCTGTTGTGCGGCTGCTAGATGTCTGCCTTCTTTGCTGATTTTCTTTGAGACGATAGTCTTTCTTGGGACACCTAAACGCGGAAGTTTTGGTCTGTCCGTCTGTCTGTCAGCTGTCCAGCCAGTGAAAGAGTGCTCGGACACGAAGTATTACAGGCGGGACAGTTCCAAGCTACAAAGAATGCTGACATGGCTCCCACATCTCACTATTATTAAGCGCAAAAGAAACCTCAGGCGTAATGGGTGCAAGATGTAAGTAGCTGACTGAGACCACCAGAGTTCATCATTTTGAATTCACGTAGGATTGGTTTTTACGATCGAAAATGAGAGAGAGAGAGAGAGAGAGAGAGAGAGAGAGAGAGAGAGAGAGAGAGAGAGAGAGAGAGAGAGAGGAGAGAGAGAGAGAGAGAGAGAGAGAGAGAGAGAGAGAGAGAGAGAGAGAGAGAGAGAGGAGGGGGGGGGGGGGGCGTTGTATTGAGGCTTCGTGTGCCCTTTAGGGGGGTGGGGTGTCCGGCGTGCCGGTGACCGCCGCAACCCTCGCCGTGACTACCCGTTAAATAGTCAGGTCGGAGCTGCCGAGCGCCTTAACCTATTGCCCACTGCCTGGTAAGGGGTATGGAAACAAAACACCTGAAAAACGGTGTCGACGATAGAGAAGGTAAAAGTAAACACTATAACAGAAGGCCTAAGCATAAGTAGACGATAAGTATCAAGAGATAACGAGCAAGAAATGAGCATTAGGAAATTCTGAATTTGACGAACCGCTATTGCTTTTCCCATGAAAGGGTCGAAAAAGGAGAAGAAGAGGGTAAGGTGATGGGAAGAGCAGAGGCCGTAACGTGGAACGGGTAGCGGAAGGCTACGTTTAGAGAGAAGCCCGCAGACATGCGAGCAATTATTTTTATCCCACGTGTATCTGAGCAGTGAGTTAAGGCAACAAAACCCGTGCTTGTCAATCTTGTTGATTCGAAAGAACCTGAAAGTCGCCCTTTCCAACAATGGGATTTTCCTTCGAATCTCAGAACTGATAGTCTTTAGCATCATGTTACAAGTGCTTCGCTAGCGCATCGACTTTAAGACAGAAAATCCGGTGGACCTCGACACATTTTTCGAGGTGGCACAACTCAAGCGAAAGTGGTTGATACAGCCGCGACTACCCCTAGACGGTATGTGCATTCACGGTAACATATGCTGCTCCTAACCATCATTCAACCGTTACGCTAGCGTCTTAAATCTCTTTGGCGTAAACTGGGGCGCGTAATCTTGCAGTCTGTGATCCTCGCGTCAACCGTCGCCTCTGGACATCGTAGTGAGGTTGTCAATTTAGGATTAAATGTTCGGTTCTGTAATAATGTTTCGCCCACGTTATTGGTTTTGTTGTCATGGCGACATGGAAGGTGAAACCTAATAAGTGCGATTTTAACAGTGGCGCTGTTCGAGCTTCAGCTTGGTCCGGAGGCATTACCAAACAAAAAAATACATGAAAAAAACTGCGCCATCTGTAAAGGGTGCACCACCGCAGACAGGGTATTCTAACAGTGAAGCCGGCTTTCCCTCCGGCTCGAGGGAAATGTTTACATTAGGGAAATATTCGGCTTCCAGAAGCCCTAGTATTTAAGGGTAGCACAGAGGATGTTAACTTCAAGGCTGTCGAGGGGACGAAAAGAACATTAGAATGCTGGTGTACGAAAAGCAGAGACGGGAGTATTGCCTAGGACAGTTACCACCTGCAACAGGAAAAAATAGGTATTTTGTGCCTAATAAGTATTTAGAGCCTGCCCTAAGCAGCGCATGTATTAAACCAAGAGTGTAAAACATAGGTATATTAGTCCTTTTTGGTAAGATGACAAGTCATCGCCCCGCTACAAAGGGGAAGTCAATAGCAACCATCAATCATCGCCATCATCGAGTGTTCGCACAAGGGGTGTACGCGTATGCCGCGCCCCTTACTTTACAATTTCACAATTGATAGTTTTTCTTGGTATACTACAATGAAAAAAAAACAGTCGGGCACCTTGCACTAATCGTACAAGGCTGGAGAAACGGCGAAGCTGGAGGTCGACCACGCTTCTTCCCCCCAGGATTCGCTGTCAGTGTGGAGCTCCACCCACCGGAACAGCCTCATAAAATCCGGCTAAACTTGGTGTCACCCAACAACCCTTAGCTTACCCTAGCAAGAACATCACAAAATCTAACAAGATTTAGCAAAGCCTAGCGAAATACCCAAACAGGAAGAAGCTAGGTCGCCCTCCAGCTCCGTTGTTACTCCATCACCAGTAGTTTCAGTTTCACCAGTAGTACAAATCTTCTGAGACTGTGTCCAGTTTCCAGACAAAGCGAAGTCAAGGACTTATCCGCAGAAACTCCAAGAAGCAGTGCGCAGTAACGACAAGGACCTTCAACTTTGGGCCGTCCAGCAGGCCCGGAGTGCGCTTGAAACGCACATACCAGGCCACCCGGCAACGGGATGCGTTGGCGCTGTGCAGATTAAGCCCTCATTCACACAGCCGTCACCTCCTCCGTCGCGGCACCGTCACGTCAAGAAACGGCGACGGAGACGTAAACGAGTAGCGTTCGTACTGGAGCTCTCCGTCATATTACAGGGTCGTCTGCCTAGTGATCAGTCGAGCCTAGAATTGAGCGTTTTTAATCTGAAAAGTAAAGAAAATGGTTTGTGCTCACTTTTCGCTAAATTTAACCGTAAAAATATGTTTTCTGATTAGCTGGTTTAGCGCGGGGCATGGTCCCGTAACGTTGACGTGACGGAAACGTAGAGCTCGGCCTCCCGTCACTGTCGCACCGTTTTCGGCGAGAAATCGGCCAAAAAACGGCGCCCATGACGGAAGACGGTGACGTGACGTGGTGAAAAACGGCTGTGCCAATGAGGGCTAACAGCAAACCTTAGGTCGACGCCAGGCCCGCGTCGGGGCGCGTAAAAACCGTAGATTTGCAGGCGTCAATAACGTTACACCTAACCTAACACTGTTAGTAGCCAATGCGGTTGATGCAAGCACTCGTCGACGTGGGCTGTGCGCACCGGGCGTTGCTGACCGACGCCGAGGTGAACCGCGATTCCGACGCCCTAATTAACGCCTGCGGCTGTCACCAATTAAGGGGCGCCAATCTGGCCAAATCGATCCTCCGGATTCATTAGCGGCCATTCAGTGAGGGCTGCTGCGGTTTAAACACCGCCAGCTCCGCCACTGCGTGGGAGATTTAGTTTCGAAAGCTTTAAAATACGTCGAACACCTTAACGAGAACCTACAATTCGCCTAGTATTTCCACACTTTTTCCTTCTTTGGTATCGCCACCTTGGTACTACATGTGCCAGGATTGAAAGCCGGGGATGTGAGCTTTGGAATTCTTTCAAACTGGAGGAAGTACTCGGAGAGACTGAAAGTTCCTGACGTTTCGTAAGTGGGAAAGTCTTCCGATAGGGGCCAACGATTGATAAACTTACGCAGTGTTAGGGGCAGTCAATGATGGCGTAAATAAAGGCGACTCCCAGAACAATTTTCGCCAAAGAATTCTAAAGAGCTTATGTACTGGTTAGGCACGTAAAACATACTCCTTTACAGCCGAGTTTTATCATTTCCCAAGTGCTATAGAGCATCCCCTTACAATCGGAAGCGATAAGTCATTACCTTTGAATCAATGTACACAAAAAAGCGCAGGAGAGATCTCCCAACGAGTTGCTAAAGGGACGAAAGCTTATACTGGCTCAACTATGTAATTGGTACTGCCTTTAAAGGAACCCTGCAACACTTTTGTCAATATTTATTTTATGAAATCTCAAATGCTTGCGGAACGTGGTCAACCAACAAATCAAGTATTTAGAATAGAGGATCGCAATGTACCTCAGCCCAAAATTACCGCTAAATGCCCATCACAAAACTCAGAAACTTGCTCAAAATATTTTCCTTTCTTTTCCGTTCTTAGCGCCCTTCGCCCGCTCGAATGACGTCGTTAGAGCGGTGTAGCGGCTATTGTCCTGTTTTACTTCACATGCAGCAATGAACACATTGGATAGCCACTTCACAATAAAGCAGCAAAAGGAAATCATAAACGGAACCCGGAACTGCCGTGACGAGCAAATCAAGTTGTGCCGCTCCGTACGTCTTGCGATGAATATAGCTTTCACAGGGCTTCCAAACGCGAAGAAAACAGTGAAAGCGGATATCGGAAGTGTTGAAGAGCATCATTGAGGAGCGAATGAGTTCATCTTTGTGTTCATGGTATCATGAAGAAAATGAGTTTCTGGTGATCTCCATTGCTCTTCGAACTTCGCGCGGGTTTTTCTGTCTCCAACACGACGTCGATCAGCTGCGTCTGCCGCAGTAAATGATGTCTTATCGTGCGAAAACGGCTGCACCCCAAGTTCACTTTATTTTTTCCTCTTTCGTTTCTCTCTTCCATCTTCTCTCTCTCCTCATTTCAATCTCCCTTTATTTACTCCTCTTTCTTAGGCCTGATAAGATGTTGGCTGTGTATACGCTACGCAGTTACAGGCCTCTATTCGCTTTTCCCCGCTTCCAACAACCACTAAGAAGAAGATTACGTTTAGCGGGGCGACCGAAGCGTGTGCACGTGTGCCACAGGAACTACGCTCGTCCATGTGTTTGGCAGCAACATTTCCACGGAGACTTCTCGATGCAGAGACCGATTCTTGTTTCCCTTCTAGAAAATTGGAGCTTGTCGTGATGCATTGACCTGTTGTGCACTGATTGCGGCTTCAAATAAAGCAGTCCTTCTCGCATTGCTATATCATATCACGGAATCTCAATGATGAACGAACATGCCGAATGCGCTCTGTTCAGCGTATGCAACGAAACGCTAGAACACGTAGCACATTATAACTACCTCGGACAGGTTGTCTGGGCCAATCCCGACCACGAGAAAGAAATCCGCCGCAGAATTGGTATGGGCAGGGCCGCCCTCGGAAAACACTCTCAAATAATGAAAGCTACGCTGCCTCTATCACTCAGAAGGAGAATATACAACCAATGCGCTCTGCCGGTGATGATATTTGAAGAGAAAACTTGGCGCCTTACTAAACATCTTCAAAGCCAACTTAGGTCAGTTCAGTGTACGATGGAGCGAGTAATGATAGGAGTAACGTTAAGGGAGAAGAAACGAGCTTCCTGGATCAGGAAACAGACTAGAGTAGAAGACAATTCAAATAAAGAAAGAGAAATGGACTTGGGGTGGACACGTAGTTAGTCGAAATGACAACCGGTGTAACACCAGGGTAACACAGTGCAGACCGAGGGACGGGTCTAAAGAAGGGAAAGGGAAAGTGCGAAGGAGAAATAAGGAAATTCGGAGGTAAAGAATGGACTCGAACAGCGCAGTGCAAACGCCGTTGGAGGTCGGTGGGAGAGGCCTACTTCCTGCAGTGGACCAATTGGGCTGCTGCTGCTGATGATGATATCCATTTGAATGCCATTCGCAATGGTTTGTTCATGAACATTGTCACTCCTTCTTGGTAATTAGCTTCTTGTTACACTAATTAAATCAATGACGATGCGTTTTTTTTTTTCAGTATAATTTGTTACGTCGTCCAACAGTACGATTAATGCTTTCGTACAATTGATTGGTTTGTTGCATAACTCGGTTCCTGGAATTTGTTTAATTTCGACCCTGACCTTTCACACTTCAGTTCAAGCTATTGCCTACGACTATTTTTTTATTCAAGAAGCAAGCTTAGCTATCTTACTACTTGCTTTAGGATATAGTTTTGCATTTACTTTAGATATTTTACGTGGCGGCAGTACTAACCAGATGAGCGATGATTAGGGATGGTGCAACCTATTAACAAAGATACGGAATCTATTTACAATGCGGACATGACCGCTCGAGCTGAGATCGTGTCACCCAGTGCTTCAACGTCGTCGGCGTGGGTCCCATGGAGCTATGTGCCGCTGTCCACTTCTGCTTCCCGTAAGAAAACGTCTTAGTAGTTAGTACTTGTATTAGTTACAAACTCGCATCACCTATGGTTCTTATTGCGAGGAAGCTTTGAAAGCAATTTTCAATGTATATGGGAGTTATTCTCTCTTTGCATGTCTTCAGCGGACGTAAGGGCAGTCAAGGATAGTGGCAAAGTTGGCGCCGTTCGCGCTCTGTGACTTCGGCTGCCGCGCTTGACTCGTTGCAACAGCAACAGTGAAGCGACTCGGTGAAGCACGTCCCCTCTCGGGCCGCTCAGTCTTCGCATCAGTTCGCACCGGATCGTATGGAATACACTTGCGTGGGATTGTTTTAGCTTTTTGATGGTAGTTCGTCACGTGGAACCACTGGCTGCGGTTTGCTGCCTACGACTTGCGTGTCGCCATTGTGTTCAGGACGCGTTCGAAAAGCACGTTGGCTGTTTGTTTAAAGTGAACGCAATAGCTCATACTACCGACTTAATGATCAAGTCAATACACGGTAATCGCTTGTATTGTATGATTTAGTTATAAATCATTCAAATTTAAATAATAGAAAGCTTACAACAAAAAAAAACTATTATTCGGCGCATTGGCTACAGAATTCATGAAAACAGCAGAAGTTAAATAGAACACGCGAACATTTAAGGGTCATCCACTGGATCCCGATTCAAAATACCAGAAGTAATGCCTCATTTTTACTTTTCCAGGCATGGTTCCTTGTCGCTGTATTTTATGTCGAATGAAGTAACTGTAACCATAGACTTAGAGGCAGCCCCTAACGCCATTATATCCTGTTTGAACGTGCAGAACTAGCCATTGACACTATGATTATTTGTCACATAAACACTTCAATCGTTTAATGTAGATCGTAATGAAGCAAAATCTAGTACAACACTGATTTTACAAATTTCGCAATTTCGTGAAGAAATTTAGATTCCCTGAAATTTATCAATCTGGTTTCGTGTTATTCATTAACTCAGGCTCACGAACATAACTGACCATCTAGCCTGATTATACAAATATTTTCCGAACAAAAAAAATGCATGAAACGCAAAATAATGTAAAACAATTTTTTTAACTTCACATGGCATCAGCTTCGGCGTGCGATCACACCAGCACATACATGAACACAGCCGACACTCTTTTTAGGAGGCGAAAATTGGCAACCTCATTGCTAGTGCAGCCGCTGCACGGCCTTGGGTGACCCTTGGAGATCTTTTACAGCGAAGTCTCGTTGGTCGAAATAGTAGTAGTAGTAGTCGTCATCATCATTTATTTTTCCCTTAAAGGCCCTTACGGTTATTAGATATGGGGGGGGGGGGGGGGCAAGATCAGTAAGGAGGTTCATAAAACATGGTTAAAAAGTAGTGCCACTTTATTTTACATTGGCTTCAGGGTAGGGGGGGTGGCGGAGGCGTAAAGGGCCCCCGCGACGCCCAGGGCTCTGTCCGTGACGGTTTCTTGCGTTCGAGGTCAGAGCTCCCCAGAGCCTGCTCCCAGTGAGAGGAGAAAGGGGGAAGGGGCCGCGCGGACACTCACAGAGGGAGTGGAAGTGTGTGTCCGGCGCACTACATGAGGGGCAGTGAGAGAAGGCGAATTGGTGTGGGTGGGTGTGCACAAAGAGAGTGCGGTGTGGGAAAGTGTGGGTTTGTAAGAACCGCCACATGTGCGCTGCCGGCGGAGTGAGTGAAGGGTGCGGGGGAGGTAGGTTCCTGCGGAGGAGGCGGTAATGTTGAGTTTTGTCCCTGTACGTAATAGGTACGCGTGGGACATTTCGGGGATGCCGTGTGTAGGCGTAAAAGAAACGGGAGCCCGGGATATCAAAGCTCGGGCGTGTTGGTGTGCCGTCTCATTACAACCTACGACGGTTGTGGGCCGGAGTCCACAGCCAGCATCACGGGGTGGGACGGGGGATTCTGAAGAAAAATTTTGAGGGCAAGCTGTGGAAATGAAGCCCTTTGTGTAATTTCGTATTGCAGTTTGGGAGTCAGGTAAAATGATCTGGGGGGTAGGTAATTGAGTAAGGCAAGGGCAATGGCCCGCCTCAAGGGCAAGGACTGCTGGACCAAGGCAGGGTCCAGCAGTTCTCGCCCAAGACGCCGCGCGCATTGCGTTCAGGCTTGGCAGGACACATAATGTGCTGACAGAGAACCCCAGCGCAATCTTTCTTTGCAATCAGACATACAGCATAGGGTTCAGTATTCGCTAAAAAAAAAAAACCACAACCCAAGCATCAAAACCGCACGATAGATGATAGGGCGCCTGTGTAGAATGGGACCACCGCTGTATGTTCCTGGTAAAACCTAGGTTTGCCAGCTGCTCGTTGAAAAGGAGAGTTTACGTAATTCGAGGGCGAGCACATGCGTCAGGCTCGGCCGCCAGAGAAGCCGACCGCAGGTGACAAGCCCGCTAACACGACGAGGAATATTTCATACCCTCTCACATCAGCATGCGTAGTGGTTTACAAAAGCTTCACAAGATCCGCTGCGCCTGATCGAAAGGGCTGTCGACGCGGTCCGAGCCGAAGGCATCCTGGAATGAGGACGCCGCTCTGAAGCATTTCCTTGATTTAATTAAAGTTTATTCTCTCTCTCTCTCTCTCTCTCTCTCTCTCTCTCTCTCTCTCTCTCTCTCTCTCCTCTCTCTCTCTCTCTCTCTCTCTCTCTCTGCTCCAGTTCGCAGGACGGATTGGCGGCCATTTTTCAAACCTTTATTTTGAAGCTGAAACCTGATGCTGGCAACTAAAAGCAACAGCAACGGGGAAACACGTTTTAATGTAGGACGCAAGCAACGTAAGATTCATATCGCTACTAAAATACAAGTGTCGTATTTTCACCACGTGCATTAGCCTAGATAAACCAGAAGCATCTCGTAACTAGTAAAATACCATAAACAATACTTGTGAATTCCGCGACAAAACACTGCAGCGCTTCGAGACGATACTAGCGCGTGAGCGTTCCCATGCAAATTCCACCCACCGACAAGACCTTAGCAGTTTCGTTTCCTTATTACATCGCCTTTTAGTTATTCCGCACAACTTCTACAACAAGACAGTCTACCGTCGTACTCGTGGCCGTGACGTCATAGCAAAAGAATGGCCTGTTAGGTTCGGTAAGTTCCAAATTAGTTTAGCTTGGTTGTTTCTTCGTTTGAGAAGTTGCGCTTGAGTCTCGTTACGGAAAGACACGCGAAAAAAAAAAAAAGGAACGTATGCTTTGTCAAGAAGGCTACCCACTGAAAACTCGTTTTACATTAAATGAGGCGAAAACATGTTCCACCAAACCGTGCTCTTTCAATGATGTTCCGCCAACTGGCCCGACACCGCGGTTATTTCCAACGACAACATCGGCTAAAATAGTTCTATTGGGAAGCCCTAACTGAACTCTCGGCAGAGCCGAAAAAAAACCCTTGAAACTGCTTTCCTTCATTTATTCATTCTTTTCCCTCGCTGAGACGCCAAAACACGCGTCAGTGACCCTGAAGGGGGAGACAACTACACTCGTTCGCCGCCCACTGTAGATTACCCGCCCACGTCTCTCCTTCCCTTCCTCCATCTCTTCAAAATCGCTTTCCCATTTTCCGCGAACATTTCCCCCGTTTCCTCCCCCAGTCGCGTCCTTTCTTCCTCCAGACATCCGCCCCCGTCGTTCTCGGCGTCGTCATCATCAGCGTACTAGCGCACCCGCAGGACACGCCTGAGCGCCCGGCTCGTCGCCGTCTTCGCCGGCGTCCAAGCATCGATCGCAGCCTCTGCCGCGCTTCTTCCCGCAGAAGCCACCCGCTGGCCTCAGAGGTCCAGCGCACACGCCCTTCGCATGAATGGCCGGACCCCGCTCTTCCCTCCCCTCCCTCGAGTCCTCCCCCCTTTCCCTCCTCCCAGTGCCCCGGCGTTATAACTGCCCCCTCTGTGTGGCTTTTCCGCATGACTCCTCGCGCCCTTGCTTTGTTCTCCCCCTGCGACTTTTCTTCCCGCAAATTCCCCTGCTCGGTTCGCTGCGTCCTTTGTGCCTTCCTTGGTCTCCGCATGCGGGTCTCGGTGTACAATCACGGACTTTTCTTCCCTCGCCGCTACACAACAGGGCGTGCTTGGAAAAGAGTTTGGTGACCTCACAACGCCACCATGGCCGGTCTTCCAGAAACACAGCGGACAGGTTTTGCACAGCGTAACGGGAAGTTCCCCCCGACCAGAGCTACTTCCCAAGGCGTACATTTACGACGTACAACGCACTGTCGGTGTCCCGTGTAAGTTGTGGTAGTACTTCGGGGAGCGAGATTAGGCGCTACCCCGCCGCGGTGGCTCAGTGGCTAAGGCGTTGCGCTGCTGAGCAGGAAGGTCTCGCGGGTTCGATTCCCGGCCGCGGCGGCCGCTTTTCTGATGGAGGCGAAAAGCAAAAACGCCCGTGTGTACGAGATTTCGGCGCACGGTAAAGATCCCCAGGGGGTCAAAATTAATCCGGAGCCCTCCACTACGGCGCGCCTCATCGCCTGCGTTGCGTCGGCGCGTTAAAACCCTTTGATGAATCAATTAGGCGCTCACCGAAAGGGCTTCGAGTAGCTACTTCACCGGCAGGACGCTCGTAGAATGTTTAACCGCGGGTTTTTTTCTACACCTATGCGTGGCGCAAACTTTGTGGAGTAGTCTGGCAACAATGCGCCGAACAACCAAGACGACCGCTGTATTGAGGTTCACGGCTCAACGTCCCGTTGCTTCCGACCAACCAACGGGCGCTATTTTATGCCGCGCTTAGGATTCTGAGCCGCAGGAAGTAATACGTACTTACATGCGGGCGTGGTGGTGGTTGGCCTCACTGCGTTATCTTTGTAGCAGCAACAGGGGAGAGCCTGTGAAGACAAAAAAAGAACATTGTGAGTGCGTTATTAATCAGACATTGAGGGTATTGCTCCAAAAAAATAACCTAATGTGTGCCCGAATGAGTATCAAACATAAAGCCGACAGATAATGATAGCACGCTAAAGTTCCCATTTGCCCCAGCCAAGTTAGGAGCGGCTGCAATTTTTTGCACCGAATGTTTCAAATTGCAAACAAAAATACGTGTATTTGCATCGTCTAAGATCAAGTATCTATATTACATGTCTCTCGGGCTACACAAGTCCAAGAGTTACTATGTACCCCATGACATAACATTGACGGCACTACAAATGTGGAAGCGCATAACTAACATCAAGTTGTAAGACATTTAAACATATTCAAGAAAATGTTCTCAAAAACCCAGTTCACCAATACCTGCAATTATAATTCTTCAAAACATCCTTAGTACGCTACAAATAGGTTAGCCCGCACGGAAGCTGACATCAATACCAATTTCGGCACCAATATTTCATCCACATGCGTGACAATGACGGCACTCATCACAGGTTTCGATTAGAATGCATGGGCCTAAATCAAACCTGCATTAACCTGGATTTCTTTCAGGCATTCCAAAAACAGCACATCTCGGTTACATCGGCGTACAATGCGCTGGCATAAACGCAACAGATCTCACCCATCTCTTTCAGAAAAAGAGCTGGTTATTCGTCTCCTTTTTCGCGTCCACATAACTCTCCACTATTAATTACAACAAGCAAACTAACTCCACTTTTAAATAAGGCCCCACCCATAGTTTCGTCAACAGTTGTGGTTTTTCTTGTAAGGCATCAAGTACCAGACGAGTGAAAACTTAGCCCACCACGGGGAAACAGAGCCGGAGTTAGCCTTTAAAGCGTGCTCCCTAGCAAGCGCCGCTGTACTGCGGTAAAGGCTACCGCCGAAAAAACGGAGTTGCCAGTGAAAATATTTCTAAGGACAATAGTCTTTCTTGGGCTACTTCAATGGGAAAATTCTGGTCTGTCAGTATGTCTGTCGGCCTGTCTGCTGTCTAGAAAGGATAAATTTATTATCAAAAAATCCTGGTATCAATGATAAAACGTAACAATCAGAAACAATTAAACAAGTCTGTGGCTCGATTCAGCGACCCGGCCAAAGCGAAACAGAGACGCCGCAATAGTTTAGTGTACCCACAGCCAAATCTAAACGTCTAAGTCGTGTGGCAATGTTCATAGTTGTCAACATTGTTGAATAAGAACAAGACATTACGTAAATATGAGGCAGAAAATCAATACATAAGTGATATTTGCCGTGTTCCGTTAATAAAAAAATTATGAATGCTTGATTTTTGCGATAGTAAATGAAATACCACACCCACTGCAGAAAAAGAATTCACTCCTTCGCCTGCTGTCGCGCGCGCCACTATAGCTTCTGGTGGCATTTTAAGAAATAAAACGGCAACCATTAATAAAGGTTCCACTAGATAGGATCTACGCTCCGCTTGAAACGCACGTTGAGTAAGGCAACGCGGTTCTATAAAAGTTGAAATACGGCGCCTCGATTCACGCGCGTCTCAGCCGTAGGGGAGCGCTGGCATCGAAGACACCCGACTTGAAAGCAGCGGAACGCGGTAAATTTAAATTTACCTTAGCAAACCTCTAGCGTTTTTACCATGGGAGAAACGAGACAGGGGAGGAGCAGCATGAGAGGTGAGCGGGAAACGGAAGGGAGGCATTTACTTGGCAAATGTCGACGGTAGACTATCGTTTTTTGTCGGCATTTACAACGAAAGGAGCAGACACGCGCCCATTTTCTTTAATACCACAGAGCGAACATGCGAATGCCAGGTGCAATTATGAAGGGTGAAATAAACCAAATAAGTGTTTGTTCGTCTCCCGATGCGACTGTTACATAACGCGAGTGTAGGTCCCCGCCCAATATATTCCTCAAATTTCCACGTTTTTTTACTTGTAGCTATTACTCTACGTATTTCATCACACAAAATATACAGATTTGTCTGAAGAACGACAGGGAGCACGTAATAGACGTTGGCTGCTTTACAGTGAAGCTTTGTTTAGTTCGGCTGAAGGAAAATGCGGCGAACCTCTGCACGCGGAAAGCTCTCCAGGCGCAACCCTCTGCGCATGCGCGAAAAAAACAGCTTGGAGGAGTTAGAAGTAAGGGGAGGGAGATTGGCTGGATTTACCGCAGCGAAGCGCGCGTGCAGCGCGCTTTTAGGTGAATCACAAATCAAACGATAAAGGCGGTGGGCGCGTGGTAGTCACCGTGGCAATGGAAAACATCGGCGGCACGTACCTTACTCCGAAATGGGTAGGCCACGCGTCGTACGTAAAACACCGTCCGGACGTAACAAATTCGCTCCTTAACCATCTGTACTACGTGCACAGGCGCACACGTTCTAATAGTTTTGAGTAATATTTCTCTATATTGCGTTAAAGATTAGTGAAGCGTCAAAAAATTAAGGAGCACAGTGTTGCTGCAGCATCCCGATGTCGTCTCCTCGGCGCGGATAAACGTGTTATCCGAATAAAATATTGAGAATAAGCCTATCTGAGTTTTGTAGAAGAATGGAAAGAATACAGTTCGCTATAGTACATGTACTAGTACTTGTATATTACTTGAAAGGTCTGTACAGCCCCGAAGTACGATTCTCGCGTAGGGCACACATATGCAGCCGTTTTGTTGAGCCGTGTATAAGTAATTCCTGGATAATTTGTTCGATTTTAAGAGAGAACGAATTTAAACGTTTTGTGACATCTAATCCAGAATATTCAAGAAGCGCAAGAAATGTCGGTACGAAACAAATGACCCCCCTGGTTATTTCGCTAACATGCCCTCATTTACAAGAGCCGAAGAAGTATTCATCAGCAAGCTTTGCACCAATGCAGTTTACACCCCACATATCATTCAGAAGTGGACGAAGAGCCCCACAACACCCTCACTCCCAGATTGTCCCTACTGTAACACGAACACCAAAGCAGACCTTCACCACTTAATATGCGCATGCCCATTCTTCAATGCACATCGTCCAGACACCATTCGACACATTTATCTAAGCACCATACAGCAAGAAGCACATGCCGCATTAGATAAGTCTTTATTATACGAAATGGGGAAATTTGCAGCCAAAAGTGGTCTGTCGCGAGTAGTCTGACGAAGGACGACCCCGGCGAAGCCTGTCAGTAAATAGAAGAAAAAGTGCCTGGAGCTGAAGCAACCCGCGTAATCCCCTCCTTCATATCCCATTTTCCCCACCAAGTGGCTTTAGCCCTCCCTTCCCCAAATAAAAGTTTTACTACTACTACTAGAAGGTAGGCTTCCCTCGCGGTTTTATTTTAGGCAAGTTGGTTACGGCACGCTGTTCTGAAGCACTTCTTCAAACGTAAGGACCGTAGAAGCTAGTCATAGTAACACCAGGTGCAGTGACTTTTCCCCAATAATCCATGAAAATACCAGCCCCAGCTCATTTTATATACCTCTTATATGAGGACGCTTAAATATCGTGAACAGCGAAATCACACAATCTATTCGTCGCGGTGGCTTAGGGGCTGAGGCGTTGTGCTGCCCAGCCAAAGGACGATGGAGGCGAAAAGCGAAAATGCCCGTGTGTCGAGATTTCGGCGCACGTTAAAGGTCCAAAAATGGTCAAGATTAGTCCGGGGTCCTTCACTGCGTCATGCACAGTTATAGCTTCGACCTGCTAAACCGAACAATCAACCATTCAATCAATCCAAATCACACGATTCCAATATAGAAAACATTACATGTTTCCACAGAGGTCCTAGACGTGATGTCTCGTTCTCAAACTGCATGATCCTACGGACAGAGTATGACTGACTTGCAACTTAAATGACGTCATCGTCGAACAAATCAACTGCCGAGAGGCGGGACGTCAGGATATTAAAATGAAGGAAAAACATCACCAACGCTTTTATGCGGACAATTCCGTTCGTTCCAAAGCGACTAGCAATGGACAAATTACGCTCTCTTGGTTCTCTATTCACTGGGAAAAATCGAAACGGTCGTAAGCCGGAAACAGATATTGCAACCATAACCACGCTAAACTGCATCCGTTTTGCCGCCGGCTATTTGGCTGCTGCCTTCAACGAGCCGCTGCTTTGGGCCTGGTAGCGATAACAATGAAAACGTCGTGGGTTAGTCGCGCCGGCGGCCTCTTTCTCAAGCCATTGCGGGTCAGCCGGTCAGCGTCTGCGTTGTTAGGAAGAGTCACCATGCGGCATTCACGTCGGCTGACCTATTTTAGACAATGTCCGTCCCATTTCTGCCCGCTATAAAGGGCGGCGTGGAGGCATTTTCTTCTCGACCAAAATGCCATCTCTAGTCGCCAAACGATGTCCAAACCAAGCTTCGTTGAACGGAGCGTTTTCGGGACGAAATAGCGAAATAATCGTGGACAGAGCTGGAAAAAAATCAAGCGGGCAAAATATTATTTTAGTATTGCGGTCAATGTGTCATCTTTCGCTTTCGTTTGAGGCGCTCGGGAGAATCTTCGCTACAGCGGAGAGACCCATAGCTTTTGAAAGCAGACTCAAATGAAGCAAGGAAAACGTGGACTGGTATACGAAAAAAATAAAAAAACGAAACAAGCTGGAAGAGGCGATTCGGCGTTACGGAGATATCCAGAACGATGAACAAGGAAATGAAGTAAACATTACGCGGGATTAGAACATTCCGAGCCCTCGAGAAGACAGAGAGAATCAGAATCCAAGACTCTAGTCGCGTCGACGCTCGTTATACCAGTGAAGGGAAGCCAGCCACGTCTGACCCAGTTTTGCGTCGGCAACATTTTTTTCTTGTTGTTAAAAGCTAAAGCAACATATCGAAAACAACTAAAAAGAAATAATGGGGCAGACGAGAGTGAGAGAGAGAGAGTAGAGAGATGGGGGAGGCAGTGAGGGTGGTCAGTGAAATGGAGATTTGGACGCCTCCTTCCGCTGTTTTGCATTCCTGGCGAACACCCACGAGGTAAGCAGGAATGCATTAAACACGATCATAATCTTGACAGTGATGTTCCTGACTTAAAGTTCGAGCTTAGGAATAACATCACTACGAATCCTACTGAGTAAGTCGTCTTCGGGCAATCGATCCATTGGGATAGGACGGCTGGTGTAAGTTTACGAGGCCTTCTAACTAAGGTGGTGTCGACGTGCTCGCATTTCCGTAATGGCGGGAAGGGGAGGGGTGCGCAGTTGAGAACGCTGAATATGAAGGCGAGCCATGGTGAGCCATTTCCGCCACAGCAGCGTGATGTGGCATTTAGAACGCGGCAACTACTATGGGTAGTGCGCCAGCGCGGGCGGGCGCTTTTTGGGAGCGCGTTAGAGACCGCCTGATATGGGCGCCGTCGGTGGGGATTAAGAGCAACGCGTAGCCGCTGAACCCGAGGCATAAATCTCTGCTCTGAATAGTGTTCTCAACGTTAGCCCCACTACGTCCGCCATCTTTTTTTTTTTTTTTTCCTTCGTCGTTTTTTATCGTAGTTTCGGGACAGCGCGGGGCAGTTCAAAAGTGCATTTGTGGGTTTTCGTATATAGCTTTCCCGGGAACGGTGCAGTCCGCCCGACGCGCGGGGCTAAATTAGAGCACGTCCGGTGCAATTAGGCTGCGATCGTAAAATGAGAAGATATATAGTATCTTCGCGCGCGTGCTGCGCACTTTTTTAAGCCGCTTTTATTATGTCGCTTTTTATCGGCGGCTCGATTGCACGCTTTGTCGTGGCCGCCGCTTTAGTACTTGTCTGTGCGCGCATGCGCCAGGCTTTTAACGCTAAATCCCCGTAATTCTGTGCGTTGCTTGGTACACCTGATGAGACGAGCAATTACTAGTCACGCCCAGACAGCGGCGGAAAAAAAGGGCTGGGGAAGAACACCCTTTTGATCGATTGTAGGGTTTAACGCGCCGACGCAACGCAGGCGATGAGGCGCGCCGTAGTGGAGGGGGGCTCCGGATTAATTTTGACCACCTGCAGGGGATCTTTAGCGTGCTCCGAAATCTCGAACACACGGGCGTTTTCGCTTGTCGCCTCCATCAGAAAAGCGGCCGGGCCTCGTCCGTGAACAAGCAATGGCTACGCGTCTACCGTGCATGTCTTCCCAGAACTCTCTTGTGGGTCATGCGCTAATTTACCATTACAACACCCCTCCCCCCGCAGTCAGTGTCCGCCCCTGCGGGGAAAAGTGATTCAAAATAAAAAAAAGCTGTGAGCTAGCGTGAAGAAAGGAAGAAGTTGCAGAGGATCCCTTTGCGTATCCTTTTAAGATGAGATGGGAAAAGGGCGCTTCCTGCAGTGACCAGCTGTGCCATGCTTCAGGCGAGGTTGCTGTGGCGCACGGAGAATAGACAGGTGTACAGAATGTTTTCGAGCTTAAGCTCTATTACTCCAGGTAGAAACCACAAAACGATTTGTTCCTCGTAGCGTCATCATGACCTTTAAACTGAATCAAGGGGAAGTCAGCTTTTCCCGCGGTTTGCGGTGTGAAAGTGCCTATACTCGGTTACAACTCAAGAACGGCACCACCTCATGTAGTGTATCACTCCGCCAAAGCGCCGGACCCGTGACGTCAGTGCGCGCGCGTTTTGAAAGGGGTTTGCTATGAATGCGTGATATCGTCTGCCTTGTCTCACGCAGTTTGTTTGTCGTCACTGGAGTCGTTTATAAGCATATAAGTCCAAAAAATCACGGGAACGGCTCACGCCATGTTCAAAATATTCCCAGTAACGCCCTACTTGCGGCGCGCGGAGAAACATCCGGCTACGGTTATAAGGCACAGCGGCAACTTCCGGTGCCGTTCTTAAATTGTCACGGAGAATAATCCCTCGTGCGTTATGGGGAGGGGGGGGGGATACGAGGGAAGAGTAAGGGCTCGTGCAATCAGGTCAAAAAATGTGGCGCTCTCGCTCTCACGCGAGAACTGAGCTACCGCTCGACAGAGAGGGTTCAACCGTCTTAAACCGCGGCAAAATTTTTATTATAAAACGGGCCTCACACCCGCGCCCACGGCATCAAGAATTGTGCGAACACCGTGCATATCTCGGGAAGATTACCTCCTAAACAATATTTTTGCGGTTAGCGAACACGGCTTTCTATTCTGCATCTCCCTACTACAAGCAGGTAGCATTTCAGGCAGGTGACAACTTCAGCAGTATAAGCGGCGAGAGAAAGCGTCATCATTTTATCTCAGTTAGCATCATTTTGTCACTTCACCTGGTCAGTCCCGGTATCTGTAGAACCGGTTTCTTGGAGTAGGGCGTCAACTTGACCTTCAAAAGGGGTCAATGGAGAGAGGGGGGAGGGAGGGCAATTCCCCTTTTAAATCAAAGAGGATGGTGTAAAAGGAGGAGCGGAGGAAGAGGAAAGAGGAGGAGCGTCGGCGTGGGAAGTGAATTAAGCTCGTCAAGGGAAGTTTGCAGCGAAACTAGAGAAATTATAATGGAATCACGTCGAAATTCCAAGTTTGGGCGTATAGCGCGCCGAAGCTACACAAGAAGCGCCGTAGTGGAGGGCTCCGGATGGATTTCGACGACTTGCGTAGCTCTGAATGATTTGTGTCAGGTGATTTTTGCAGCGTTTTGGATTGTCCGGGGTTTAGCAGGACCATATGCGGGAACGAACCAACAGCTGTTAGAGCGGACTAGAGCGCTTTACATAGCGAATGGTACCAGAGTCGCTCTACCTCCTTACGAGGGTAGAGAAAACACATAATTGGACAGATATAACGGAAGCGAAGGCTCCAGCGGCCCTTATTCCCCCCCGCCCCCGGTCGGCACCCGGGCATGGGTGGCAGAACTAACAAAATGCTTCGCAACAAAGATGACCTATCTATTTACACCTTCACTCAGTATTTCAAGTATTATTGGACCAATGGTGTCTTACCCCCATCGTGGAAGCACGCCAAAATTTCTGTTATTGCAAAATCGGGAAAGCCTTTTACTCTCGACCTTTTCCCTCTAATTTCCCTTACCTCGTGTATGGGCAAAGCATTGGACCATGTCATCCATGCACGATTGGTCAAGTACCTGGCCCAGACATGCGGCCCTCGCCCAATACACGATAGGCTTCCGGGCGGGACTGTCTACTCAGATGTGCTCCTGCAGGTATTTCATGATATTATTACACCACCCTCAAAGGTGGACGCGCAGCTATTCTCACACTAGACCTTAGGAAGGCACTCGATAGACTGTCCCATACAGCCATACTAAATGACTGGAATCTAATAAAGTCGTGAGAAGTTCCTTAAGGTACCGTACGGCCATACTTCAAATAGCTGACATCACGTCAGGGGCCACTGAACAACCTTCAATAGGCACCCACCAGGGAGCAGTCCTCTCCCCGTTGCTTTTTTAACCTCGCTATGCTTAACATCCCGCGCAAATTGTATCGGGTCCCAAACCTGCGACACAGCCTCTACGCCGACGAAATAACCCTTTGGACGTCGAGAGGCATTGACGCTCAAATGGAAAGCACCCTGCAATGAGAAGCCCAAACTGTTATCGATGAGGCAAGAATGGCAGGTATAGAATGCTCCCCGGCTAAATCCCAACTTCTCAGCCAAGCGAGTCTCCCAGCCACCCTCAAACATAACAATCCGTATTGGCGAAATAGATGTACCAACTGTACCCAGCATAAAGATATTTGGATTAATTATCCAGAGCAATCGTGCCAACACTCGCTTCATGGCGCAACTGAACGACTCAAGTGAACCAAACAATTGGATTAATACGGCGTGTAGCAGCCCGAAATAAAGGACTTAAAAAGAAGATGAAAGAATCCTACTAATCAAACATTTGTAATCAGCCGTATTACACAATCTCTACCAAATCTGAATCCATTCCCGATCGAACTGATTGATTGATCGTGGGGTTTAACGCACCGACGCTTCACAGGTGATGAGGCGCGCCGTAAGGGAGGGCTCCGGATTAATTTTGACCACCTTGTGGTCTTTAACGTGCGCCGAAATAACGAGCAAACGGGCGTTTTCGCTTTTCGCCTCAATCAGAGAGAGAGAGAGAGAGAACGATCTTTAGTGAAACTTGCGATGTCAGCCGAGCTAAGCTGCCTGGCTTGATACTCCAGATTAATGCGATGACGATGATGATTATAATGATGAAGAGGAACACACATGGTATTAACTATTTACAAAGTCTTATCATGACTTGTGTCTTTTAGGTACGCCAATAAGGCTTTTGTAGCACGAGAGGCACGTTTGGAAGAATTCCAAGGGCCTAATACATCCCTCAGTTCCAGTCCTACGGAGAGCGGCCGGCCCAGAGACACTACGAGACACACTCTTTGCGTGCTAACTCGCGCACAATAACAAATGAGGTGTTGCCGATCTTCACGCACATCACACTGTGGGCACAGAGGCGAAGTGGATTGGTGGATTTTGTAACAGAAGTATCGCGTGTAGGCGACATTCAACGGCATACGGTGAAGTACTACTGCTTCCTCGACGCTTGGATAGTCCAGGTGGCATCTTAGAATTACAATGCGGGTCGATAGACTATAGGGGCGCGTAATGACGGTATGCGTCATCCCAGATCGAAAAGCGGCCGAGCCGCGGCCAGGAATCGAACCCGCGACCTCGTGCTCAGCCGCACAACGCCTTAGCCACTGAGTCACCGCGGCGGTTCCCATCGAACTGAACAAGGTCAATTGCCTTGTTCGTAAAGTCTACAAGACAGCCCTACAAATACTTCACAGCACTTCCATTGCCAGGCTGGAACAGTTGGTCGTCTACAACACAACCGAGGAACTAATTAGGGGCCCACAATCAGTAATAGCGACTGTCGGAATCCCCTACCGGCCAACAAATCATGCACAGACTGAATCTGCAAGCCCCGCTAACTACCAATACCAGAGTCCCCATCCCCCATTAAATTCACGCTCAACTTCTCATTCACCCTCTCTCGGGAAACATGCACCCGGTACACAAACAAAAGTGCAGGGAACAGCGAGCCCGAACTCTATAGCCGAGAAATCCCAATAAACCCAAGCACGGTATACGTACGCGGCCGACTATAGGCATCACGACGCGCATGCTGTGATAGCTATATATGACCCCAACATTCCACCCATCAATTCCCTTACTGTACGCACCAGCAGCCCGGCAACGGCAGAAGAGGCGGCAATTGCGTTCGCACTATAGCTCACCGGCCGACCCCCTGCAATCATAATTTCAGATTCGAAAACGGCCATTAAAAATTTGCCAAAACTTTGCCGTATGGACTCTTTCCCATCAGGCACTCAAATTTCTCGTCCAGGACCCTCCTACCACCGAAGTGGAATTGATCTGGACCCCTGCCCAGACAGGTTGGAGGATAACGAGGCGGTGGACAAAGCAGCTCGAGAGCTCACGACCCGAGCAGAACCCAGCCTCGCCCCTTTACATGGAGACCGATCAACCCGCGACAGCTTATTAGGCTATCAAGCAATCCCCGCACACTGCAGCATTCTCCTCCCGAATGTATCCACCCGCACATCGGGATCTTACTAACTCCGAAAGACCGTCACATACAGACGAACTAACTGCCATGTCGCTCCATACTGCACACATCCGTCATTTAACTGCCCTGAGTGTGGTGCGAAGGACACCGTCGCCCATCTCATAAGGGCATGCTCTGAAGACCCCTTTTCCGTTGATCCCCTCCGTCTAGCTCTGGGAGAACGCGCTGGGCAGCTCGGGTCGGCAGCCCCAGAAGAGTCTCGCGGAACGAGCTGCCATGGTCAGCGGCAGGCTGCGGCTGTCGGTCACCCAACGCACTTAACCAGACTTTTAAATAATTTTTCTCGCTCTCGACCCCCCCTGGGGATCCTTAACGTACGCTGTGCATCACACCGAGCGTAATCGGAGAGGGGCCACACCTATTTTTTTTTCCCCGTTCTCGTGGCGAAATTAAGCCGTGCAATACGTAGCTTCAAACTGTTGCCTCTGAATTCGAAAGCTTTTGGGACCCAACTTACGACGTTTCCAAACCTCGCAGGAAAACGCCGCAGTTCAATACCTCGAGCACTGTCACTAAGCGAAAAAATAAAACAAATTTAGCTGCGTTCAAAACTTGAGGATAAAAGAGCGAAGTCGGAAGCCTTTAGCGGGGCCTTAACACTACAAACAAAATGACCAGCGCGCGCGTCACAGCACGAAGATGCTTCGCTCGTAAATTTCTATCCCTGTACTTTCCCACTTCCGTTCCATCAAAGCACTTTGATGCGCTCGTTTCAAAGGCCTGCCGGCTTTGAAAGGAGACGAGAGCGTCGCAAGCCAAACTTGAGAGCCACCTTCGCCCTATATTCAACGATCACGGAAGCTGCGCGGACACAAAAGAGAGAGAGAAACAAAAACAACAGAGCACTCAATTTGTAGAAAGCCACGTTGAGAGCCACTTTTGTCCCGGAGCCTCTTAACGCTTAGGAAAGAAAGAGTGATCCGGTATGAGCACTCTCTCCGAGATCAAAGCCAAAGCCAAACCGAACGCAGCGAGCCGACAGAACCGTCCGTTAAAATAAACATCCCTCCGAAGAGATGGAGCACGCTAAACCAGGCTCTGCTTTGACGATAAGCAACCCACGTTTCGAGCGGCCGGCACAGTCGCCCAAGAGTTGAAATAGAGTGCATATGTAGGCTGCTTTCTTTTGGACTTCCCAGAATACTGAAGGGCGGCACGAAGCTGAGGGAACTTTGGGGACTTGCTTTACTTTGGTGATCCAAAATGACACGTGTTAATACTTTTATAATGAGTTATTGTAACATTTTTCTCATATTCAGAGTCTTAATAAGCCATCCGAGGATCCACAGTTTCTGATCCGGACTCCGTAATCTCCTCTATAATCACCTCGATCCTACGGTCGCTTCTATATTATGAGTCAGTATCAAGGTCATTGTACAGTTCTGGTTATTCTCCTGTGCCTGAAAGGGCCCGCGTATTGTTTTGTTGTTTTGAATAGCCAATTTTTTAATAAAAAAATTGCTTCCCGTGGTGGAATCAGCGACAAACACGCTCCAGTATTCGACCCGAACGCGTTATTTCAATGAAACACGAAAGTTTGACGTTTAATACATCCCGGTCGTGTTGTAATATCCGGCCGCCTTTCGAGATGGTGCGGTGATAAAGGTCGCTGTTTTATGCATCGAAAAAAATCATTCGAGCTTCTTGTAGCGCGCCCGGACCGCTGGAGCACAGCGTAGACTACCGGACCACGATGTCCACCGACAGCCCACAGTCTCACGCAATGCAATAACAAAAAAATGTTTTCCAATCCAATCCAATCCAATCCAATCCACCCTCGAACTGGATCTTCGCCTGGCGCGCATTTGCGGCCTACGTAAGGGCTTAAGCCCTTACAAACAAGACATTCGTTACGTGGGCGCAGCTCGCTACCCTAACAAGTAGGCGTGCGCTGTCGGGGTGACCAATCATAAGGGCAACGAATTCCCATCCGCCTCAGTCCTCAACTACGAGCTCCGCTGTCGCCGAGAAAAGCGCCATTGCCCTCGCCACAACCAGCGCCAACGACACCTATTAGCATCGTGACCGGCCCTCAGGACGCGTTTCACCATAACCGCACCAACCATGTCCCTCATTCTGCACTTTGCTTTCCCATATTCATCACGATCCCGGGACACGCGTCCGTCGAGGGAAATGAGGCAGCGCACGGATATATGAGAGAGAGAGAGAGGAGAGAGAGAGAGAGAGAGAGAGAGAGAGAGAGAGAGAGAGAGATGAGAGAGAGAGAGAGAGAGAGAGAACGTTTATTTAAGCTGCAAAGGTAGGAGTGGATCCTTATTTGAGGAAGCCATGTGTCGACCGCGCCGTGGTAGCCCGGGTTACAAGGAGTGTTCGGTCCTCCCAGGCGACTGCTGGTCGACAGTATCTTCCACTGCTCAAGGTAAGGGGGATTGTTGCAGGCATCTGTGAACTGCACAAAGTTATTAAACTAAGCTGGCTGCGGTGGGAGGTGTGAAAACCGGCGTCCCAAGGCTGGCTCACACGCGCGGGACCCCGGGGTGCTGTTGATATGGGCGCGGTAAGAAGGCCGTCTGATGCGCATAATTCCAGAAGTGTTATGGTGAATTTGGGTAATGGGGTAAATTTCGGCTTGCGTAAGGCGGAAGAAGTTACTCGTTGTATTGACGTTCCGCACCGCACACCAAATGAGAATTCCGTACCGCAGTCCCATTCGACGGTCAAAAAATCTCCCGCACGAAGAAGGCAGTTGGCCAGGAGTCAGTGTTACAGCGTAGCCTACACTTCCTTTCTGCGTTTTGCTCCTTCTTTTCTGGTGCTTTTTTTTTTTTTTCGAATGCTATCTTTTTCTGACGGTGCAATCAAAATCCTTCGTGATGTTACGTCGCAGTAGCAAAAGTGACGTGAGTCATGGCGGAAGGTAATGCCACGAATTTACTCATTGGCCATGACATGGCTGCGTGACGATGATGGCGGTGATGATAATGATGACGATGATTATAATGGTGTTTTTTTTTTTTGAAATTGACCATACCCAATTAAGGGATCGGCCAGTCATCAGTGGTCCGCAGTAATGTCCTTGCATAACTACAGGGAACTGTCTAAAGATAATTTAAAGCGGCTGGAAGCACTTCAACTGAAATAAATATAGATACGCGTCACCGACTGCTTTGTCTTTGTTGGAGGTGGATGGCATTGCGCAACGCGCCATTTTCCACTTTTGCTTTTCGCGTCCCTATCTAATATATCAAGGTTCGTAAAATATTTGTGCCCATGGCTTGGACAGCTGTTTTTAATATTTACCAGCACGAATAAAGTTAACGATTGAGTGGAATAAAACCTTTAATGAAACTGAGGCCATACAGCCTCACTTGGCTGACTATCCAAACGGAAGCAAGCACACGCTCAGAAGCACCCGCAAGCACTAACACTACTGGGGATGCATATACACGATGGAGTAATAAATGGCGGCATAACTATTATTACGACAATACTCCACCTCTGGCACAGCTCTGTTATGTACAAGGAATTCGAAATGTGCGCGTAAAAGCTTATGAGCAGACAAAATATAAAATATGAGTGAACAATAAAAAAAAACAAGAATCTATTGCAAACAAAGCTGTTAACCTAACATGAAACTGTTTATACGTAACATGGAAAGAGAAAAAAATGGTGAGTTGAGTCAATACAGTTGTCCTTTCTCGCCGTCCTCCGTTCTACTTCAAAATTTCAAGAACAGGACAAACTAGGCTGTGAATCATACTGAGTCAAAGTCAAGCCGAAATCTCAGGCGATTATTCTAATTATTGCCTAATTTTTCCCTCAGCCACTAAATGATCAAGGCGTTGATTATTAAAGCAAAGAGGAGTATACTAAGCCTGTGTGCTTCCAGTGGTGGAAATAAAAAAGGCCTTTCGTCCTTTAACAAGATGAAGTTGAGAAAAAATGCTTCATTTCTGTTACCTCATGAAAAAAGAAACGCCGACGCCATAGTACCACAAACGCGAATACCTAGTTCAACCAGCGTCCATTCTAACAACAGGGAACTGTGACTGGAGAAAGTAGCGCGAGTTGCCACAGAACACTAGAAAATGACAGGTAGCCATGACGCTTGAGTCCAAGTGTTCGTCGAGGGATAAGCATTTCCAAAGCCAGTGCCATATAGTGAGCCATATAGTGAACTCCACCTCGGTATCCACCCATTCATGCCGGCTTCAATGTGTGCCCGCTTGTTATCGCCAACGCAACCGGTCAGCCTTATCTTCCGAGGGAGGCGGTACAGAAGCTACCCCGCGCCACGGCTGGAAGTATCTGCCGAAGTGGGGGCAGTGTCACCCGTCAGAGGTTTCAGTCGAGAAGGCGGTGTTGCGTACACTAACAGACCTCGCTGAGAACCCAGGGAGACTCGGAAGTGTTTCCTGCTCATAAACTGCTTGTAATTGTCCCTTTTCTTGCAGACTGGATGCCGCATGTCACGCTCTTCCTGTCCAGGTACGGTGCGATGATTTCGAGGAGCATCTTCCTCTCCTGGTCGTCCCACACATGGGCCAAGTGGCTCTCTTCAAGCTCCGCCAACGGGTCCCGTACCAGATTATCGAAGTCCACTTGGCACGGCCGCTGCTGCTCATTGGTCACCAAGCGCGGAATTATCGCGCAGCTTCGCTTCCCACACTCCTCCTTCCCTGGCTCTTGGAAGCCGAGAAATACTTGCTTATCGGCACCAGCTGGCGCGCCTCCAGAAGCCGCTCCGGCCGCTTTTTCTTAAGAACAAGAAACTACTTCTGCGTGTTGGCCATCCACTCAACACTGGTGTGGCTCTGACCGGTTTAATTCTGCGACGCTTGCGCGGGCTGATTGCAGGCATCCGAAGAGCATTGTGCCTGGCTGATCCTTTTTGCGTTTTTCTTTTCAAATGTAGCGTCAGGGTTTTTAAATCCTTGATACTTGTTCTTGCTTTCGTTGTAAATGGCAGCGTCGGAAGGTTGACGGTAGACTGGCTCCATCAGTTTTTGCCCCAACTTATCGAGGACGGCATGAGCGAGGCGTGCTTTTCTCTTATTTCCAGCGTAGAAAACTCTCGCAATGCTCCTATAGGACTCGCGGCGGGCATGTCCTGGGCATTCTCACCGTCGCCAAAAGAGCCGTCGGAGGCCTCAAACTCTTGCGGCCTCTTGCGGATATTGGCGACGTGCGGCTCGACCTGATCGGTCTCCACGTCCTGTCTCTTGATGGAACCAGGCAGGTCGTCCTCGGAGGAGTGCTCTGGCGAGAGGCGCATTCCGTCCTCCACGGGCGGCGCGGAGAACATGGCCTCTATCTTGGACTTGCCGGGCGGATCAATTGCCAAGCTCCATCCTCTCTATCGGTGGTGCCGTGGGGTCGAAGAGCAGAGGCCGCCGGGCATCAGGGTCAAGCTGCTGCTGCAGGCGCAGTCGGGAACGTTCGGCGGGGGGCACCGGATTCTCAGACGGCCCTTCGTTCGCCACGCTTCGTCTTCTGTCTTTCCGCGAAACCTACGTGGCACATCTCGGTCCTGCGCTTCGTCTTCGTTTTCGTTTTCGTCTTGGTCCCCTGCGGAATCGTCCCAAGCTAATCACGTGCTACTCATTGTGTAACTGTGTCGCCCTCACTAAGCCACCAAATAGGAGCACAGTTAACACTATGCTGCTACACACCGCGGCCTTCACCAATGCAGCCAAACTTTCAATTTTGCACCACTGTGCGTTTCCTTTACTGTACAAATATGTTAATGAGACATACTTTTTTCTCTTTTTCCCTTCTCAACGGAGTCTACTTTTGCTCATCTTTTTCTCCACCGTTAAAAGCTTGACATCCTTTCGTCGTCGTCGTAATCCTTCATCATCATCATCATCATCTCATCTCATCACAACCGTGAAAGAATGCAAGCAGAAATATGGCTACTGCAGGGCTTCCTTCCCTAACGACGAACTACAACGACGAACGGCGACAATAATGATGATGATGGCCACCAAAAATTGCGCATAGCGACTCAGGGGGACTTTGCTAGAAGATTTTGGTTTAGTCAGCACATTGAATGACAGATGAGATGGGAACAGGGGAATGGACGAAAGGATTCCGCTTTCAATGGTAGAGAAAAAGGAAAGTAGACACGCGATAATGGGAAAGAATTAACGATCGCATCATTCCTAATCATATATATTGTATAACGTTGAGATACCCAGGCTCTAGTAATGCGATACCCCGGTTTTTGTCAAAACTAAAGCGGCTGATTTGTGAAGGCGCGTGGTGGTCGCATAACGTTAACTTTTTTCTGTTGGTTGTTTTACAGACGTGCACGCACTTAGCGTAACGTTGATTAGCTCGCTGATTAATGCAGCCACTGGATAGACGAAGTGGGACGAGCGCAAATGCACGTGCACACGTAATCGTTAGGGGAAGAAGAAGAAGCATGGCGAATGAAGGCTGTCTGAGAATCTGGCGCCCACCGCCGAATTTCCCGTACTGTACCAGTTGCAGCAAAATGGCCCTAATCCCCGGCAGTCTGTACTCTCCGATAACACGCCGCCCGTGATACGGAGGATGGAGGTTGATACAGCACCCGGCCAGTCCCAAACGGAGGCCATGTTCTATCCTCTGCCAGGGGAGGACGGTCAGCGGTCTCCGCAAGAGCACTCCCCAGAGGACATCGTTGGTGCCATCAACAGACCGGACGTGGGGCCCGATCAGGTCGAGCTCCACACCGACAACCTCCGCAAGAGGCAGCCAGAGCCTGAGATCTCCGACGACTTTGCTGATGACGGGGAAGACATCCAGGACACACCCGCCGTGAGTCCTAAGGGCATTTCGAAGATAATCTGCGCAGAAAGTAAGGGAAAAAAATGTCTCGATCATGCCGTCCTCGAGGAGTTGGGATTGAAACTGATTGAGTCCCGGTGTCGTCGACCTTCTGACACAGCCACTTATCGGGAAAACAAGAAAACGTACCAAGCCTCTGACTATAAATCTTAAAAGAAAGGTGGAAGAACGGCCAGCCATGCCACAACGCTCTTTGGATGCCTGCAATGAGCCCGCGCAAGCTTCGAAGAATGAAATGGGCCATAGAGACAGCACTGGGGAGTTAAAGGCCAGCACGAAAAAGCAGCGGCTTTTATTTGAGCAGCAGTTCCCTGTTCTGGAGGAGAAGTGGCAGCAGCAGCGGTTTATTCACAAGAGAGGCCAGCGGAAGCCCATCGGCGCCGACATGCAGTTGGTTCTCAGCCTCCAAGTGGAACAGACGGAGAAGTGCGCTGAGCGGAACTGCGCGATAATCCCGCCCTTGCCGACGTACGAGCAGCGGCCCCCGTTCCACGCGGACTTCGAAAACCTGGGCAGGACCCGTTGGCGGAACTGAAGGAGCGCCAATTGACCAGCATGTGGGACGACCAGGAGGAGAAGATCTTCATCGAGAAGCTTATAGAGCCCCTAAACAGTCTTCGCATCATCGCATCCTACCTGGACGGGAAAGGCGTTGAACACTGCGTCCAGTATTACTACCGTTCACAAGAGAGTGAGAACTACAAACAGCCAGCGCACAAGCCACTCAATCTCACGAGTGACCCTGCGAGCTTCTCAGTGCACCACCTTGGCGAGCTCGGCTTCTGGACGCCAGTCCGCTTCCTCGAGTGGAAGCTAAAGCCTGGCTACGTCAATTTCCACCGCGGCGAGTGCCCCCGCCATGAGCGGGGAAGACCGTGACAGAAACGGGGATGCTTCTATCTATGACTGACACTACCCCCATTTCCGCAGCTACTCCCTGCACTAGAAACGGGGTTAATCCTGCACCGCCTCTGGGCGTCATGTGCCCTCATCACGGGACTCAGACTTCCTCCAAGGATTAGGTCCACCGGTTGCTTGGTTGGGACAACTGGACCCCGCGTGGCTGGGCGGATGGCTAAGCGCAGTTCCACAGCACTTGCTGCGGAAGTTCTAATTCCCCGAAACCCACTGACTCTGTTTAATGCGGCATATACTTTTCAGAGCGCTGTAGCAATATATATTTACATATTTAGCTACCCTCTACGGTCACTGTACCACCGTGTAAATATTAACCCTGACTGGATGGTAAAAGACCGCGTACGGATTCTTAACGTTATAAAGGTTTACATTTATTTATGGATTCAACACAACTAGACGCTTTCTTTTCTGTGTTCCTTCCCCTGTTATTTTTAAGTACCTAACGAATCTTCGCAATTTTCTATGCCGTCAGCACTATTCTTGAGAAATGACACGCTGTTTGGTTTAGCCCCAAATTATGCGTTCATTCGCAACACAGTTCAAGTAGCGTTCATTTTTACTTATTTACAACTTCGTTTCTTGTACATTTCACGTATTATGACATATTATGTGGTTCCTAATCACGTCTAAGAATCGGTCCATCGCCACTTGCCGCCGAGAAAAAAGTGGGCAGAATTTAGAAATCGTGGTACCAGGTTATTGTTTTACTTTGACTCTTCATGAACTCTCTATGGAAGCCGGGAAAAGATAGGTGTAGTGAATCGACTCAAGTTTATTTCCACTTCCCAGGTTAACCTATAAATGCTGTTTTAATATGCTTACAGCGTTGCTTTTATTCAGTTCTTGTTTGATCATTCTTATTCTAATTTTTATACGCAGTACGCTAGTGGTTCTGCGTGCACTAATAAAATTGTCTACTGCATATCAAAGTCGTGCCAGCTGGACGTGATGTATCTGTTTAAAGATAATACGACTCTTATTCTACTGCGTATTTTTATTTCCTTTAGCTTGATTGTTCGGAGTGTGTGAGTGCGGCAACTTGTAGTAGCAAGCTGAGCTTAACGTACGGCCTTTGATTGAGTTAACTTTTTTTTTAATCAATCATTCACTCGCACGCGCCTGTAAAGCAATGGAATAGGTGTCCAAGCCAGGGGCACAAATATTTAACTGGACACCCCCAGGGGGAAAGCAGCAGCCGAAAAATCACGGCGTGGTCAGGACGGCATAACCGTGGCACGCCAGACGCAGTTTTTAAGGTGGCGCCGATTCCACCAACGCAACCCCGTGGAGTCAAGCGCTTGTCACCAAGCTTTGGGCTGCCCATTTTCACACCTTCCGTTGTATCTACTTTACTTTCCGTTATACTTTCCGATGATGATTACAATGGTATTGGTAGTTATGATGATGGTGGAAGTCCACAGAAGATTCCACACACTCGCTCCGACATTCGCCTAGAACAATTTGGTTTAGTCAGTGAATGCAATTAGACAAGACTAAACCAGGGGAAGTGAATTAAGTATATAGCATGAATGGTAAAAATATAAAGGTAGGAAGGTGAAAACAAGAAAAGAAGGAATTCTTTATCTGATAACTTTAAAGACATGATCAAAATTGAAGCTGGGAAAATTGTGAAGGCGCCTGGGTGATATTATAACATTAGCGTTTCTTTCTTTCTTTAGTGAGGTAACATTGTTAGCAACACGTGATTAGCTCGAGACGATACAGCAGTGGATAGACGAAGACGAGGCGCAAAATGCACGCGCAGGCGTCGTCATTAGGTCAAGAAGAAGAAGAAGCATGGATTTTTTATTTATTTATTTATTTATTATTATTCTCCTCCTCCTCTCCCTTTCTTCTTCTTCTTCTTCTCCTTGTTCTTCTTATTTCTCTTTATTTATTTATTTATTTATTTATTTATTTCCTTTTTTTCTTTCTTTTTTTTTCAATATTGACCAAATTCCAAACTCAATTACTCCATCACAAGTAAAAAAAAGCTTCCAAATTTTTTTAATTTTCTTTGAATCATCCACCTAGGCAGTAATCTCATTCGAATTAACGACTGATGTTTGGCCGATCCCCTGATTGGGTATGCGCCAATATCAAGGAACAACAACAACAACAACAACAACAACAATGGAGAACAAAGGGCCGTCTGAAAATCTGGCGCCCACCGCCGAACGTTCCGGACTGCGCCTTCGGCAGCAGGCTGACCTTGATTCCCGGCAGCATTGGCTTCCCGAAACCTCGCCCCCGCCGGTTGGGAGGATGGTGGCTGGTACGACCACCGTCAAGTCCCTAACGGAGGCCATGTTGTTTACGCTGCCCAAGGAGGGCGGTCGGCGGTCTCCGCAAGAGCACTCCTCCGGGTACGGCCTCGTTGATGCCGTCAACAGACTTGACGTGGAGACCGATCAGGTCGAGACGTACACCGCCAATCTCCGCGACAGGCAGCGAGAGCCTGAGATCTCCGACAGCCCTTTTGACAACGGTGAGAATCCCCAGGACATGCCCGCCGTGAGTCCTAGGAGCATTGCGAGAGTTGTCTACGCTGAAAATAAGAGAAAAGCACGCCTCGCTCAAGCTCTTTTCGAACACTTGGGACAAAAGGTGATTGAGCCACTGTACTGCCAACCTTCGGACACGGCCATTTACCACGAAAAGAAGCGAAAATATGAAGAATTTAAGGAAACGTTGAATCTTCATTTTAAAAGGAAACCGCAAGAACGACAGGACAGGGCAGACCCCTCACCGGATACCCCCAATCACCCTGCGAGCTTCGCAGAATGGAACAGGCCAGAGAGACAACAGTGCGGAGTGGGAGGCCAGCGAGCATAAGCAGCGGCAGTTCTTCGAGCAGCGGTTCCCTGTTCTGAAGAAGTGGCAGGAGCAGCTGCGCCTCCTGAAGGCAGGTCATCGGAAGCGCATGGGCGCCGATATGCAGGTGATTTTTGGCTTTCACCAGCTAGAGAATAGGAAATGCGCGATAATTCCGCCTTTGGTTACCGACGACCAGCGGTTCCTGAGCAATGCGGGCTTCGAAAACTTGGTGCAGTACCCATTTGCGGTACTGAAGGAGCACCAGTTGACCTGCATGTGGGAGGACCAGGAGACCTCCTCGAGAAGTTCCTCGAACACCCAAAGAAATTTCAACATCATCGCATCGTACCTGGACAAGAAGAGCGTGGCAGACTACATCAGTATTACTAGTTTTCCAAGAAGAGTGAGACCTACAAGCAGTTCATGCGTAAGCCACGCTCACTAGTCGTCCGGCGGTCTTCTCAGCGCAAGACCCCCGCGAGCTGGGCTCATGTGCGCCACCCGCCTCCTTGAATGAACGCTCAAGCCTCGCTACCGTAACTACAACTCCAGCGAATGTACCTGCGCGCCACGAGTGACAGACGATCATGACCTCGCCTACAACTTACACTATTCTCAGTGCCCCAGCTACTTCCAGTCATGGTGATGAGGTTGCTCTTTTACGGCATCAAGACGCTAAGTTCCTGCGTCACGCCCCTCAGGCTTCTCCTCCGGATTAGGCCACCCATCGGTTGTATTGATGACAAGCGGACCTACATTTAGGCGAGCATGAATAGGCCGATGTGGAAGTGGAGTTCACGAGCGCTTGCTGTGAAAATGAGAATTCTGCGAAGCCCATCTGGACTCTGCTGCCATGTGAATCGATATTCTTTTAGGAAGCCTATAACAACGTGAATAAACATTAAGACACTAATTTCACCATTCAGAGTAACCAGGTGTCAATATTGACGCAGCCTGGATTGTGAAGGCGTGTGAGTGGTAGTATCGCGCTAACGTTTTGTTTTACTTATTAGGGTAAGAAAAATAAAGCATCTTCGTTTAGTTATTTTATCCTGTGTAAAAGGACTGTCGTATTGCCAGTCAACACTATTCTGTAGACATAACATACGTGTTTGCTTTACTGATAATTATGTTTTCATTTGCGAGGCACGCTATGTAGGCATATATGCTTATTTCTCCCAAAGTTGCCTTTTTGCTTCTTGCTCGTAATATACCTTATTATATAGCTGATTTTTAGAGGGAGAAAATATCGAGCCACCGCCCCTTCATTTATGAAAGAAAAAACACGTAGGCGATAATTGAATTTTTTTTATAACTTGTCGAGAAAAGAACAGTTCGCACTCAAGTTGTTTTTTTTTTTCAGCCTAACGCAGCAACGCCCCTTGTATTATTCTAAGAGCATTGTACTGCGAAGCAATATACCTTTAGTACCATCCAAGCAAATTTTCGCTGCGATGACAGCAGAAAACTATCCTCATTAAGAAGTCAGTCACATAGCTGCCCAAGGAGACTGGCTTTAACGGTAAATATTATGATTGCGTAAGCTGCTCCGAGTGCAAAAGTACCCAACAGCATACAAATCACGCAGTGACGTCACCAAGCTTTCATATACAAAAAGGGATACCCGTATAGCACCTCCTTCGGTTCATTGCAGGCCACCTTGGGTAGACCACGGAAAGTAGAGACGCTAGAAGAACAGCCAGAAGAGGAAGAAGAACATGAAGCAGCCGTGAATATCGTTGTCCAGTAATAGATGGTGTGGTTAAGTACATTTCACTTGTCTCTGGTTTTCACTCTTTCTAGGGCGATGAACATTTACTCATGCCGATGAACATTACTCATGCGACCTCGAATTCTCTCACGTACGTGAGAGAATTCTAGGACGCATGAGTAATCGTTGTAACAGCTTCCCAGTCCAACCACCTTTACAGCGTGGATTGGAGCCATATTTTTTCTACAATCTCTTGCTTTTTTTGTAATTATTCAACTTTTATTTGTTGTATGCTGACGCTTTTCAAATTTCAAATTCATGGAAATGAAAGAGTCGTGCTAAAGGAACTATAATTTCAAGGTAATCGTTGTGCGTCTGTAATGTGCGCATGCATTCACATTAATGTCAATGTTTGCGAGTGCTTCACTATTTGCGCGCTGCCGTTTGGGATAGCAAGACCATGCCGACGCAAGGCCTTGGTTTTAGCAAAGCTTTTTGTGGTACTTTATCATGCACTTGCTGTTTGCAAGTAAAATATAAAAACCGCTGGGCAAGCCCCGGGCACGAACCCTTAACATGCCTTGCTCAGTCCGGTATTGATTGGAGAAGCAAAAGAAATGCACAGTGACGCGTAGCTCCAGACGCACCAACCTCCGACGAATACGAAGCAGCGGGTGGCCCGTGCCTATCTTTTATTTGACATCAAAATGCTTCCAGCGGCAGGCGCAGTCCCGTAATTGAGTTTTTTCGAACCACTGGTGATTTGCCGGTCTCGTGATTTGGTACTTGTTATTCACCAAGGAGCGACATCATCAAAATATTAACATCATCACCTCCGCCATCATGGTCATCGACATTATCCTCATCTTCACGCAGGCATTACTCGGCTGGTCACAGATAATAATAATAAATTTAACGCATCACCTGCAACCATGGTTCATGTCACTTTTACCGCGGCCCCTTAATGTTATGAATACGTTCCACTAACGCGTAATAAATAGAAAAAAAAAAGATTTAAAAGACACTCACAAAGAAAGCTTAGCGAGACCAAGCAATAAGTTTCGAAAATTGATTCCTGATCAACAACGTTCTTCGTGGCGGAGACTATTTTTGGCCGTCGGCTAGGACCGCATACAGAACTCTCATTTGCTGTACGGTGCAGAACGTGAATGAAACGATGTAATGTCTTGCGCGAGAAGCAATCCAAAGGATGTCACGTCACCCGTGTTTTCTACAAAATAAGTAGGATCAGTTGCTTTTCTTCTGGACCGTCAAACAATGACAGCCCGCTTCAAAATACCGGCCGTGGTTGTGTTTAATGCGCGATAATCACTCAGGTGTTACTTGGCTCGATTGGCAAAAAACGCGGCGTCCCGAAGATCCGCGTAACGAGTGCGGTAAGAGGCTCTCAACAACTGAAATGTCTTACGGTTTTCATATTTTCGTTCAAATGCCCCTGCAAAGATGTCTTTCCATCACTTTGCATTCGCGTAAAAAAAAAATTTTCGTCTCTGTAAAACCCGCCGTCCCGTGTTTTGTACTGGCAGTGAAGCCTACTAATAAAGAAAAATTGAGTTCTGGTGCGTTTTACGACATCATACACTTAGCAACACTAAATATAGCAGACAAAACCCAAGGAGACTAGACTCAGCCATATAACTCAGCGATAAGTGATGCTCGCGGATTCGCACTTCAGAATAAGAACCTTAGGTGCACCTTTAGGTCTTTACTCTCCATCAAACCTGTCAAACTTGTAGGCCTTGCAAAAATGAAAATAAAAAGTATGTGGCCCCGATTCAATTTTTTTCCTAGCCTTTACGCTACTGTGTGTTTTCTTTTTCATTTTCTTTCGGACGGGAAGGGCGGGCCTTCTACCTGAAAACGAATTTTCAGGCACCAGGCATTCTCGGCCCTAAACTTCACTTCGAGGCACTATCAATCAATCATCAGAGCTTCTCCCTATTTACCTTTCTTGCGCAAGCCTTTTGCGGCTGTTATCTTTCGTTCTACAGCTCATCGCTGCCTTTCGAAATTTCAGTTCACTGGCCATAACGGCCAGTAAACGTTAAAAAACCTCGAATAGACATTCCCAAACCTGGTTTTTGCACCTACAGTCCCAATGGACACTTTAAACCCTTTTCGTGCCGCTCAACCTCATAGGCCATGGTTCGTCAAATTTAGACCGGAGGGCGCGGTACAAAGCACGCTGGAGGAAAGGCCGTGTTCCGTGGGGAGCGGCCCCAAAGCCTTTACTCCTGGCCGTCGTACAAAAAACCCCGCCCTCCATTACACTTTCGATTTTCAATCTCTTATCTGAAAAAGCCTCTCATCCAGTTTCTTCTTTTCGCTTTTTTTTTTAACGAATTCCGCTTTGAGGTAAATTTATCCCGGGAAGGGTGGAGTGCTATTACCTTTATCGTGAAAACACATTTAATCTTGAAGGAAGTTTTGTTTTCATTCTTATGTTGCTTCCGGCTAAAAAGTTATTTTAGCCCCATGCACGATTTCATTCCCTGCTTTCGCTGACGATGATTCGGTGTGATGACGTTTTCGATTGTCAATGCCATGTTTTCAGGAGGCCTGGTTTATAGCGACATTTACGTTGTTAAAGTGCTCCTGTCATTATCATCGTTCTACTCAACCTTTTTCACGCGACAGGCCTGCAGTCCCCACGAAGCAAAAAACACAGCGTTTGAACGGGGTATCATAACAGAAACCCGCGCCACGTCATCCAACGTTAAAAAATTTACTGCAGAAAGGGGAACCGAAGCCACTGACACGTGGAGACTGGCGTGTAACTTAACCCCTACTTTACGCCAACGCCATACGGAACGCGTGTTTCGAGGTACTCCAACAATGAACGAAAGGGTGCCAAAAAGAGTTTAAAAAAAATCAACGGGATGTTTCAACTTGCAAAGAAGCACTGTGTGATTAGTACCGCCACGGGACGCCACAATGGTGCGCAATAAAAGCACCTAGTCATATTTAATTGCCCCGAAGACATTTTAATATCTGCATGGCATATCTTGGCGTACCCGGAGCCCCTCTGTGTGTCGTCTTTCGGGGCGGGTCATTTTTGTCTCTTTTTGAAGGCGCTTTCTTTGTATCTGACTTTCGCATCTTGAGAACCGAGTCATTGCGAGAAACTTCTGCAACGGCAGTGTCGATTGCAAGGTGGGCACACACACCTGCCAACTACTAGCCCCGGTGATAAGCCCCACAGAAGTCAACAGCGCTTATTGCAAAAGGACGCTCGGGCACATTAGAAGCAAGATGTGACTGGTTAACACCGTTCTACTTATTAAAAGTGCATGTTGTACTATTTTTAAGCGATGCAAGAACTGCCTAACCTAGTTAATAAAACAACGCCAGAAAAGATGACATAACGACTAAAAGGGTGGTCCCGCGTCGCCCGCACTGCCATTGACGTCACGTTCACACGTCCCACACTTATAGTCCGCAGGAGATTGGCTATTCTGCCGTCCGAGGCCTTCAGCAGGGTCCTTTGGGTGATAAATGCCTCAGGCAGGCCATTGAGTTTCATACTAATACATACTAGAGGGAAATCTGGCGCTGGAATCGCGGGCCGCCGTCGTCGGCGCCATTGCATGTAGCGACGTTCCTCGTCTACTTCGCTCGGCTAGCCACCTGGCTTCTTTTTTGTCTCGAAGCCAAAATCAACAAAAGAATGGTAACATCTGTTTTCTTGTTCTTCTTGCACGAAGCTTCTTAATAATCCCTGACAAATAAATCCTTTTGGAGCTTCAACTTTATAATACCAAAACAAATGTGATTGAGCCTCTACAGTAATATTGTTGCTTTTTTGCAGCCAGAGCCAACTTTCCAGCCTGTTCATGAGCCATGCCAAGGACAAGTGAAACTTGCCTGCCCGGTGCATGACGGAACGCTTGCTGAAGCGTGGCTCGGCTAAACAGTAGCGCCAGATTTCCCTCTAGTATATACTGTATTAGTACGAAACTCTATGGGGCAGACAGCACACTGGACGGCAAAGTGTGTTGGCCCTATTTTGCTACTGAGACATTAAAAAAACTATTTAAATGTGTTTTCGTGGTTTTTTTTTTTGTGGCATTATTATTTTTTGCATCGTTTTTTGTCTCTGAAGTTATAAACAGTGAACAGTAATGTTCACCTTTCTGATCGTCTGCTACAAGGAGAGTGCAGACGACACAGCTAAACGCGGCGTGCAAGCAGACAACCCTAATACTTTCCTGTCAATTCCTAGAAAAAAAAATATTCGGGAAAAAGGGTAACCGAATAAATAATTTTACAGTGAAAAGCTATTACAACAGCAAATTAATTTTTCAAAATGCCTCAATGACAAACATGGTGAGTGTGCTGGGCAGCGGTGCTATCGGCTGGTGTGCCGTTATTTGCGCGATTTCATCACTGCGACGACAAACCGTTGTAATGCAAAACTGGCCCGGACAACACACTCGCCACATTTCTAGGGACTATACCACAGCAGCCCCGCTCATAACAGCGTTTACATCGTTCGGAACTTTTGATAATCAAAGCAAACAATTTCATACTAATACGTACTTGAGGAAATTCTGGTGATAGTGTCTCGGGGACTCGCGCTTCAACGAGCGCGCCGTTATGTACCGCGGAGGAACGTTCCAATGCTACTTGGCATGGTTCGCCAACAAGCTCAAAAATTTCCCGTGGCTGCAAACAAACAACAATTTATCATCAAAGATTATTTAGGTTTTTTATTCCTAGAAATGTGGCGCTCCAAAATATTGATTTGTCAGAATATTTTAGAAGCGTCATGCAAGAAGAACAAAAAAATGCTACCCTTTTTTGTTGATTTGACTTTCGAGAGCAAAAAAGAAACCATGTGGCCTAGCCAAGCCCAAGTATGCAAGAGGAACGTTACTACCTGTCATGGCGGTGCCCACAACGGCATTGCAGAGACAGATTCCCTTTAGTATATATTAGTATGAAGCTGTATGCGCCTAGCTCCGGTCGGGTTGGTAGCGTTCTAATTGGTAGTGCGTCGCCAGTCATTTGGTTGAAAATGTTCAAACGTCAAGATTAGTCTGGTTACTCGTCTAAGTCGTATCATATGGACTGATTTTACTTACATGAAAACAAACGGTTGCAGTTAAATAGTCCCTCCTAGCAACTTTGGGGGGAATGTCTCCTTTTTTTCTGGCGGACAACTTTGAACAAGGGGCTTCAAAGCTTTTTATAATTTTATGAAATGTTTATAGCTCTCATTACTTCGGACATTCTTGGTGTAACCAAAGCCACCACCCTGAGCGGCACACTTCAAAATACTTCGCTGGAAAATTCTTAGAATACCTTAAGTCCTACAAAAACAGAAAAATATACCCCCCGCTACCCACTGAAAATAGTCCTGTTTTATGAAGTGCCTGCTTAAATGGCTGTTCCCTAACCATCGTTTATTTTAAGCGAACGCTAACTCTGTTAAGTATAATGAAACTAAAATAAACTGTATCACTCATACAGCTAAAATGCGCTTCTTAGGTTAATGCAGGAACTGGTTACAACTGGCCAAACAATGAATTCGAAGTGTCCATCCCTAAGCGGGAACAGGCAAAGAAAATTTCGTTGGGTGTTAGTCAGGTGTCCTGCCCTTCTCCCAGTATGTGTGTAATAATCCTTCGAGTTGAAAACGGAGCTCAACAAACGGGAGGAGCAAAATAAAAGGGCGACATAGACGCCAACTGCCAACGATGGTATTTTTTATCAGGGGCGCAATATATGCCGTCGAACAAATAAAAAAATTGCACCATCTTCCCGCAGGGGAACCCCGAGTAGTATGCGAAGCAGCCATGGGGTCGACTGAAGTTCCCATTCGTTTTCAGTTCGTCGTTTCCGTTGACGTTCAGCTTCGCGTGCCTTCGTTGCATCAGTAGCTTCTTGACGTAGTTTGAATGAGTGAAGGATATAAGGCGCGTTCGTATCACATTCTCCCGTCTCGGTTTGTAGCGCAGTGGGAAGAGCGCTACATTCCTGCCGTTGCGGCCGCCTGGGATCGTGGGATCGAAACCGGGCGCCGCCTAACTATTTTTTTTTATAGTGGACTGCGCTGACGTCAGCCCGAACGCTGACGGGGCTGAAGAGACGCGCATGCGCAGTAGAGTGCGGACGGCGGACAACGACAACGAGGGAGGGAGGGACACAGCCCCGAGCATGAGATGCTTCTCATCTAAAATCACTGAAAGGAAGATACTCCCGTTCAGTGTAATTCAGAAGTCAACATCACGTGGCCACAGCAAAGAGAGCGTGTGTGTGCGCGTGCGTGAACACTTTAAATAAATGATAGAGCCGAAGTCAAAACGAAAATTCGACCTCTTCCGTTTCGGCTGGGGCTTCAAGGAAGAATGATGCGTGCGGTTGGCTGCTGGAACTTATATGCTAATAAATGTATTGAAAAATCGCAGACGCGGACTGAACGACAGTCTAAGCGAATACGACGGACATATCACGACGCAAAACTTCAAACAGTTCGCTCCTCCTATAGGAATCTCCGAATAGGTTGTTTTTGAAAATCTGGAAAATTCTCGCTCCAGCGGCCGCTCGCCCAATCCCACACTATACGTTATCCCCGCAGCCATAACATACATGCGGCCGCTGACACGGCCACATGCGGGTAATGTTTACGGTGACGCGCTGCATCGCAAACCACGGCGAACGTCGCCGTCACCCGAGAAAGAAACCACCTGCGCTTCCGCCGTTTCTTTCACAAGCACCTAATGTGGCGGGCCGTGAATTTTGTTACGCTCGTGTGGCCTGCAATCGCGCCCACTTTCGCCTTTTATATAAAGTTCGCGGATGATTCATACCGCAGCCCTGCTGCGTGATTCCAAAGAGGGAGTCGCAAAGGCTCGGCGATATTAGAAATGCCGACTGCAAGCGAGGTGGGGGCATTCATTCCTCTTCTCTCCACAATTCTAAGCATCAGTCCTATAGGATAAACAACTCTTTTCAAAGCCAAGCTTTCTGT